>JAESUZ010003443.1:0-119648 GCA_017311185.1 Proteles cristata cristata | reverse complement strand
CAAGTGTCTGGATAATTGTTCATTAAAGCATTTTTTTTCTTATCCTCTTTAAAATCTTTCCTGGCGATCCTAAATTATACATGTTGGGTTGTAGACTGTGTTCCTAACTACTTAGGGGAGAGAAAGAGATAATTCATTGTATTTTACATAAGAAGAACTGTTGCTAATGAAAAAAATTTTAACAGAAAGACCTCCCCAAATTTGGCCCTGGAAAGAAATTTATAATTCCTCTAACAGCATTTGTCAAGGTGTCGCTGGGCAGAGAGAAGTGGTGTTCTGGTGCGGGGGAGCGCTCAGCACCCCGCCTCGCCCACAGAGCCGCCCCGTCGTCCTCGACTCCCCGCACCACCAACACGGGTGTGCGTTAGGCAGAATGCTAACGGTGGGAGAGACCAGGGTATTGCTCCAAAGAGGAGTTCCTCTGAGATGCAGGGAAACCGTGACCTGTCCAAGCTTACGTACTTAAGTGACAGTACTAGGATCTGAACTTGATCTTTTCACACCTGTTTTGTTTTGTTTTGTTTTATATTTAGTTTTCATGCAGTTAGTGTTTTAGAAACCTCCCCCCTAATTCATCAGTACTGATACGTGGAAATTTCAGAGAGAGGAAGATGACAGTGGTTAATGCGTTTCTGTTGTGACTCACCTTGAGGAAATTACCCGGAGGTTTCCAGTTACAGAAGAGAAGGACGTGTGGCACCTGATGGCAGTGGATTGTGAAGCTGTGTGTCCAGATGGATTGTCACGCCGCCTCTGTCGTGTCCTTAAGAGACTGTCTTCCAGCCTCAGTTTTGACCTTTCCCTAGAGTCAGAGCTTAGTGTTTTGTTCTTTTTAAGGAAAGGTGTAATGCCCAGAAAGGATGCGTCTCTTTATTTACCTAGAAATTTACTTCCCCTCAGATTTGTGAATACTCTTCAATCCCAAAACCGTTCCCTCTCCTACTGTGGCTCGTCCATTTATTTTCGTGCACGGAGAGCTCCAGGGTCTCAGCCAGGTCACCCCCTTCTCTGTACGGCATTCACTTTACTACTGCCTCTTTAAATGTGATGTCCTGCATCATCCACTGTGAAAAATAGGGCCTGGCTCTGAGCTGGCCTTTGGTACGCCTTACCGGATTCCGTTTTCACGTCTGCAGAAGGCGGCCAGCCTCCTGTTTTCTGTGTAGTAGTTATTCCATAACGTGCTGAATCCAGGTGAACTATGATGTAGGAAATCTTACCTGCTCAGTTGGCAATCGAGACCTGAGTGCTCCTGGTGTCACAAAATGACCAACTCATTCAGAAGCGTACCTGACTTCTCTTGACTTAAATGTGATTAGATTATACTGGATGCTTCTTGAGAATGATTTCTGGCCCTTAATTAAAATTTAATACAGTATGCTAGGTTACAGATTCCTCAGTGACTGCTTTGGACCCTTGTTCAAGGTTACTCCCCAGAAGCCTTACGGACTTGAGCCTACAAAGGTTTCAGAGATAATTTTGGACTATTTATTGCACCACCTCAGTTTAGCTCTTGGCCCTCCGGTCACAGCTGGGAAGTACTTTCGAAGAGGAGACAGAGAAACCTTTCAGCCCTTAACCTAAAGATCAGCCTGATCACATGGTGAGTACGCCCAGGAAACAGACCTGAGGGGGGCTGTGCTGCGTCGCGTGGTTTTGTCCTCCGTCTCCTGGAAGCAGAGGAGTTTAAAAATGCTTACATTAGCAGGATTCAACTTTACTGCCTAAAAGATGGAGCAGTTTTTGGTATGCTTTGTTTCTACGATGGAGAACCCCTGCAAAGCCGCACTGATAGGAAGCTAAAGCCTGATCAAAGCTGATGTGAAGAGCCGTCCCAGGCTGTGCATGTAGTGAAGTCCGATTTAAAACACAGACAGACATTGTTAAGAATTGTTAATCCTTATTATATATTTTTTTAACTTAAATAAGCACTTACTGAAATGAATATTTATTTTTTGAAATGAGTATTTTAATGTCTGAGAGTATAGAATATCAGAATTATTTCAGTACTGGAGTTTGCAGTTTGATTTGTGTATGTGTGGTTTGTTCTATGTTGTTTGGTTTTTTAATGTTGCATTCAAGGGGATGGTGCCAAAATGCTTGATCCAGGATGGTAAGCGATCTCACCAAGGTTGAGCACGTGTATGTTAGTGAGTTTGTATGTGGTTTGTATTTGATGGTGGTTCACTGATGGAATCACATAGTGAGCAAATACCTTTTTTTTACATGAGTTATTCATATGGAATTTTTAAAACTTAATTTTTTTTTAAAATTTTTAAAATGTTTATTTCATTTTTAAGTGAGAGAGACAGACCATGAGCAGGGGAGGGGGAGAGAGAGGGAGACACAGAATCCGAAGCAGCTCCAGGCTCTGAGCTGTCAGCACAGAGCCCAGTGTGGGGCTCAAACTCAAGAACTGTGCGATCAGGACATGAGATGAAGCCAGATAACTTAACCAGCTGAGCCACCCAGGCGCCCCTTTCATGCCTGTCTTTTGGTAGATGTTTGAAAGAAGAAGTTGAATTGACCCAAATAGTGGTTTGTTGTCAATATTTCTTAAATAGTTTAAAGATTTAAAAACTTTAACCCACTTTTGGGGCCTGTGGGTTGATGCTTGGGAAAGGAGCAAAGTGCAGAGTGTGTGAGGGAGGGCCTGAGGGCTGAGACCCGGGGCCTGGAGCCCGGAGCCGGGACCCGGGGTCTGGAGGAGGTGAGCTACCATCACCTAACAAAGCAAAACCACAGTGAGATGCCGCCTGGTGGCTGGTCCCACTGCTAAAATCCCGGACAGACTATAAGAGTCTACTGGAATATGGAGAAATTAGAGCTCTCATTCATTGATGGGGGGACTGAAAACTGACGCAGCCACTTTAGAAAACAGTGTGGCACATCCTTGGGTTCAACACAGGGTTGCACGAGGGCCTAGCAGGGCCTTTCCTAGGTGTTTATGTAAGAGAAGTTGAACCCGTGCGTCCGCACAGACACTGGAACGCAAGTCCTCAGTAGTGTCGTTCACAACGGTCCAGACGTGGGGAGGACACAGACGTGCGTCGGCTGATGAATGGGCTCACGAAGTGTGCCGGACCCACACAGTGGGGTAGTTGTGGCAACAGGACGGAGGGAGATGCTGTCACACTACAAACACGGCCGTATCTGGAAAACGTGCGAAGGGAACCCCCAGTCACAAAAGGCCGTGTACTGTTTGGTTCTCTTGATCCGTTGTGTGCAGGATCAGCAAATCCAGGGAGGCCCGTCTTTGTCTCCTGGAGTTGGGGTACAGGAAGTGTAGTGCGGAGGACACCCGGTCTCTTCAAAGCAGGCGATGAAAGTGTTCTGAAATTGAGAACGGCGACACAATTCTGTAAATCTGTAAAAACTGTTAAAAGGGCGAGATATGTCAGTAAAACTTATTTTTTAAGATTTTAATTTTCTTTAAGTCTATATTTTTGAGAGACACACAACATGAGCCGGCAAGGGGCAGAGGGAGAGGGAGAGAGTCAGTCTCAAGCAGGCTCAGCGCTGTCAGCCCAGAGCCCCACACGGGGCTCCACCTCATGAACCGTGAAATCCTGACCTGAGCCAAAACCAAGAGTCAGACGCTTAACCGACTAAGGCACCCAGGTGCCCCAAGATTTTATTTTTAAGTAATCTCTACACCCCACATGGGGCTGGAACCCATACTCAACACCAAGAGTTGCTCACTCTACCACCTAAGCCATCCAAGCACCCACTAAAACTTACTTTTTTAAATAAATCATTCCTGGCACAGCATTGCCATTTGAGTACATAGCCTAAATTTAAGAGCATTCATTTCTTCTAACAAGTCTTGGGTATCCTCGTAGGTATGTGCAAAACCTAAATTTGTTTTTAAATGTTAACAAAGTAATACATAAGCATGCAGTGTCTGAGACTTGATAAAATATTAGACAAGGTAAAAATGTGCCTTCTTGAGTCACAAGGAACTTAGTGGAAGTTAATGTTTTAAAAGTTCTGGGGCGTCTGAGTGGCTCAGTCGGTTAAGCGTCTGACTTCGGCTCAGGGCATGATCACACGGTTCGTGGGTTCGAGCCCCATGTTGGGCTCTGTGCTGACAGCTCGGAGCCTGGAGCTGCTTCAGATTCTATATCTCCTTTTCTCTCCCTGATTCTCCCCTGCTCACACTCGCACACACATGCTGTCTCTCTTCCTCCCCCTCCCTCCCTCCCTCCCTCTCTCTCTCTCTCTCAGAAATAAATAAAACATTGTCTATAGCCATACAACCCTGAACGCACGCAATCTCGTCTGATCTCAGAAGCTAAGCAGGAGTGAGCCTGGTTAGTACTTGGATGGGAGAAATAAATAAAACATTAAAAAAAAAAAGTTCAGATACTCATTCTAGTTTTAAATTTACACTTAAGTTACTACTAGGACTGAATTTATTATTCCGAAGTTTAGGGTTGATTACCAGATCTGTAATACTTTGTAATATTTCAAGATGAAGGGGAGAAATTATGAAGTCTTAAAAACGTTCTGAAGTTTGAAAATGCAGGTCCTGAGGATGAAGTCTGGAAAGAGACCCGCCCAGGAGGTGGCCATCTGTGTGTTGAGAAGCTGGTCTCTTTTCGTTAATTGCTGAGACCGCAGCTTGCTACCCATAAAGCCGACAGGACCGATTTGTTAAGTAAAACTTGAAGTGGTTACTATTTCATAGTCCAAGCAGCACAGACACTGAATTTTAAAATATAGCCTATTTTTTAAAAATTCTGTCACATTTTAAGGATTTTTTTCTCTGTACCTTCTAGAAATGTTACTAAAACTGGAGGAGACCTTGGGAGTAGTTGATGGTGGAGGGCAGAGCTTCGCACTTGCTGTTGTGTTCGTTTCTAGGGGCCCTGCCCCGTTCCAGGAAACAAAGCCTGTTTTGTTTCTCGCCTGCTTGTGAGGTCTCTGCTGGGCCCCCGTGGGTGCGCTGCTCTGCTTTGTTGAAATGCTTGCGATCCTGAGAAGGTGAAGAGCAGGATGCTTCTGGAGAGGCACCGGTCTAGCTTTGGTAGGACCAGCGAGGCGGTTTGAGTTGGTCACTGAAATAAGCTCTTTACAGGGAAAGCTTGTAGCGCTGTTTGTGTCCACAGGTAACAGCACCACAGCCAAGAGCTCAGCCCTGTTGGCCAGAGAGACCGTTTCTGTTACAGACTTTGTGCAGACTTCTGTTTAATTCTGCAGTTGTTTTTCCTTCATCTTTTGCTATCCTGTTTCTCCTTTATGTGGTTTTGAATAGTTAAATAAGCTTAGATATGAAAAAGACTCTACCAACCAATTCAGGAGCCTTCAGCAGCCCTCACCGACCTTGATGATTACTACGAACGGTATTTAATTCTGGAAAACTGATGGGAAGCCCAGGATACTTCCCTGTTTACTTTCATGCAATTATGTTATTGTCTACTTTTCACAAAGAGTATATGTTAACTTAGTAAATGTTATATTTCTTAATTTTTATTAAGAAAATTATTACAAAAATCTAGTATGGAAAGCTGAATTTTCAGATGCTTCTTACTAGATGAAATATGTAACAGTATATAGCTCTAGAGTCAGTTTTGCTATCAGTCAAGTCATTAATGGACTATTTCCTAACACTTTCTTTTTTAAATTAATTCATTTAATTGCTTGGAACCGAAAACATATTTTCCCCAATAGCTTTTGTTTTAAGTTGCAGTTTATGAGGTGTTCACTGCATGTGATAGGCTCTCAGATCAGCTCCTTAGCTCCTTGAAACCGACATAGCAAAGTGCATAGAACCTCTCTGTGGGGAGATGTATCGAGTATTGAATATTGTATTGGGATGCCAGGAGTGCGTTTCACTCAAGAAGGATGTTTCAGGGCAGAGTTAAGACTCGGTCTCCGCTACTCATTTTTTCCTTTTAGATCTTACTGGAAAGATAATATTCATCTCTGTGAATTGTAGTGTCCTGGGAAACCGGGAGTGGCTGGTCAGGTGGGAGATGGTAGAGGGCAGCATGGTTGACTGTAGGACTGGGAATCTTAAGTTTAGAAAAGAGTGCCCCAGGGAAGGAACACGGTGGCCTTTATGGAGCACCTCCTGTCCCCAGGGCTAGAGTGCGTAGATTAATCTCCACAGTGTCTCTGAAAGGGACATAAAGCATCCCCAGATACAGTTGAAAGAGCTGAGGATTACAGGAATGACGGAACTGTGGGGTTGGTTTGACTACAAAGGCTGTGTGTTTGGTTATCGTGATGGTACCTGTTGGTGACAGGTAGACGTAAGCACTTGTATTAAATGAGGTTGTTGGTTTTCACACTTTGAAACATGTTTGAGGGACGCCTGGGTGGCTTAGTCGGTTAAGCGTCCGACTTTCGCTTAGGTCATGATCTCGCGGTTCGTGGGTTCGAGCCCCGCGTCGGGCTCTGTGCTGACTGCCAGCTCAGTGTCTGGAGCCTGTTTCAGTCTGTGACTCCCTCTCTCTCTGACCCTCCCCTGCTCATGCTGTCTCTCTCTCTCTCCTAGAAATAAATAAAAATATTAAAAAAAAAAAAAAACATGTTTAGAAGCATAACAATGTCCTGAATAGCTCATGAGTTAAAAGGAAATCACAATACAGATTGCAGCACATCTTAGTGGTTAAAATTTTGGGTTTTTTTAATCCATTCCCCTACAAAATACTAACCTACAACCATGATTATGAAACTTTAAGCCATTTACTCTTTCTAAAGACAGATCATAAATAAATATGATTTCTGTTGGGCATATAAGAGAACGAATCGGGCTTTGAACAACTTGAACCAGCACGGCCTGTTTTGACGTCCCTTCTCTGCTCTGCCAGACAAAATATTAAAAAGAGATCACCAGAAAGACATAACTAGGGTCATAAATCGAGGAAAATAATCTCTGTGGGTCAGAAGATCAAACCCGAATAATACAGTGAGCAAGGGCAGGCAAGGTGAGGAGCCAGCCAGGGTCGGGGGCCTTGGGTCCGGAGGGTGTCAGGAGCTCAGAGTGTTCTGGGCGAGGGAGGTGGGAGCGTCCTGCTCTGGACAGCCTGTGGGCGAGGCCCAGCCCAAGAGCAAGGCCTGACCACGCGTCAAGTTCAGATTTACACTCCTTGTTCTTTGAAACACAGTGCAGGTAAATCAGGTCCCCAGTAAAAGTTAGTGTCACAAAACGCATATGGTTTGTCCTTCCCGCTGTTAGATCATTAATGCTGTGATTAAAATCGTGGCAAGTGGTATAAGATTAATGAGTAGAAAGTCCAAAAACAACATAATATGGCAATTTAGTCTGATGAAGTTGTCTTTGGGAGAAGGATATACTTTATGTGGATGGTGGTGGGGCTAATAGATAGGCATGAAAATATAAAATCAGATTTATTCACTCCATATTCCAGGCTAACTTCCAAATGGTTTGGATTGCCAAATAAATGCATAAAAAGGAGTGAATAGCTTTTGAATTAAAAAGTTAATGAATTGCTTAGTCATCAGGGAGTGGGGAAAAACATAGCCCAAATTTCAAAATGATTTGACAAATTTGACTGCTTAAAAAATAAAATCACATGGAAAACGAGCAAACTAAAAAGACAGATGGTAAACTGAGGGAGATTATTTGTAGGTTATATATGACCGCAGTTGTGAACCCCTCATATATAAAGATTGGTCTAAAATGGAGAATGTAAAGACCAGCAACCCTTTTGGAGAAGATATGAACACAATTGGCATGAAAAATGCAAATGGCCCTTTAAAATAGGGAAATTGATCAAACTTTTTAATAAACCACAGCAAAGTAAAATCACACTGACAGGCCATTTCTCACTTTTCAGACTGGCAAAAATCCAAAAGTTTGGGAAGGATTTGAGAGGAAAACAAGGCTGCCCTACCTCACTGGTAGGGATACACAGAGGTACAGCCCTGGTGTGGGAGGGAAGAGCCGGGAGGTTCCGCAGTGGTACTCGTTTTTACCCATGAAGCCAGCCGCCTCTCCCAGCTAGGACTCTGCCGCAAGGTACAGTAGCAAAAAGACAATGTGTGCGCGAGCTTATTGTAGAAAAGTGAAAACTTAACAGGAAATTGGTTGAATGAAATACTAATTAGCTATTTTAAGAACAAAACCGGATAAAACCCCTATATCCTGCTTTGGAGTGGTCCCACGGGCGTATTAGCAAGTAAGAAAAAAGGCCAAGTAGTCTCAGTGTGTACGCTGCCCTGTCTCTTACGAAGTGTGCGTGTGTTTGCTTAGGTTTTTAAAAAGCAAACAGAACACTGGTGGCCATTGGCTGTGACCTGCTCGTGACGGGGGGAAGGAAAGCAGGTTTCTAAAATTCAAAAGCACAGTATCACCGGTGAACCTGTACTTTTGAGTTGGTGGCTGAGTGACATGGAGAATAATTCTTTCAGGTGACTAACCAACCCACAGTGATTTGACTGTATACACCTCATGGACTGTTCTGAGAGTCAACAGTGACAAATTAGAAACTTGTAACAATCATCCTGTTGGGCATAAGTTTAACAAACCTGTAATTTTGAAATAATTGTGTATATGTGGGAGGGCAGCACCTATTAATGTCTAATTATTAATTAGAACCAGGTTTTTCAGCAGAAGCAAGAAAATGCTTGTAAGATCAAAGAATCTGAGTTACTGAGTGATAGGTACTGAGATTATTTATGGATGAAAGGCTCTGACATTTGAGAGTAACGGGGAAGACGCGGGCACAGAAGGCCTCTGTTGGTTCAAAAGCTGCGTGACGAAGCACGTGAAGATTCGTCGTCGGTGAGGCTTCTCTGCTCTCTCTGCGGAAATAGTTAGAGAAATGTTTGGAAGCATAACCGTATGCTGAAGATCTCAGGGTAGATGGAAATTTCACTAGAAACTGTAAGCATTTTGAATGGGACAGTCGAGAATTACACTATTCCAGGATGTAGGCCACTCGGGAAAAGCACCACTTAAGGGTAAATGTATTGACTTACTTGCTCCAAGAAACAATTTAAACTAAATGACTTTAAGTCAAGAACTAGAGAAAACCTGGAGGAAAAAGGCGGGAACAGAAAATAGAACGACACGGCTACACCCTCACACGTACTGCACCCGTGCTGCCCGGTAGGTCGGACTGGATGAAGCCACCGTGTGTGGGCTTGGCCTTGCACGGTTTTTCCTTCGACGTCCTCGCGTTTTTCCGCACGACGTAGCCGCGCGTGCGGTGCCGTAGCAGAGGCAGCCAGTCTTGGGTGGAATTTGCTAGTGGGAGTTATACACAGTCTATCTTAACAAGTTAAGTTTCTGCCTCAGTGATGATTCACTCACTCGAGTTTTTTTAGCATCGACTTTGCTCCGGGCGCTGCAGGGCCCTGAGGACACGCGGCTGCCAGAGGGATGAGCAGTCGGATGCGGGGGGAAGGGTGGGCAGGTTGCTCGCGCCTCCCAGAGTTGGTGTTCACCACGCGGCCTTTGTGGTGCAGCCGCGGACGCGGGAGACCGTCTGAGGAGTTGGGCGCGTGCCTGGGGCCCCAGTAGGTCACAGGAGCCGCCGGCGCACGTCAGGTCGGATGGCGGCGGTGAGCGTCACGGGAGCTTGGTCCGGAACTTTCCTTTCTTGGAATGTCTTTGTTTGCGTCAGGATTGTGTTGCCATCGTGCACACCGTGTGGGGTGTTTCTTGTTTGCTGTTGCCTGGTAAAGGCCGTATGAGATGGGTATTCGTCCTTCAGCATTTGTGAGGTTGTGTGGGCCTGGGGTTTTCCTGGTCGGGGTGTATTAAACGTCGAGTACAAGCAGGGACCCCAAACCTCACCGTAAACAGTTGAGCACGCATCTGAAAAGGTGACGTGCCCTTCGCATCTTCCCTCTGCGGGAAATCCGGCGGAACAGGAATCCATCCCTTTCTGACGGTCCGGTGGTGTGTTACAGGTTCGACCGGGAAGCTGCGCCCGACTCCTGGGCTGTGTGCGGGCAGCGCTGTCGCCGGAGATGCGCCTCTGCCTCCGGAGCTTGTAGGCTGGTTCCCCCACAAGCCCCCCGTCGTTGAAGTCGGCTTGTGTTGTTAAGGGTGGATCGTCTTACTGGGCTTTACTGCTCAGGACGCGCGGTGTCATTTGGCTCGGGACCTGTATCTTCAATTACCTCTTCCGTTTTGTGATAAACTGTGTGTTCACATCATCCACACTCCACAAGTCACCACAGACGTCCCTGCTGCTCAGTCATCTGTCAGCCTCCCAGCTCCAGGGCAGCCGACAGACGGGTTCTCCCCGGCCTGCGCTCGGTCCTCTCCAGACGTGTGTGTGACGCGTCCCGTGCTCCCGCGACACGCTTTGCTTTCGCGTGGCATGCCTTCTGTCCCTGTCGCCGCAGGCGAGAGCTTCCTCTTGTTTCGGGCTCTCGCGTGGCCTCTCCTAACAGCAGCAGGGGCGACCGCGAGAGCAGTAGGTTAACGAGACGGCCGTCCCCTTGGTGGGTTTCCAGGTGGTCTCTGGTCTTCCCGCCGCAAACGCTGTGTTGACCGCTCCCAGCTGCTTCTGAAAACCTGTCCTTTCCCTTTGTGACTAGATTTTTAGGACCGCTGTTTTGTTTCATTTCAGCCGTGAACCAGAGGGTCGGGCAGAGCGCCCCGGCGAAGCAGCCCCCGCCCCTGGCCCCGCAGAGCCCTCCGGGGGGCGTCCTGGGCAGCGGCGGCTCCAACCAGCAGATGCGGCTGCAGCAGCTGCAGATGGAGAAGGAGAGGCTGCGTCTGAAGCAGCAGGAGCTGCTCCGGCAGGTGAGGCCCCAGGTTAGAGGCCAGCCTTCGCTTCTCGGGGTTTGTTTGCCGCGCAGGCTGGGGGGGAGGGGAGGGGTCCTGAGTTCAGCGCTCCATTGTCACGGCTGGGGTGACACAGACGTCATGCCAGCTCTGTTCTTGTCCTGCGTGCCACCCGGCCCTGGCCCTGGCCGCGCGGGCCCTGGTGACTCGGGCCCCCACTGCGGATGGGCGCCTATCCCTGCCAGGCTATGGGGGTGTAGACGGCGCCAGGACCATGGCGCATTGCTCGGAAGACACCTTTCCTTAGAGCTGGAAATCATTCAAGGGAGATAGGTCACTGAGACGTTTCTCAGACGACACCGAGGGTTCAGTGTTGCTGAATCTGGGTGCTTCCCTTAAAATCTAACGCAGGCTATCCCCAGTTCCGAAGCTCCCGGCTCTGAGGGTTTCTTCAGGGTGGCCCGGGTGAGGTTGCCCTGGGCCAGCTCGGAACCCACTGGGACCTGTCCCGTGACTGCCCTTCAGAAGGTGTGCTGGTCCTCGTGTCCGAGGGCAGGCAGTGGGTCCCCTCGGGCCGCAGGGTTCAGACCCCGGGGATGTGGTCTCAGTGCAGCATACTGTTGAGGTTTTTTGTAAATTGTTGTGATAATAAACATAGTGCGATTTTGAAAGCCTGCAGGTAGCCAGGATCTGCGAAGACAGAGCCTCTTCCTCCTTCGTGCCCTGAGTTCTCTCCTCGGGCGTTAGTCACTGCCAGTTTCTCATTTTCTGTTTCCAGAGAGTTCTCTGTGTTCACGAACGTGGAACAGGTGCCTCCGCCCCCCCCCGCCCCCATCGCAGTGCGCCACATGTGGAAGTGCGCGTCGAGTGGGGTTCAGGCACCTCCGGGGGCCCTGCACCCAACGGTGTTCCTGGAAACACTGATTTGAGAAACTGGAGCCCTGGGGAAGGATCCTAAGTCGTGAGTCCCAGACAGACTCCGCTCTAAGCCTCGCTGCCCGCGATCCGTCCGTGTAACGCGAGCATGCCTGGTGCCCACAGCGGGCCCAGATAGTGAGGGCTGTGCCAGGCCTGGTCAGGGAGCCATCGTGACGGGCGGGGTGCTTACCTGCCCTGAGAGGGCAGAGCAAGAACACAGAACCGGAAGGGAGAGATGGTTTTCCTTTAATTAAACTTTATCCTCAGAACGATGCGACAGAATGTAATCATGTAGCTGTTAGAAGAAAGAAGGTGTTTCTACTCCGTCACTGATTGGGTACTAGGTGGTCTAAGGAAATACAAACCTCCGTTTCACACAGTGGTTGAAGACCATCAAAATGGAGAAATCTCACTAAGAAAAATTAATTGCTAATGTCAAAGTCTTAGTATTTTAAGGTAGTTTTTTAAAATCTAGAAATGGGCCGTCCATCATTTTGTTGCATTCCGCAGATCAGCCTGGGGTTTTGTCTGTTGTATTGTCTTGTATTGTTTTGTTGTGAGGGGCGATGCTGCTGTTTATAAAACTCCTCCTCCCAAAGAGTTTTTCCAAGTCTCCCTCTCTCTCTTCCTGTGGGTGATGGGTCCTGGACAGAATAGCTTAACTTCCTGTGTGGGTAATGTCCTTTTTTCTTCTTTACTGCTGACTGTGTTGTCTTTTCTTAATGTGGAAGTGACAGACCTGCTCTATTCTTATACTAATAGTCTGTTTATTAGAACATTTTGGTTTTGTTTTTTGGCGATAAGTATAAATCCAGTACGTCTTAAGTCTTTTGGCTTCCTTTGAATTTCTTGTTAGCTTATCTTTTCACTGAAACATTAAATTCTATTTTTTCCTGCTTCTGATTCTCAGAAGCAAACAATCTCTGTGACCAACTCAGATTTTATTTGGGTCCTGACACCTCAAGCCTTGCTGTCCTGTCCTCGCTGTTGAGTCCTTGGGAGGTTTCAGTTTCTCGTGTGGTGACTCCTCCGTCGGCTCCTGTCTTCCTCGGTCTGCTGCTTCCTGGGCTGGCTTGGGAACCCTGTGCTGTGGTCATGTGTCTGGATGAAATTTGTAAGTCAGCCTACACAGCCAAACCATGCGGCTTAAAGTAATTTTTATCCATCTTATTTTTTACTCTTAGGCAATGCGGAATATCAATCCCAGCTCAGCAAATTCTCCAAAATGTCAGGTAGGCTCTTAACTGATGTTTTAGCATTGAAAACAAAAGATTCTAAATTAGGTAAGCGAGACACTTGTGCTCCAGGGGCCTGGCCACACTGAACGTTAGCTCAGGTGTAACCTTTGAGCCGTCTTTCTCCCCCAAATGACGTAAGTTCGTGTTGCCGTTCCCGGAAGGTCTGTGCTGCCTGCTTCCTGCTCACTGCTCCCCGGAAGCTTCTAGTTCTCATATTGATTCCATGGAAATCTTGTTTTACTCCACATTTGAAGTGTATTATGTCTCATCTGCACATCCCGTCAGCCTTGAGATGTGCCTGATTTTCATGTGTGTAGCTTAAAATAGTGATTTATGGAGATTTATGACTTACAGGAATTAGTCGTTTGAACAGTCACAGAAGAACACAGAGCATTTCCCTGGGTAGGCCCCCAGAAGTCTCCAGGGCCATCATGGTGCTTTTAGAGGGACAGGTCTCTGCAGGGCACTTCACAGGAAGAAGATCACAGTTCTCAGAAGAGAGGAGAGTCTGCTGGGGGAGTGTTTGGGTTTCTTTGTGGACGTTATCAACATCTCTCCCTGATGAACCCCGGAGAGCCCTGGTTGAGAAAGCATCTTATGGAGGTGAGGGACGGTGGCCCTTTGTCCCCTTGACCACAAGTACTTGTTTGGTTCACGGGAAGACAGACCTTCTCTCTGCTCAGGGCTCACGAGTTGGAAGGATTGTAGCCTAGGGGACCTGGCACGTGTCTCAGGTGGGCAGAGCCAACCAGGAGGTGCCGTGTGGCCGCCCTGCGCGGGGCTCGGTCAGTGCATCAGAGTTAGCGGTGGACGCTGGCCTTGGCCGAGTCCCTCTCGGTTTGGACCTTGTCGCCTTGCCTGTGGGATCCAGCCTTCCCAGAGTCCAGACAGCTGTGTGAGAGGAAAAGCGGCTCCTTATCTCACAGTGGCTTCTTGAACCATGAGATCGGGTGCGAGGATAAGTCAGGACATTTGTCTTTGACAGCAGAGCGCCGTCCTGCCTTGAGACCCACGGCCACGTGTGCGCCGTGGGGCCGGTACAGAGGGGAGACGCGTGCCCTTGCTCTCTCTCCGAAGTGTTTCTGAAAGGCCAGTTGGTTCCTGAGATTATTTAAGCCAGAACCCGGGAGAGGTTTTTTAAAATAACCTCAAATATGCTGGAGGTTAAACGGGATTTGTTAACAGGAGTTTTTGTCACTGTGTTTGCCTGGAAGTTGTGGAAATGTCATTAAGCGTTAGGAGGTTGGGGGTGGGGTTAAATCTGCAATAGCGCAAAACACCGAATATGGTAGTGTTCCTGTGCTTGGGTGCTTTCTAGATGACCTGATAGGTCCCAGGAGTGAGCTCACAAGCAGGAGCCTTCTCTTAAGTGAGGGTGGCTTCCTGCAGGGTTACCAGGATGATCAGGAAAGCCAGGAAGACCTTTTCAGGCTCGAGGAACAGAACATTTAAAGGAAGAATGGAGAAGAGGGGACGGGTTGTTCAATAGTTGAGTGCCAGGCACTGTTCAAAATTCTTTTTTACTTTTCTGATAGAAGTAAAGTGCAGATGAGTTCACAAGCAACGCGAGGTCAGTGTCATCATTTCATAATTATATATATAATTAAATACTGTATTCAAAGGCTGTGGAGATGCGAAGGCACCAAACTCTACAGTGTTTACAAAAGTACTCATTTCAGAAGCTGTCTTTTCATTTTTTCCAAATAGAATGAACTAAACAGGTCTGTGCAGCAGGGTTCCCTGCTCGTGTAAACTGAGGTCAGTGGGACTGAGCTTAATGCAGAATTCTGAAACATTAAGACAGCTTTAAAGGTATTGTGGATCTTCGTTAAAGATGGAAAATACCACCTTCATTAATTAGGGTTTGATTGCAGAATTTTTGAATTTTCGAATTTTGGAATTTAAGTGCTTCAGAGCACTTAAAATTTTTAGTTTCACTTGGATTGTTCGCTATTTTTATGTTGCAAGAGCTATTTCTATTCTGAGAAAAAACTTTCTGCAACTGTAAACGTCATGTCTGCTCCTGAGGCTGAGCCCATAACGCTCACTTTTCTGGCTGCGTCTCGCTCCTCCGTCAGTTGGAGCCCTTCCGGGAGGGTCGGTGCAGGTGGCGCTGTCGGCGGGTTTCGGCTGCCGTTTGTTTTCAGGGTCCGTTGGAGCAAACACCTAGAGAAAGACGGCGCCCCCGAGCGTGGCTGCCGCTGCCTTCTCCCGTCGCGCCCGCCCCACGGCCGCACACACTCACGCGTCCGGTGGCCCCGCTCCCGCTCACCGCGGCCCCTTCCCTCTTGCCCAGTGGGCCTGCCCAGGCCCTCCCAGGCCCAGCCTCAGAGCCCGCCCTTCCTGGCCGCCTCCGAGTTCTCGAAACTACTCCGGAAACAGAAACAAGACAGCTGTACGGAGGTATCTTAACTTCATTTCTGAGCAGATGGTTGCTTCGAGCTTCACAGAAGTCACAGCCATAAATAGTCTGCGGCCGATGAAGCGGTGCGCCCACCGGGGGTGCTCCGTCCGCCTGAGGGCCAGGCTCCACCTCGCTGAGCCAGGACACGGTACCACAGCGGTCGCCTGCAGTGGCCAAGACGGTTGGATGTCCCTAGTGTTAGCCACGTGGAGCAAAACACCCCCACTGCCCAGGGCCACGTGAGAACAGTGGCCATCAATCTTTTTGTCCCTGAACTTAAGAATAGTTAAAAAGTCTGGCTTTTTGTTCCTTCAAATTGTTTTTTCTTGTTAGAACTGTTCCAGTTGTCTTTTCCCAAGAGCATCTCTCCTCTTCTTAAAGTCTTAGTACTGAATAAACCATAAATTCATTTAGGTTGAAATGAATTTTTAGATTTTATTTCTAATAAGCGGGTTGAAAACTGACACACTTCACACCCGCATACTCTGATGTTCTCTCATTTGTGTTACTCACTGAAGTCTCTATATTGAAGAACATTAAAATACTGTGCGTTGCTTTGATTGACACCATAATTAACACAAATTACCGAAGACCTAATTCTAGAGATCTGTCAGGAAAAGCGCTGAGTCTCAGGAGAACGCTGGGAACACTAGCCTGCAAGCCTCCCCCGGACCCCCCCTTTCAGAGTTCGGGGTCATCCCGTAGTTCCCAGAACTGCCCCGAGGTCCATTTGTACAGTTTTTTAGTAAAAAATGTTCTGCACTTGAAGATAATTTGGTGAATGGCACACGTACTAAAACACAAAAGCATTCTCCTCGAGTGAGCATTTCATCGCTTGAGGTGTAAGGAAATATCCTGTGTTTACAGCTGGCTTGGGAAGCAGGGTCCCTGCGACTGTGGAGGAAATGGCCTTTCCTCCCTCCGTGTTTAAAATTGTGACATAAACTGCTTTCACTAAGACAAACTATTATAAGATGTGTATTTTTAGAGTTACTCTCTGTTACTAAGTTTGGATTTCTGGTTCACTAAACTAAGCTTCCTTAAACGAATTGATAACCCAGAAAAAAACAAGCCTTCACTCGTGTACCATGTGTTACCCTGAGGTACTGCACCGTTAACATCGCTCAGTGCTTGCTTGCTAAAGGCAAAATTGCTTTATAAAAATAATTGAAGTTGACATTGTATTTTTTAGAATTTCCTATAAGTGGAATCATAACTTCACCTGTGATTATTTTGAGATTCACTCATGTTGTATATTACTTTTTTCTTTTCTTTTTTTTTTAATGTTTACTTATTTATTTTGACAGAGGATGAGTGGGAGAGGGGCAGAGAGGAGGGAGAGAGAATCCCAAGCAGGGTCTGTGCTGTCCGTGCAGAGCCCGACGTGGGGCTCAAATTCATGAACGACGAGATCATGACCTGAGCTGAAACCAAGAGTTGGAGGCTTAGCCGACTGAGCCACCCAGGCGCCCCTGTCGTCTTTCTTTTTATTGCTAACTCGTATTCCATGGTAGGGCTATCCTGTGATTGTTTCTCTTTTCACTTACTGACAGGCATTTGGGTCGTTCCAAATTTTGTCTTCATGTAGACACATGCTTTCATTTTTCTTGGATACCCTAAGAATTCCGTAACCCAGAAATGTTCTAAATGTTTCCAGACTGATGGCTGTTTCCACTGCCTTTCTCCTCAGTTTTCTAAATGATGTGAACCAAAGTACTCACTTTATATGGGAACAAAATATTGTAACTTCCTGGTATATATGATCTTAAAATGTCTTTTTCACCCTGTGGGGAAGGGTACTGCCATTTAAGTGACCAGAAGGAAACATAAAAAGGGCCAGTGGCTTCTGGTGAGGCCCTGAGTCCATAAAAGTCCACGACGTAAAGCAAGCCAGCTGTATTTCCCCTCATGAGCCACCCTGAAAAGTCCCCTTTGGACCAAGCTGGGACCATCCAGGTTACTCACAGTGTAGGTTGCTTTGACTCCCAGTGTGTCCTGCATTAGCTAAGATTTACAAGCTCACTGGGAAAAGCTGCCACATTCTTGTATTATTACGGAAGAAAAGGAGCTAAAAATACTTGCTTCGTTTAGGAAAAGTCAAATACTCTAAAAGAACTTTCTGACCTTTGAAATACAGAAGCATGATTAAGTTTTGGCCAAACTGACTATAACTTCTCCGATTTTGAAAGTCTGTCAGAGTATATATTCTAACCACCTTTGGGAAAAAGAGAAGCTTTTAACAAACTTGTATTTTTAGCTTAGTATTCTAATTTTAGACATTTGTTCACGATAAAAAGTCCCTTAGAGATAGACATAACTTTCAGTATGAAGTGTTTCTATTGAAATCCGTTTTTACAGATGATCCAGTTGTGTCCCAAAGCTTATTTTGAAAAAGCTGTGCCAGATTGACCCAATTACAAAATACTGTCCATATTCTTCCAGACTGAGTTTTGCTAAAACTACTTTATCGCACCAGAGTCGGCTTCTTCTCTGCAGCGTCGTATAGATGTATCCAGGCATACTTTTAAATGCAGTATAATGGAGAAAAAGTTTCTGTGGAATACATTTTGTGACTGAAACATTCAGCTTATGTAACTTATTTCATACCTATCCATATTATAATTATTTTTCTCTCAAGTCACTCACAAAAGGTCTATATAACTCAGAAAAACATTTTCCGTATTCTCCCGCTAAAACTCTTAATTTTATGTAACTTTGTTCACTTTCACATTTCCGATTCTTGGCCAAGGGTTCAAGGAGTAGTACGCTTGCTTTGAGTGAGAAGCCAGGATTTATCAGGCCCTGCGGACCCCACGGGCCCTCTCCCCCAGGTCTGACAAGGCAGAGGGTGGAGTAAAGCACTTCCTCCAACTTGCGTGTCGCCTCTGAGCTCTGCCTTCCCAGGGCTGTCTGTGTGGGCGCGTGGTGTGTGCACGTGGAAAGCATACATGTGGCTCTTTCTGTGTTCAGTTGAGGTCTAGACATAAGTTAAGGGGGGACTGAAGTTGGTCTGTTGGCCTGCGTAAATGCATTCAGTTTCTTCCCCTTGTTTTTGACAGTTTGTTTCAAATATCAACAGACTTTTTCCATCTTACTTATTGAACCCAGTGTAATAAATTATATTAATAGCAGATGGAAATACAAACATTGAGAACTAATGACTCGGGGAGGGGGCTACCAAGTTGACTTGAATTACTTAAAGCAATTTTGTCTTCGGCAAATACTGAGCTATGTTAAGAACATCCATTTTTGGGTAATATGTATATACGTTCTCATACATCAGTTATTCCTACGTAAAACTGTTCAGGAATTACTTAGGGCATCTAATTGACCCTGGTTTGGTTTTTTTTTTTGCTCTAACTAGAAGTTTCAAACCTGAGCTGAATATTCCCCACCTTGATTGGCTTCTGTGGTCTCTGTGTGTGTGTCATTGGCTTTGTCACGTGATGTTTGTTTTCATGCCAGCTGGAAATGCTGACGCCCCCACCCCGCTAGCACCAGGGCAGTGAGATGGCGTTTTCTCCTTGAGCCTCGCAGCCTCGCTTCACCTGATCCCCAACAGGGCTTCTGGTCACGGCTCAGATACAGACTGCGTGAGCAGCGTGCCTCGTGGTCCTTCGTAGCTCTTGGGCGGCTTGGGGCACGTCTCCAGATTAACTTCTTTGTGAGTGTAGACGGCGGTTCTGCAGTGACCGCTGGTGGGAGAGGCTGCATTGTCACAGACGGCACGAGTGAGAACCCGGCAGCTCTGATTTTCATCAGAGTTAGTTTCATATCAGTTAGTTTAGTAATGAGTCGGTAGTGCCCTGTCGTGTGCTTGCTACGAAGAAACTGGTGTCTGCCTTCTTTTATATGAACGAGAAAGCAAATGAGGCCCTTTTTAAGATATTTGCAAGATACTCCCATGTTCTAAAGGATCTACACTTTCCTCACAGAACTCTAAGCATCAGCTTCATCCAGAGCTTATAATTTTACTCATTTTCAAATTCATTCTCATTTACATCCTCATGTTTTAATAGTAACATAAATTCTTCAAAGCCTCAGAAGTTACAGTATTACGCTCCAGAACAGTCCATTCATTCATTCATTCATTCATTCATTCGTTCGTTCAGCGTGCCCTTAAGAAACAGAGGAGAAATACAGAAGTAGTTACAATATTGTGTGATAAGTGTTAAGATCATGTTGTACCTGCGTTCAGACTGTTGAAAACAAAACCTCTCTCTATCTGGTCGCATCCGAAGATGGAGACAGGATCATCACGGAGGGTTCCTTCGGGGACGGGACCTGAGTCTTCAGTAACAGGGAGGAAGCAGAGCGGGTATGGAAGGGCAGGGGGGTGGTGCTGCAGAGCGCATCGTTCTGACGTTCTAGCCACTTGGCGGGAGGGGTTGGCGAGGGTGGAGAGTGCGTGCAGGGCAGGATGCTGCAGGTCCCCAGAAGCCGCTGGGAGGGCAACTTGGCCTTTAGCAGGGGCGGGGGAGACCCAAGGGCAAGTTAGGGAGAGCAGTGCGGCTGGAGAGAGCTCTGCAGGAGGAGGCGGGCGGCAGGAGGCAGAAAGCCAGATGCCTGGACAGCCTCCGCGTCCCCTCTGAGATGGGACTGACGTGTGGACAGCCTTGACTGCATCAGGCTTGAAGGTGTGTGCCTGACGTGGGGCAGCGGTGGTGGGGACATGCGAAGACAGAACATCACAGCATGGGACTGCATCCGTTCAAGGCCAGAGACCATCGATTTAGACCAGTCTGGACAGTTGAGTGTTTCTCTGGCATTTCGTAGTGGTCCTGGTGTGGACATGAAGCAAGCACGTTTCTAGTACAGACTCCGGTGGCCATTTACTGTGTTGCGATAAAACCGTGTATGTCTCAGGAGTGTGATACGGCCTCATGTGTGTTCCAGATCAGCTCATGCTCAGGCTTGTATCCCTGCGTCACTGCTTATGGTGGCCACTACCTGGGATCACCTGAAGAGTCCATTCATCTGTCAACCACTAACCCACCTGAGTGTCCATTGAGAGTTGAATGGATGAAGGGGGGTGTGTGTGTAAATCCTGCCATTTGTGACAACGTGGGTGGATGTAGAGAGTGTTAACTAAGTGCAGAAGTCAGTCAGGAGACATACTACGTGGTTCCTTATTAGTCGAATCTAAAAAGCAAAACAAGTCAAGTTTATAAATAAAGAGAACACACTGGGGTTGGGGGAAGGAGACCAAAATATGCAGACTTCCAGTTATAAAATAAGTTACTACGACAGTTAATAATTAGTTATTAGCTTTGTTATACTGCATAATAATTGCACATTTAAAAGTTGCTAAAAGTAAATCTTAAATGTCCTCTTCACAAGGAAAAAAACCATAGCTATATAGGGATGGTCTGTAGACAGGTGATTATGGGAGTTTCTTCACAGTGTGCGTCAACATTGAGTCCTTGTGTTACACATGGGAGACTGTCATGCTGTGTGTTACTTACACCTCAGGGGAGGGGGGAGGTTAATGGAAAAAAAAAAGGGCGAGCCACTCAACTGGAACGGGGGGAGAGGGGAGAAGGTGACACAGGAAGCTGGCGGGAAGAGCACTTAATGGTCCCAGAAGGCGACAGGAGTGTGTGTGAGGTTTCTGGGGGAAGACTTGTCCATACCCGCTCCGGGGTGCTGCAGAGAGGGTAGGGGGTTCAAATACAGTGACGGTCAGTTTTGCTGCAATTCAGAGATCCAGGAGTTTGGTGATAGATCGTTAGGTAGACATTGTGCACAGATGTGATCTTCCAGGGTGAGCGGTGGATCCCACTGCACTGAAGGGACACACTGATCACTGTCCCAAATATGACTCCAGGTTTTAGAGGTAGGTTTGGTTTTAAACCACACGGTCTCAGCTGTATAAGTGGGTGATTGAGGTGGATGTGGGTCATTGGAATCCAGAAGGTCGAGGAGCGGTCCTGTGGAGCGAATCATTCACTTGGTCATTAGTGTGTAAGTAACCAGATGTAACAACATGTCTTCGCACTACAGTAGTACTGAATGGTCACTTAAGATATTTGCGATTATAATGTGGCATCGACGTGTCCATTGATGGAAAGCAGAGGACATAACAAATACTGCTGTTAGTTGCCTTTATTTGTAATTGAAGAAAGTGCTAAATTTCAGCTGGAAGCTTGTGGAAAAATAAAGGTGTCATTTTCTTTTCTTCATTCAAGTTCATAGACCCTCTGTATTCTATCATGATCTCCTGGTTAGGAAACCCCAGTTTCTAGGCTGGTGCATTCAGTAGGCGTAAGTCTGGTCCGTTGCAGGGGCTGCGGAGCTCAGGTGGCGGGGGTGCGCTCTGTGAGCCCTAGGGCAGTGTCCTTTGCAATAAAAAGCCATGTTTCGAGTCCAGCCAGAAAGTGAAGGGAGAGGAAGCTGACGTGAGTGCAGACCTGAGCTTGAGAGGCAGGGCAGGGCCCCCAGGGAGGAGTTGGGGGAGGAAGGACAGAGCAGCCCAGGTCGTCTGGGAGCGCGTGCGGTGCGGTGGAGCCCCAAGTCCAAGGGAGGCGCGGGCGGCTGCTCAAAGCCCTCCGACGCTGTGTTTCTGACTTTATTCCTGGTGCAGCCAGATGACGTTTGGCGAGCAGACGTGAACTTGAACGATTCTTTTTTGGGAAACCAGATTCGCCATCCTGACCAGTAGCGCAGGCTCAGGAGTGTCTGCCCAAGTAAGCAAACATAACACAGTGAAGTCAGGGAGGTGTATACATTTGGGCGTTAATAAGACTAGGTAAACTTTGAATTTATGCAACTTAACTTCAGTCACATGAAACGGTCTTTCTGATAAGGAAAACTGTTAGCTTTGAAGTAGACGTTTAACACTTGAACTTCGTGCATCCGTGGCCCCTAGTGTGCATTTTACTTCTTTCGGTCCGACAGTACATTCGTTGTCAGTAGGCTGATTGTGTGGGTGTTTGTTTTCTCTAGGAACTAGCCCTTCGCAGCCAGTTACCAGCACTGGACCAGGAAGGTGGGACTCAGAACCCAGTGCCTTCGCCTGGGATGCCTCAGGAGCTGAGGACGATGACGACCACGAGCTCCGATCCCTTTCTTAACAGGTGGGTGCGGGCTGCTCCCAGCCACCGAGAAGGGGTGTGGCTTCAGGGGCGGCCCTGGGGCCGGCGCAGCTGTCCGTGGCGAGGACCGTGGCGCTGCAGTAAGAGCGAGCTCCCGTGCAAGGTTGAGGGCCGGCTCTTGGGACCCAAGGACACATCCCCATTCACATTTTGGCTTCTGTCTGTTGACTGATGGGGACTTAACACGACAGACTCGTGCAGGCATGTGTGTGTCCTTCTGCAAAAGCAGATGAATGTCGTCCTAAACGTACTCGGGCCTGCGCTTGAAGGACCCCTGGCAGGAGTTTCCCACGTGAGTGTGGACCCTGCGCTTTCGCTACAGGAAGTTCAAGGACATGAAACATAAGGTTGTGCCTCTTTGTAAAAACACACAATCGTCAAAGATACTGTTTCAAAATCACATAGTCCACAGGTACTTTTTAGTGAGTTTACCCAGATGTTGGGTTTTCGGCAGAAATGTTGGTGCCGTGTTTGAAAGCGGATTATGTTCTGCTGGGAAAACCATTTACAACTAAGGGTCATTATCCTGGTGGCAAGATATCTATGGAATTTCAATTTTTTTAAATATGGAACAAATACTGTCTTGTGTTTGTACTTTGGTTTTGGTTTGTTTATTTAAGCCAGTTTTAAGCATTGAACTTTTTAAACCTTTTAAAGGTGCTTTGGTTTAGGAGAGCTGTTCTCCTGTGCTTTCAGTTAACACCAGCTGAACTGAAAACCATGATCTTAATAAAACGAAATTTCTCTCACTTGACCAGAATACTTCGTACCATAGAAATGCCACCATTTGCTCGGTCCTAAGACGGGTGCTGGTGCCTTGCTTCCCAGGCGTGATTTCAAAGGCCAACTGGAATGTATTTCAAGTTTGTATTTGCTCTCTTGACACATCCAGTTTAAAGTTGGGCCGGAACTTGAGTGTATTTACACAGGATTGCAGTTGTGACCTTAAACGAGGTTAATCTGGAAAACACAGAACTTTGTGTTTTCCCCGCAAGGAGGACTTCAGATCAGTAGAACCCGGGGCCCACTCGGAGGCCCGTGTTGGCCAAGGAGTAGGAATGGACGGACTGGAGGGGCGCAGGCAGACGGCATGTCCTTCTGGCGGCTGGTGGTGAAGATTCTCTTAGAACTTCTGCTGACGGCAGGGCTGTAGTTTGAGACTTCTCTGGTGAAGGTCACAGGGTGTGCGATCGTCCCTGTTGCTGGTGTGGGGACAGAGTCCTTTCTCCACTCAGTGAAGGACCCCAGCTTCTAAAACATGTCTCACTGTAGCGTTTCTCTTCCAGCAACTTGACGGCTTCCCTGTTGTCCGGTATTCAATTCACACGTATCCCTTAGGCTCTAAACACACGCGGCCCTGTCTGATCTTGTCCCTGGTGTGGCACCCCCGCCTCCCCTGTGCCCTGACGCCCTTGGAGGTCAGGTCCGTGTCCCCTCCACAGACTTTTCCACGCTCCCCTCTTTGCCCTAAAAGCACTTTGCTCATATAGCACTTGAGTGTGATTCATTAACATGTTTGTTCGTCTGCCTCCTCGGCGTCGTGAGCCTCTCAGAAAGCATCATTCGTAGGTTTTTGTCGTTCCCTCTCTGTCCTCAGAGCCCGGGTGCAGGCCCCTCACGCAGTGGCAGGTGCCCAGGGGAGCGTGCGTGAGGTGATGCGCTGCAGGGCCCCGGGAGCTGCGGCCCCAGGAGTGCCGCACGCCCCTCCGGAAGAGCCGTGCACAGCCCTGTGAGCCAGCCCGTCGCCCTGGAGCGTCCGCGTGTGGTGCGTGCAGGCGCTCTCTGTGGGAGCAGCGACCGCCAGGCCCGGGTCCCAGCTCGGACACGCACGGCGGAAAGCAGGCGCATCCAGGGGGAGCCCTGCTCCGAGACGGCTGTGTGTTACACACACGTTCTCAAACGCTCACCTCTGCTTGGTTGTGTCTTTGTGAGGTTTTGTGTCTTGCCAAAATCTGGCAGCTGCATCAGAGAAGCCCAGCGGTTTTGGGGTGCATGGGTGGGGGGAAGACAGAGCACCTGGTCAGGTAACTAGGGAGGAGGTGTGGGGGATCGGGTGTTCCCCCCAGTGACTGTGAGAGCTGGTTTATACAGCTTAGGTGGTTTTTGTTTGTGCACTTTTGTGTGAGCTAAATAGCTACTCAAGCGTCCAGGCTTTGCGGTGCGGAAAGTTAAGGTGCACATCACCATCAGAGACTGTTCAGAATATCACTTGCTTTTATTTCATGCTTTGCTGTAGATTTTCTAGAACTAGTACTGCCCAGATTTTACCGTTGATGCCGCCTGCTGTGAGTGCCACGAGCTCCGAACAGTGTTCTGCTCACGCAGGCAGTGAGGAGACCGACCCTACTGTGTGCTCGTGCAGGCAGTGACATCTCCTACTGTGCTCGTGCAGGCAATGAGATCCCCTGCTGTGTGCTCATGCAGGCAGTGCGATCCCCTACTGTGTGCTCATGCAGGCAGTGCGATCCCCTGCTGTGTGCTCATGCAGGCAGTGCGATCCCCTGCTGTGTGCTCATGCAGGCAGTGCGATCCCCTACTGTGTGCTCATGCAGGTAGTGACATCCCCTACTGTGTGCTCATGCAGGTAGTGACATCCCCTACTGTGTGCTCGTGCAGGCAGTGACATCTCCTACTGTGTGCTCATGCAGGTAGTGACATCCCCTACTGTGTGCTCGTGCAGCCAGTGCGACTCTTACTGTGCGCAAGCAGTGACATCCCCTACTGTGTGCTCGTGCAGGCAGTGCGATCCCCTACTGTGTGCTCGTGCAGGCAGTGCGATCCCCTACTGTGTGCTCGTGCAGCCAGTGCGACCCCCTACTGTGTGCTCGTGCAGGCAGTGCGATCCCCTACTGTGTGCTCGTGCAGGCAGTGACATCTACTGTGTGCTCGTGCAGGCAGTGACATCTCCTACTGTGTGCTCGTGCAGGCAGTGCGATCCCCTACTGTGTGCTCGTGCAGGCAGTGCGATCCCCTACTGTGTGCTCGTGCAGGCAGTGCGATCCCCTACTGTGTGCTCGTGCAGGCAGTGCGACCCCCTACTGTGTGCTCGTGCAGGCAGTGACATCTCCTACTGTGTGCTCGTGCAGGCAGTGAGGATATTTAGACTCTGCTGTGTGTAAGTTCATTAGCCTAAAGTTAAGGTCTGTCTTGGCTCATGTTTTTCTGTTTTTCCCCGCAGTGTGTGTCCTGGTGTTGTGTTCTTAAGCATCTCCTTTAGCTGGAACTGTACGGGCTCCTGTCTTCAGCTGAGGTGTTCGGGTCTCCCCCCACGCAGAGGCAAGGAGGCTCGGTTAAGGAAATTCTCGCCTCGTTGGCAGTGACTCTGTCTGTTCTGGCCCCGTCCACAAAGGAGTTCTGGTTCTTTGTCTTGGGCTGAGGCTTCCTTGGCTTGCACTCCGTGCGAGCTGGGGACCCGGGTGTAGCGCTGGCCTGGGTCCCCAGCACCCGGAGCTGCGTTCTGACCCAGTGCCTGTGCTGCCCCACCTGAGAGAGAGAGACCTTGAAGTAAGCAGGCTGTGTGGCCCCGACGGAGACGGCACTGTGGAGAGCACACTGCGCGGAAATTCTGACAGCTAGGAAAACTGTGACTGTATCTTCTTTTCTTTTCTTTAATGCTTATTTAATTTTGAGAAAGAGGAAAAGAGCAGGGCAGGGGTAGATAGAGGAAGAGAGAACCCCAAGCAGGCTCCACACTGCCAGCACAGAGCCTGACGCAGGACTGGAACCCACGGACTGTGAGATCGTGGTCTGAGCCGAAGTCAGACGCTCCACCAGCTCAAGACCCAGGCGCCCTCTTTTCTCTTCTTGCCACCAGACCTAGGACCTTCAGAGACGTTTGGCCTCCTCAAAGCTGCCAGCTGCAATCAGGATTAACTTGTCTGGGGAGCCTGGGTGGCTCAGTTAAGCGTCTGACCCTTGATTTAGGCTAAGGTCACGATCTGACCGTTCGTGAGTTTTGAGCCCCATGTCAGGCTCTGTGCTGATGGTGTGGCTCCTGCTTGGGGTTCTCTCTGTCCCTCCCCGACTTGTGCTGACACCTCAGATCTCTCTCCTCCCCCGCTTCCTCTCAAATAAATAAGTAAATAAACTTTAAAAGAAAAGGAGTAAGTCGTCCGTCTCACCTCGGGCCAGGGCTATGCATGACCCCGAAGGAGGAGGGAGGAGGGGCCTGTTGCGTAGGCGGCAGGATTGTTCCCCAGCGTGTTGGAGAGCCCTGCTGGTGCTCAGCAGGTGTCCGTGTGTGCCTGGAAATCCTTGTAAACCTCTGTGTTGCTCTGTAACTCATGTTTTGCAGCGGCACCTACCACTCGCGCGACGAGAGTACAGACAGCGGACTGAGCATGAGCAGCTACAGCGTCCCTCGGACCCCAGACGACTTCTTGAACAGTGTTGATGAGATGGACACAGGTGGGTGTTCTGTTCTTAGTTGTCTGTCAGTGAGATGGCGGCAGGTCTGTCCGGCTGTCATGAGCAAAGCCTGCTCAGAACAGAACCGGTTACGGGGCACCGGGGGGCTCAGTCGGTTAAGCATCTGACTCCAGCTCAGGCCTGCTTGGGGTTCTCTCTCCTTCTCTCTCTTTCCCTCCCCAACTTGTGTCCTCTCTCTGTCTCACCGTGTCTCTTTCTCTTTCCTCTCTCTCAGAGTAAGTAAATATCCTTTAAAAAAAGAAAACCAGTTAAAATCCTGAACCCTTCCCTTCAGATCTGCCTGCTTTGTTTCTCCATGGCATTTTGTCACTTGTCTCCCAGTTGTTAAATATCATGGACAATTTTTGCTCTATTTGATTAAACTGATGATACGACTTATTTTAACACTTAAATAGTGAGTTAGCCTGGAAGGCAGTTGAAGACCCTTTCCGATGACTTGGTCTCTTTCTTTTCTTGTCTTTTCCTCCCCTCCGCTCTGCTCACCTCTTCTCCCTTCCTTTAAAATAATTTTTTTTTTTTTAACGTGCATTCAGTTTTGAGAGACAGCGTGAGCAGGGGAGGGGCAGAGAGAGAGGGAGACACAAAATGTGAAACAGACTCCAGGCTCTGAGCTGTCAGCACAGAGCCCGACGTGAGTCTGGAACCCATGAACCGTGAGATCATGACCTGAGCTGAGGTCGGGATGCTTAACCGACGGAGCCCCCAGACACCCTAATGCCTCTATCCTTTATCTTGGAGAGAGACTTCCCGCTGCGATCCGCTCGCCCATGTCGTGTGGGGTTCAGCCCCTTCCCTGACGGTTCTGCTCTGACTCCGGTGTGGGGGCGAAGGCGGGGCTGTGTGGCTCTCCTGCTCACTGTCGGAGTAGCCGCGGGGCCCTTGCACGAGCCCAGGAGGCTGGTGAGCACCGAGGGCCTCGGGCGTGGCAGCGAGCGGAGGGCACGAGCTGCCGGGGACACGGCGCAGCCCTCCGGCGGCCGTGTCCCCCGGCGACGGGTCGCCCGTCCAGCTCAGGGCGTCTGGAGGCGCACGGCCCCTCCCCCGTTGCTTCCCTCAGACGCGAGCCCCCGTCGTCCGCGCTTCAGACGCGTCTGCTGCCCGTCGTGCCTCCCCTGCCCCCCTGCTTCGGCTCTTCTCCAAACCCCTGTAGCACTCGGTGCCGTGTGTCCGTTTCTCGGGGCTCTAAGGCAGGAGAGTGGGGTCATGTGCGAACAGCGAGCTTCGTGGGCAGGTGCAGCGGGGACCCTGGAAGGAAGGCAGGGGCTTCTCGGGGGCTTGTGTTGCTGTTAGGAAGGGGGATCTCCGGGGCCGGAAGAGAGTGTTCATCCAGCCCTCTTACACTGATGTTACCGCGGGCGTACTTAAAAGCGGATACGGACGCCCATACGGTGGGGGCATACGGATCACAGACGGAAGTCTCTGTCCCCAGTGAAGATTACGAGTCCTCGGAGAGGGTCCTCAAGTGCCTCGCCAGCTCACTCAGGATTTTAAGTGCTGAAATAAGTCACGTTATCCGTTTCGTTCAAGTAGAGCTACGCTGTGTGTCCATGACGTTTTAAAACCGGGAACACAGCTCAGTTACAGACTGCCATTAAGGGTACGTAAATTCACCCCACACCCGGACTGTTACTTTACATGGCGGTCGTGGAGCCTCTCTAGAAAGAGGCCGGTGGCCGTGCGTGTGTGATACACGTGTTCGGTCTCTCTTGCTGGAGATAAGTTTTCAAGAGGTTTCAGTTTTTTCCGTGACCCCTTCAGTGCTCAGCACAGAGTAGCAAGCAGTCCCGCTGTGGCTTCAGCGTCTGAACACATGTTGAAGCGAAAGTAAACTTGGCATTGTGCTGTGTTCTGTGCGTTGCTGGGCCTAAAATAAACTCTGGGCATCGGGCTGGGGTGAGGCGAGTCAGGCGTGTCTGAAATCACAGCTCGGACGTCAGCTCTTCAAACCTGCCTCTCTGCTCTCTGTCCCGACCAGGTGACACTATCAGCCCAAGCACCCTCCCCACGCAGCAGAACCGCTTCCCAGACTACCTGGAAGCCATTCCTGGGACAAACGTGGACCTTGGGACGCTGGAAGGGGACGGGATGAACATAGAGGGCGAGGAGCTCATGCCGAGTCTGCAGGAGGCCCTGAGCTCGGACATCCTCAACGACATGGAGTCCGTGCTGGCCGCCACCAAGCTCGATAAGGAAAGCTTTCTCACGTGGTTATAGAGCCCGCGGGCAGACGCATTTCCAAATCTGTGAAGGATCTGAGGAGGTGTGCCCAGGATTTCCACGCGAGCCCGTCGCAGTCTTCTGGCTGACCCAGAACGATGAATGGACGTCCAGCAAGATTCGCTCACCCGCTCTCTCGCTCTTCCTTGTCCGTCGCTGCTGTTAACATGTTGCTGACCTCTGTCGTAGTTGGCTCTAAAGAATCAAAAAAACACGATTTTGTTTCTTTTGCTATTATAACTACTGTCCATTGTGGGGCTGGGGGAAGTGAGCCTGTTGGGACGATGGACGCCTTTTCTTTTGCCCAGTTAGACGTTCGCCCATCACCCCGACCGAGTGCTCAGACTTGGAACTCGAACGCTTCACGTCCCAGCGTTTACTCTGTCAGGCAGTTGTTTCTTCAGCTGCGTTTGGCCGGTGGAAAAACACGGCCAGCTCGTCCGTAGGCCGGGAGTGTTGTGTCCGACGTCCCATGCTTCGCGCAGATGTGATGAGCTAGCTGAGACCAGGGCTGAAGACTCGTGCTTTCAGCGTCCCCTTCTCGTGCTCTCGGTAGTCACTTAGTGACCTTGATTTTATTTTAGGAGCTTATGAGGCATGAGAGAGTTTCCATAGAAATACATGAATTATTGCCACATATTCTAGTGTAGGTTTGGGTGGGTTTATTGTGGGTTTGTTTCTTGTTTGTTTCTGTTTTGATTGGTTGGGTTGTGTTTTTGTTTTTGCTCCCCCGCCCCCCAGCCGAGACACATTACCGTAGTAACGAATCTGTTTATAGTTGTAGCTCCGGGCAGCTGTTGTGCCTTTGGTAAAAACCTACATTTCCTGATTTTTTTTACCATCTTATTTAAATCTTGATTTTGTGCTCTCTCTATATATACCCACACACACACTTATACTCTTTATAATAGTGTGATAGCAGAATGTATCTTTTTTTAAGGTTTCCCTACTTTTCCAGTTTATTTTAAAATGGTAGTTTTGAACGTATGCATTTAGAATACTCGACTAGTAGTTTTTATTTCAGAGGTCGTTTAAACCTGGGTGGGGGAGTCTGCAGACATTTGGGTAGTTAGTATTCTAGAAAGGGCTGTTTTTAGGGAGAGTGTCCAGAGGAGTACCGTCTGCCCTCTGGCACACAGTATCGTCTGATGAATTTGAAAGACGCAAACAAGATAGGGCTTTATTTTCCCCTTGATGATCCCTGGGACTAATTTTAAGCCTTGATGGGAAATCACTAAGTAGGTTCATAATGTACGCGACAGAAGTGAGCTTTACATAGTGGTTTACCCTCCTTTAGCTCTGGAAATTTCCCTTTGCTCTAGTTTTGGAAGTAAATTCTAGTACCTTAGTTCTCATTTGTAACAAACACATTAAAGACTACATGGAAATATTGCCTACAAGATTGTTCTTACTTAATTAGAATTCTGTCGAGGTCATGAGTTAGCTGGTAAAGTGATCAGGTTAATAAATGTATATCGGTAGTTGAAGTTAGCAAAGAAATAGAGATAGTCTTGATTATACTTTTATTTTTACAGGAAGAGATATAACTAGAGTATGTGTCTACAGGAGTAATAATGGTTTCCAAAGAGTATTTTTTAAAGGAACAAAATGAGCATGAATCAACTCTTCAGTATAAGCTACGAAGGTAATAGTTGGTTGTGAATTATAGTGACACCAGCTAGCGCCTCTGTGATTAAGGGTCTTTCATTGTTTCTAGAATGAGCCCTTATTTTCAAGGGTTTATGACAGACATAAAAATCTTTTTTCCTGGCTAAAACTGCTATGGAAGATATGCTTGGGAAGATAGATTTTTTTTTTTTTAATTACAAAATGTAAGTATTTTGACCCTTCAGTTTAGAGGAGAGCAGAAGTCAGGAGTGAGAAGTTTTAGATTAAGCACTTCCAGTGCTCAAACATGCAGTCACTGTGCCGTATGTAATGATTCTTAGGTCGATCATCCGTCATTGACCAGAAGGGTTTTATTCAGAAAACCACCGAAAGGGTAAATCTTGACTTACCTGAGGGGGAGTGAGGGGAAGTGGCCACTGTGCAGATTCACTGATTTTTTTTTTTTTTTTTCAAGAGCAGTAATGAAATTGTACCTAGAACGCATCATTGAGTATATGGACGATCCTGCATGTTGTTGTTTCTCTTGTGCTGAAGATCAGAGCTACTCAGAAGGCACTCACAGTTGGCCAGTAAGCCGCAGGGGAAGGTCTCAAGGGAAGCGTCCACAGGGTAGCATTAGGCTGGGGCAGGGTGGGGGGTGGCAGGGGTCACGAGGACTCGGTGGGACCTTGGTAGAGGATTTGATGAGTTTCTTTATCTTCTGTAAAGGCTTGTCTTGCATCTCACTGCCATTAAAGGCGGTTGTTCCTAAAGTCTCGGTCACTTCAGTACAGCCACGAAACAGGCATAGGAGTTCTTCGTGTTGCCTCGACTTGACTTTCCCCGGTTACACCTCGGGGTGGGGGGACGGGGGTGCGGGGCAGCTGATGGCCGCCGTGTTTGACCTTGTCCTGCCCTCTGTACTGACGACCTGACGGAGACCTAGGAGTTCTTCTTCTGATCACAGCCTCAATGTGGCCTTTCTTGTTGTGTCCTCATTCCTAACTTTAAAGTGTTTCAGTGCTTCCTGGTTGTATCGGGTAGCGTCGGGGTAAGATTTTAACTGGGTATTCTTGAATTGCTTTCACAATAAACCAATTTTATAATCTTTAAATTTATCAGCTTTTTACATTCTGTGTTCTTTTCAGTTAGGGCTTCTTAGATCTACTTACAGTTGATGGAACACATTGATTTGGGGTTTCCGATTTTCCAAAGCACTATTTGTGGTCATAACTATTTTCTAATATATAGTGTCTTTTTTAAAAAAGGAAAAAAACATTAAGGAAGTGAGTTTATATACAAATAATGTTGTTTCAAGTATTTCATATTAAATAGGTGCATTTTATTGGGAGTTTGGCAGAAACACTGAAAATTAACAGTAATTGATTGTAATTTATAACCCACACCAGTGTTGAAACTCAAAATGCAAAAGTGAGAAGCGGTGTCCGGTGACTGACAGGTGCAGTGTTTGCGCATCTGAGAAGTGAGTACTCAGATGAATTTTAGCTCCGACAAGCGTATTTTTTTAAGGATTGTGGGTATGCCTATTTTAACAGCTGTCTTCTGTATCATGAAAAGTATTCTCCACAATTTAAATGTTTTATATTAGAGAGTTCTTTAATGCACACTTGTGAAATATATATATAGTACCCATAGTACATTTTTATTTTCTGTTTTAGATGTAAGAGCATGCTCAAATGTTAGGTACTACATAAATTGTTACATTTTTTTTCCTTATGTAATACTTTTTTTTGTTTATGTGGTTCAAATATATTCTTTCTTTAAACTCCTCTTTGTTGTTTTTAACAATTACTATATTTAAGACTTTTTTGGCTTCTTACTGGTCTTCCAATAGAACATATCCTAAGGACAAAGAATTAGAAGCTGATTCAGTGACCAGTAGACACGTTAAACTTAAGGCTGTTTTGGGATTTGGACCTTTTGAAGTGTGGATGTGATTCTTTGGGATTTCGTGTGTTTGTTTAATGTTTTTTAAAACGTTTTCCTTATTTTTGAAAGCGAGAGAGACTGTGAGCAGGGGAGGGGCAGAGAGACAGGGAGACACAGAATCCAAAGCAGGCTCCAGGATCTGAGCTCTCAGCACAGAGCCCGACGTGGTGTTCAAACCCATAAACCGGGAGATCATGACCTGAACCGAAGTTGGTTGTTTAACTGACTGAGCCCCCCAGGTTCCCCCGGATATAAATTCTTTGAACTTTATGTTGTGTGCTCTTCACGTGGACTCTCCCTGTTGATGGTAGTGTCTCCTGTGTCCTTAAATGACTCTACTACCGGTAACCACACAGAAGAAGCTGACCGGAGCTTTACACGGCCTCTCAGAAGAGCCTTTGGTTGTATTTCTACATGGTATTTTCTCGTGGTCTCCAAAATTTAAAACTTACATTAGTGAAAATTATTATTTTTTTATAAATAAAAACATTCACAAATTTAGGTGGTAGGTCCTGAACTTCGACTAAGAAGTAGATCTGATCGTTTTTGAAGATGATTTATTTCTATGCTTGTGTGTATAATATCTTTCAGTTAAACTGCCACACATCAGTTTTGTGGAGGGAAATCTGAAAACTTCATCTTGTGTATAATTTCTTTACAGTAGAGGGACACTAATTTTGTGGCGTTTGAACTTTAGCACCCCCTTATCTTGTCCAACGTGTGGTGGCTGTGCCCCTCAGCTCAGAACCGAACCTCGAGTCTGTAGCGTCGGGTCTCCCACCCCCAGCCCCGGGGGGCTGCTCTGAGAGCCCACGCACTTGCTGGACGGCTTGAAGGCCAGTGATGGGAGGCCGTCTGTCCTCACTCTGTATCCTGTGGATCTGAATTGTGCAACCTTTAAATAATTGGTTCAGTGAGTATGTGTCAGCGGAATACTTCGAGGAATGTATTAATTTGGATGTGGGAAGGATAGCCCCTAGGGAGAGCAAGGGTGTGTATTCGGTGTGTTTGGGGGAGGGTTAGGTGTTGTACTGAGAACCTGATGTGCGGTAATTTACTTTTTTTTTTTTTTTCAAATAGACCCAGAACTACAGTAAAATATTTCAGTAAATGAATTGCTCAGCCTGGGTGAACAGAAAACTGGTTTTTCCGGAGGAAGAAAGAACAGTAGCTAGTAAGCCTACATGATGACTGCGGGAGTGGTCAGTAGCCTGTGAGCCCCCTTCAGTGCCCACAGCTGCCATCTTGTCAGCTGAGGTGCTCCCGGAGGATCCATCACGTCTCCTTACCTTCTGAGAGAACAGCCATCCCAGCCTGGGAGCCACAGGTTGCGTTAGGTTTATATTCAGTCCTGAAGTCTGGCCTGCCATGTAAATTGTGAAGTGGCCGCAGGTTGTCACACTTCACTCTGGGCACGGGGTTGCTCTGTGTCACCAATCACAAGAAATTTTGTCAAGGTTTGTCTTTTTCAGTTAACTAGAAATGAAATTGAAAACGAATTCCATGACATCTCTTACTCAGTTTTTCCATATCACACATGGAATATTTTTGGCCATAGTATCTGGATACCAGAAAAAACTAAAATTGATGACTTCCTGAGCTGATGTGATACTGTCACTGATAAAAACAGGTGCAGAATAGAGGCCTGGGCAAAACGATGGTATTGAGTAGAGATTCTTAATTTTATTTTTCTATTTTTATTTTTTTTTATGTGTATTTTTAAGAGAGAGCACAAGTGGTGGAGAGAGAGAGAGGAAGACACAATCTGAAGCAGGCTCCAGGCTCAGAGCTGTCAGCACAGAGCCCAATACGGGTCTCGAAGTCAAGAACCATGAGATTATGACCTGAGCTAAAGTTGGACGCTTAACTGACTGAGCTACACAGGCGCCCCAAGATTCTGAATTTTAAAATCTGCCGTATTTTACCAGAAACCGAACTTCTGGACTAGGAGACCTGACCTCCAAGTTACTAGGAACCTGTTAGCTTAAAAAACAACAACCAGAAAGAAGTGAAAAAGAAAAGTGGTACCTGCATGCTGTTCAATGCAGTGTTTGGAGATACCTGAGCCAAAACCTACTTTGCAAAATCCCTAGGCAGCTAATAGGGTGCTTAGAATGGTTTTTCCACAAAGGGGGAACCTATTAAAAACTAGTCAGTCTACCTTTGTGAAATTGGTATTTGTTAGTACTTAAAGTGAACGAGTGACACAGGTCTTGATTCTTAGTACAAGGGCTTCTTTGAGCCATGAAAAAGGAAATAGGATCTAAACCGGAGGGAACGCTTAGTTAGCAGGGTGTTGAAGCCTGCAGACTTCTTAGGGTAAGACCCGCCTTTACCCACATACTTCCCAGGATTGTCCCGAAGTGGAGTTTAGGATGAAATCAGTTCCTATGAGCGTCACAGGGTCTATGAGTTAAACAGCCCCTTTTGGATTTAGGCTTCATTGTGAGTTATTAGAAACCACATCTGAGTACCTTTTAAGGTCATTTGTTCAGTTACAGAGCAAGTTCTTGAGTTATATGAACAGGCTGCTCTAGTCGACTGAAGTTTACTCAAGGCTGTAATTGACTGGTAGGATCTGAGGAAAGGGCATCTCAGGAACACCTGCTCAAGCTACTGAAGGCAGCTACTCGAAGCCAACATGGTGACAAGTGGCTGGAGATCGTTTCTCCCCACGTGAGCCTCGGAACAAGTTGTCTTTAAGCACCTCTCCCTGGTGATGAGAGAAGCAGGTGTGCAGCCCCAGCTCGATGCGGGTGTCCTGGCTGTGGTTCGGCAGGGTCTAAATGAGAGTCAGAATATCACAACCTGCAGGACTCGGATCGCTAGGGTGACCGTGAATCAAGACCTAAGGTTTTATAAAGGGTACAGAGAATCAATCCAAGAGGAGCTTGAAGTCACACCAAAAGCTCCCACGTTTGCTCCAGTGTTTTCTCTGGGCGCTGTTACAGTAACCATGGGATTGTGTGGAGGAGAGTGGGGCCTTGGGATTTGGTTGTCTTTCATCATCCAAACCAGGAACAACGGTGTAGGTCTTTCTGCGTTCTAGGCCAGAGACTTTCTGTGGGATTCTGCAGGGGGTGTGCAGAAGAACAGCACGAGCCTGGCTGGTGCGAGGCACGTGTGTGTGAACCAGCTCACAGCTGCCCAGTAAGGACGCATGGTTCACCTGGAATGGAGCGGCAAGCCCTGGCCAAATTTGGAATACTGCTGAGGAAAGTTTATACTAACTTGAACTAAAAATCAACTATTGACCAAATCTCTTAGTCTTCCAGAGTCATTAAAGCAAAAATCTGAAGGCATGAGCATTCACAGAAGTTTTCATTGTGTTCTGCTAAACATGGCAGATTTCAAAAGCAAATTAACCAACTTTATGCATTCCGTTTATGCCATCATTTACTGAGGGACCTGAAGGCTTATGCCCTGAAGAGTGAAATGAAAACAATCTACGCCGTCTTCAACGCAGGGCGTGAGGGCCACGACAGAACACCAGGACCACTCCTAGCCCTTGAACGCAGCACTGTTGCACATGAGCATGGTCTTTCTCAGGATACTCTTCCTAGGAGGCATACTGGTCCGTTCAGAATCCTCCTTCAAATCGAAGTAGGCCTGTCCTGCCATCAGCATACACGCTGAGCCCCTTCCCGTCCCCGTTTTTACAGAAGTATGCCATTTTCACTAACTATTTGAATTGTAACTTACAGGAACATTTCCACTTATTACTGTGGTTGCCATACCAAAGCCTTTAAGATGCAAGCGTTTTTCCTGTGCTTACCTGAGTGGCCTGAACCTGGATCCAGACCCCACGGTGTCATTCTACACGCACTACCCGTGGGGCAGGAAGCCACTAACTGGGAGATGTGTGTGCGCGGGGCCGGTCATACTCGCTGGAGCTCATGACCGTCGTTACTTCTTGGTTCTGGGCTTCCCTGCTCTGCTACAGATGCGGCTTGGTCTCCGTGCAGGCACAGTCCTAAAGAGACCACGTGACAGTGACCATGCTCCATCCCATCGCTCATTTAGTCTGTCCATTTCTCTAAAGCACTTCCCTCATGTGGCCTAGGACACTGAAGAGACAAGAAGGTTAAGTGCCGACGAGCACGGTCCACATGATGTGCTGTGAGAGCGGAGTCTACGGGGAGATGCCTCCCTCCCAGGGTGATGAGCTAAGACTCCACGCAGGGGGACTGAACCTGGCCATCGAGGGGCCATGACAGCTGCCTTGAGCGCTGGTGTGGGCAGAGGACATAGCATGGCAGAAAACTAGGGGCGTGTGGGGATGGGGGGGGTGTTTCCATTTGGGCTGCAGATAATGCGGTATAGAACTTGAGGGATGTGTGCTGGGCACTATCAGGACAGTCGTAGGACGCTGGGCGGGCCCGGACCAGGTAACAGTGCTTGATGAGCACTCACTCTGTGCCCGGTGCCTCCCACGTGCTGGCCCAGTGAGTCCCGGCAGCAGCCCAGTGACAGAAGGTCTGCCCTGGTTCTACAGGTAAAACCGGCTGAGTGCTCGCTCATCCCAGGTCAGCTTCGGACTGGCTGCTCCGGGCCTGACCTCTGACCCGACCTCTGCTGCACACGCTTCTGCCTCGGATCCCAGGTGAGCGGTGTGCATCCGAGGAGCAGCGGAGGCCTGGGATGGGTACTGCTCCCGAAGGTTGTCAGGTGCAGGCTATCAAACTGAATCTAAGCCATGACTGGACTCACCTGAGCAGTAACAGGCTGGCACACAGGGACAGTTACAGATTCGCGCACACACCTCCACAGATGTAACCGTGGACGGGGTCCGCTCTCCCCGCCTGGGAAATGGGGGGCAGGAAAGGGAGGTGACCTCGAAGGTGGCCAGGCTGTCTGCCCTCAGAGTTCCGGTAGAAGAGAGGGTTCTGTCCATCGCAGGGACGCGAGCAGGTGCTATCTGTCTGAGCACGTTCCTCAAGTGAGGAAAAATGAGACCACGAGCCCGTGGGGGGAGGCTTCTTGCCAGCAAAGCCCGGGTCCTGGGTGCTTGGGGACAGTCTTGGCTCCTGTCTGTGCCCAGCCCGTCATGTCACACAGGCCAGGCGAGCGGAGTGTGTCCAGGCACCACCTGGGTTTTCCCTGGCTTCCGTGGACCCTGGTGGTGACAGGGAGCTGGTGGCCGGGCTGAGGGGAGAACCGTGGCCCCGAAGCTCTCCAGCAGGTGCCCACGGAGGAGCCACAAAGGGAGCGGGGACCCCGTTGCCCAGTGCTGGCGGGACCCTTTGGCACCTCACTCCCTCAGGGCGGGTGGGCGACCCTGGGCATGAGGAGGGACAGCGTGCCCCCCATGTAAGAGCCGCAGCCACTGAGCACGAGGCCCCCTGCCGGGCACGCAGCCAGGGCAGCGAAGGGCGGTTTCCCTCCCTGTGGGACCGGCCAGACCGCCCTGTGGTGTGGTGGCCACCTGCGGCCGTGGTCACTCAACCCCCGAAGGGCCACGCCTGCGGGGCCTCACCCGGCCAGGGCGGGAGGGAGGCCGCACGGGGACGCAGGGCACGGGTGCGGCGGGAGGTCACGGGCCGGAACCTGGAGGCGGTGGGGAGCCCGCGTCAGCCCGACGAAGGTGCACACGGAGCACCGAGCGGGGAGCCCACAGCGGGCGCAGCTGAACGGGCGGCCGGAGGCGGGGCAGGTGCGGAGAGTGTTCGCCAAGTGCGGCTCGGGGAACAAAGGTCACTCTGTGTTCATCCCGGGTTGTCACGAGGCGCCAGGGACTTCAGCTCAACCGGCAGCTCTCGAGTGTGTCCAACCCCATTAAACTTGAACTCGACACCCAGGAAACCCCACAGGTGACAAGACCGGTGCACAGTGCTGTTACAGTCGAGAGCAAAACCACCCAAAGAAGCCACAGCCAGCGCGCAGCGCTCCAACACGCACCACGTGCCTGAAAAGATTTGACGCTCTGCCCTTTTAAATCCCGTTAGAGCACATCTGTGTGTGGAAGACAGCAGTGGCTGGTGTTGAAGGGCACGTACGTGAAGAGGGCAGGTGGGCAGGCCTGCTCGTTCATCCCGAGCAGGACCTGACCTCGTCTCTCCGGTGGACTCCGCGTCTTCCAGTGGACCGACCACCTGTGTGAGCCTGTCGCGCCTTTACGGCGGACCGCTGTGGGGGGGGCTGGTCCTGATGAGCTGCCCGACCGCGAGGCCCCTTGGTCAGGACGAAGGCGAGGCCCAGAGCCCCACCAGAGAGCAGCCGGGGCCGGACCGCTGGAGCGCGCTGGTCCCAGGACGGCGCCGGGGAAGGACCCCTGTGAGCTGCCCTCCCCTCCTCACAGCAGAGCGTGTGTCCCTTGGGCTGAAACGTCAGTGACCACTGGTCTCCATACCAGCTACTCAGCCCCACAGCCGCTGGACCTTCTGTCCGGTACCGACCAGCTCCCTCACCCCCTGCCAGGGCAGGGAGGCTTCCTGGGGTCGCCAGGGCCGAGGACCACACAGTCATGACTGGGGAAGCGGACCTACCAGTCCACAGAGCTGGACAAGAGAGGGTAAGATGATGCCTCCAGGTTTCAAACTCAGAGTAGAAGTCCCCAGAGAACGGGACCCAGGGAGTCAGGGACACTGGCTCAGAGCCACACGGCCGATACGTACGTGGTAGAGCCAGGAATAGAACTTGAGACTTTGGATTCCTGTGAATTTATCCTGTAACCACATTGGTACCACATTGGTAAAAATCACAGAGAGTCATTTTTTTTTTAACTGTTTTATTTATTTCTAGGAGAGAGAGAGAGAGACAGCGTGAGCAGGGGAGGGTCAGAGAGAGAGGGAGTCACAGACTGAAACAGGCTCCAGGCTCCGAGCTGGCAGTCAGCACAGAGCCCGACGCGGGGCTCGAACCCACGAACCGCGAGATCATGACCTGAGCGAAAGTCGGATGCTTAAGCGACTAAGCCACCCAGGTGCCCCGTCACAGAGAGTCTTAAATTGTGTGCGTCAGGACAGAAAGGTGCCCACACCCTGGCAGATGCCCGGCACTCAGGCCGATGGAGAAACAGCAGACCCGCACCCCTCTGGGACCCGTGCTCGCCAAGGGAAGGGTCCCTGCAGCCGCCCAGCCTTGGAAACCTCTTGCTTGCTCTCTCTTCACACGTAGCTTGGTTTATGCAAATTAAGGTTGTGGGAAGATGCCCGTTGGGGACCTGCTGGGGGCACACAGGGTGCTGTTCTGAGAGTGTTAGGACTCATTTAATACCAGTGATGAACAAGCAAGTGCTCTGCTTCCAAACAGCTCATTTTGTTCAGGGAAGTAATTTCAAGTCCTGTCTGAATATCAGAGTCCCTAGAGAGAGCGGGCATGAGCGAGCTGCAGAGAGAGTCAGAGAGAGCATCCCAGCCCGGCCCCATGCTCCGCGCAGAGACCAGTGCGGGGCTCCATCTCCCAACCCTGAGATCCTGACCTGAGCTGAGATCAAGTCAGACGCCTAAGCAACGGAGCCACTCAGGCACCCCACTTTTTTAAGAAATCTTTTTTAATGTTTGTTTTTATGAGAGAGAGAGAGAGTGAGCTGGGGAGGGGCAGAGAGAGGAAGACAGAATCTGAAGCAGGCTCCAAACTCTGAGCTGTCAGCACAGAGCCTGTTGCAGGGCTCAAACCCACAGAACCATGAGATCATGACCTGAGCTGAAGTTAGACACCTAACCAACTGAGCCACCCACAGGTGCCCATTTAAAAAAATTTTTTATTGTATGTTTCTTTTTTTATAGCTGAAGTATAACTAACATGCGACGTTATAGTAATTTCAGATGGACAACATATTGCTTCAACAGTTCCCTCCGACAACTCCAGTCGGTGTTCACCATCATCCCTGTGTCTCCGTCTGTCACGCTGTGTTAGTATCATCTTATTTACTATTACCTGTGCTGTGCTTTCCTTCTCTGAGACTTACTTATTTTATAACTGTAAGATTTGTACATTTTACTCCCTTTTATCTATTTTTTCCCTTTCTCCCCACCCACCTTCCTGCTGGCCACTACCAGTATGTTCCCTGTACTTAAGAGTCTGGTATGGAGGTTCCTCAAAAAATTAAAAGTAGAACTACCCTACAACCCAGCAATTGCACTACTAGGTATTTATCCTGGGGATACAGGTGTGCTGTTTCGAAAGGGCACATGCATCCATTGTCTATAGCAGCGCTGTCAACAATAGCCAAAATGTGGAAAGAGCCCAAATGTCCACCGTCGGGTGAATGGATAAAGATGTGGTGTATATACACAACGAAGTATTACTCGGCAATCAAAAAGAATGAAAGCTTGCCATTTGCAACTATGTGGATGGAACTAGACGATATCATGCTAAATGAAATTAGTCAGAGAAAGACATTATCATATGACTTCACTCATGAGGACTTCAAGATACAAGACTGATGAACATAAGGGAAGGGAAGCAAAGATAATATAAAACCAGGGAGAAGGACAAAACATAAGAGACTCTTAAATATGGAGAGCAGCCAGGGTTGCTGGAGGGGTTGGGGGAGGGGGGAGGGGCTCAGTGGGTGAGGGGCTTAAGGAATCTACTGCAGAAATCATTGTTGCACTATTTGCTAACTACCTTGGTTGTAAATTTAAAAAATAAAAAAAAAAGTCTGGTTTTTTGGTTCATTTCTTTGTTTCTTTTGGTTTTTAGATTCCACATGTGAGTGCAATCATGGTATTTGTCTATGCCTGATTTCAGTTAGTATAATGCCTTCTGGCTTCATCTGTGTTGTTGTAGATGGCAATATCTCATCCTTTTTGATGGCTGAGTGATACTCCAATGTGTGTGTGTGTGTGTGTGTGTATACACAGTACATCTGCTTTATCCATTCATCTGTTGGTAGACACTTGGGTTGGTTCCCTATCTTCGTGACTATAAGTAATGCTCCAGTAGGGGCACCTGGGTGGCTTAGTCGGTTAAGCATCCGACTTTTCGCTTAGGGCATGATCTCACGGTTCGTGGGTTCGAGCCCCGCATCGGGCTCTGTGCTGACTGCCCGCTCAGAGCCTGGAGCCTGTTTCAGCTGTGACTCCCTCTCTCTCTGACCCTCCCCTGCTCACGCTGTCTCTCTCTCTCTTTCCGAGAAATAAATAAAACATTTAAAAAATTAAAAAAAAATAATGCTCCAATAAACGTAGAAGTGCATGTATCTTTTCAAATTAGTTGTTTTCGTTTTTGGGGTAAATACCCATTAGTAGGATTGTTGGATCATAGAGTAGTTCACCGGTTAGTTTTTTGAGGAAACTCCATACTGGTTTCCACAGTGGCTGCACCAGTGTGCATTCCCACCAGGTACAAGAGGCTTCCTTCCTTTTTCTCCACATCCTGTTATTTCTTGTCCTGATGATTCTAGTGATTCTGACAAGCATCAGACCTCATTGTGGTTTTGATTTGTATTTCCCTGATAATGAGAGATGTTGAGCATTTTTGTCCGCTGGCCATCTGGATGTCGTCTTTGGAAAAGTGTCTCTTCGGGTCTTCTGCCCATTTTTTAATTAGATACTTTGTGGGTTTTTGGCGTTGACTTTTAGAAGCTCTGTATATATTTTGGATACCAACCCCTTTGGAGTTCTATCATTTGCAGATATTTTCTCCCATTCTGCTTGTTGCCTTTTCCTGTTGTTGACAATGTCCTCTGATGTGCAAAAGGTTTTGTTTCGGTGGGTCCCAGCAGTTGGCTTTAGCTTTTGTTTCCCTGACCTGAGGGCAAGTATCTAGAACAATGTCGTGATGGCCAGTGCCAGAGAGATCACTGCCTGTGTTTTCCTGTAGGCGTTTTTTATTTTTTTTGGTTTCAGGTCTCAGAGTTAGGTCTTTAATCCTTTTGAGGTTGTGTGTGTGTGTGTGTGTGTGTGTGTGTGTGTGTACGTGTGTGTGCGCGCGCATGCAAGAAAGTTTCATTGTTTTGCCTGTGGCTGTCCAGATTTCCCATCACCATTTGTTGAAGAGAGTGTGTTTTTCTCAGTTTATATTCTTTCCTGCTCTGTTGAAGATTAATTGACCATATAGTCATGGGTTTATTTCTGGGCTCTCTGTCCTGTTCCGATCTATGGCTGGTTTTATACCCGTACCGTACTGTCTTGCTGACTACAGCTCTGTAATATGCTTTGAAATCAGGGAGCATGATGGTTCCCGCTTTGTTCCTCTTTCTCAGCATGACTTTGGCTATTTGGGGTCTTTTGTGGTTCTGTATAAATTTTATGATTATTTATTCCAGCTTTGTGAAAAATGATGTTGGTATTTTGATGGGGATTGTGTTCAGTCTGTAGATAGATGGCTTTGGGTAGCAGGGACTTTTTTCGCAGTATTAATTCTCCAGTCCTTGGGACTGGTGTGTCTCTGCATTTGTTTGTATCGCTCCCGTTTCTTCCATCGTGCCTTACAGTTTTCAGAGTACAGGTCTTTCATCTCCTTGATTAAGTTTCTTTCTGGATATTTCATTCTTCTTGGTGCACCTATTAATGGGACTGTTTTCTTAACCTTGGCAACCTTCACGTGTGGGTTCTCCCCACAGAGATTTTGCCTTAGTTGGACAGGCGTAGAGCCTGGGCATCAACTCTAGTGTGCAGCCAGGGTTGAGAACCACTGGGCTATGTAAAGGAGGCAGACATGGAAGCTGGCAGGGTCATCCCCGTGTGCCACGGAAAACCACAGGGCGGACGCCTGACCCAGACCCTGAGGGTCAGGAAGGCTCAGGGGATGCAACCGTGAGGAAGGCTCCCCCTTGGCCTCTCACGGACGGAGTGTGTTCACGGGGAGTCTCTGTTCCCATCACGCTGCTTTGGTTCACAGCTGCCAGCTGGTCCTGCCTGCGCCACTTGGGGTCAGACTGGCTCTCCCGAGGGTAAGGGGCCAGGCTCTGTGTCTGTTCTCTGCCTGCGTCTGCAGCAAAGCCTCTGTCCTCAGGAGCGGCTGATCAAGAGTGGCCGTCAGGGAGCTGGAATGTGGCTGGCCTGGAGAGCCCCCCTTCTCGGGATAACTCCATAGTCCAGCATGATTTTTAGGCTGAATGTTGGGGTCTTGAACACAGAACTCCTCATTAATATTACAGCTGCACCATAAACCAGACAGACTTGATGTGCTGAATTAGGGATTGAGAACTATTCACTACATTGGTTTTCATGGGTCATCTCATTCTGGTTCCAAACAAGCAACTGGCCAAGAGTTCTTAGACTGTAACCCAGCCGTGGAGACTGAGTGTGTATAGTACAGAGCACGTCTGCGGTGTCCATCAGAGCTGCTAAGAAAGTGTGCATGAGATACATAATATGTTTATTTTAAAATCCATACGTGGCCTAGCTATGTCAATGAGAAAGTTTTGGACTTGTACTTTATAAATCTCTACAATGGGACGCTATTCCTGCAGGAGCGAATTTGTGTTTCTTCAGGCCTGTAAACGGTTTCATCTCCAGTCTGAAGCCTCGTCCGTCACTAGCTTTAAGTAAGTGCAGTTACTACACACGGTTTATCACCCTCAAGCTGTTTCCAGGTGTGACGTCTGGATTTCCTCGGCTGATGAAGCCTGCGTTCTGCATGACACTGCCGTGCTGGGTACGTGACATGACGCAAAACCCACAGAACTTTGAGTCACAAAGCCTTGTGCATAATGTCTGCACGTTTGTAAAAGATGGTTTACGAGGTTTGAGGGGGGTCCCAGGATGGAATACAGAAGTCTTGAAACTGCCTCTCTGAAGCGGGTGAGGGAAATGTTGGTGACCTAAGTGGCCTCCGAAATGAATGGAAGTCTGTGCTCAGCTGTGTAGTCTAGGCAGTGGTGTCGTTTGCTGCAGGGGTGTGGGTAACCGTTCTGACGCTCCTCACCTGTGTGCTGGAACTGAGCGATTAACCGCACGGATGGCGGGTGGCGAGGGCCGGGTTTGCTGCTGCTGGACTACGAGCTTACATAAGCGAGACAAGGATGTGTGTGGAGCCGGGTAGATCGGTGCCAGCGGCGTGGACGCCTGTTCAGTTTAATGCGGTCACAGCTGATGACGCACCCGCCCACCTGTGTCCGTAGGTGGGGCGGTGTCCCCACGTGCTCCCTGGCCGCGGCTGAGTCTGGAAGCGCCGGCGCACGGCCCTGCCCCGCCGCCGGCTTTCCACCGACCGTAGCAGCCGTGCCGTACCTCACTTTTTCACTGGCCGGTAGGACCTACGTCCGTCCTCCAGCTACACTTAGAGGCCATGTTTTCACAGCTGCATGGTGTTGGGTTGCCTTGTGTTGTGTGCAGCCCTGACCGGTGGACGTGAGCTCTTTCCGGGCCTTGCCGTTCCCGGCAGTGCTGCGGCCGCGCACGGGCGCCCGCGCTCCCTGGTCGCGTGCAGGCGCGTCTGTGGGACAGAGTCCTCCCAGCACGACGCTGAGCTAATGGGCACGTGCACTTGTAGTTCCAGGAGCACAGACTCGTTTTACAGCAGAAGTTCCGCTTTTAGAGAATGTCGTCTCCACCAGCCTTACCCACGGGGCGTGATGTCTTCCTTGCGGCGTTTGCCAATGCGATTGGGAAGAAGTGGTATCTCTGTGGTCGCCACGTGTCATGAGTCAGGCTTAACTATCTTTCCTATATTTAAGACTCATTTGTGTTTGTTTTACTCTGAACATCAGGTCATTTTCCCATTCAGTTGAGTCAGTGGTTTCTTGTGGTTTTTTTGTTCCCACAAATACAAAGGAGTTCTTTATGGAAAATGAGCCCTCTGTCTATGACAGACTTTGTAAAAAATCCCATTTATCAGTGGTCTTTTGACTTTGCTTAAGATACTATTTTAACATGTGAATATCTGTTTTTCCAGTTGTGTTTGTTAATCATTTTAACCTTTACTTAGGAGAGAATATGTCAACGTGCTCTAGACCTCTAGACTGTTAGGAACATCAAGTCAGCCCTGTGCTCACGCGGGATTTACCCACCCACCAGGGATGTGAGCATCTTACTGAAGCGTCTGGGTCCTGCTCACCAGGTCCTGTCAGCTGTGAGTCACCCGAAGAGTGATGCACAGCACGCCTCTGTTCACCAGACCTAGAGATTTGGTGTTCTGTTGTTTGCTGTTACATGCATCAGGCAGGGCTGCCTCATAGTTTGGCCACAGGGAACTCACTTAGCCCCTGGGCTTCTGTAGGTCAGACGATTCTGAGGATGACCCCCCACCCAGCTGCTTTCTCCTGTCGTGACACTTGCTGCGCATCCGACAGTTCTCGCCTCTGCCCCGTGATCTTCCTCCTGACGGAAATCAGGGCGCCCATTTCAGATGCGGTGATCCCTGAAGCCACTTTGGCAATATGCAAAGACTCCTGTCCTCTCCTTCCCCATATTTCTCAAGGTTTTGGTGAACGATGTCTTCCTGCCCTTCAGGGGACATGGCCAGGGGAGGAGTGAGCAGTTCACCAGCCTTCCCATCCTCCTAGGCCTTTGACTCACTTCCTCACGTTACACCAGGGAATCCCTAGTATCTCAAGGGCAATAAGCCCGGCCAGCCGGGCCAGAACACGTGGGTGGGTCCCTGTCGCTGCACTTGACTTTGCAGTTGCTTCAGAACATACCCAGATCCTTCAGGATACGTGCTGGTGCGAGTAGACCAACACCTCAGGATTCCCGCCCCCCAACCCCGTTAACCCCCAGAGGCGAATCCTAAGTTTGGTGCCCTGAGCAGTCTTCACACAGTAATGAATTCGTCGGGTCTTCCAATTTTAGAGGCATGGTAACTGCCTTTTCTTTCTTTCTTTTTTTAGAGTTTTTTTAAAGACTTAAAAAATTTTTTTATAGTTTTTATTTTTGAGACAGAGCATGAGCGGGGGAGGGTCAGAGAGAGAGGGAGACACAGAATCTCAAACAGGCTCCAGGCTCTGAGCTGCCTGCACAGAACCCAATGCAGGGCTCGAAGAGCAAGTTCATGACCTGAGCCGAAGTCGGACACTTAACCGACTGAGCCCCCCAGGTGTCCCAAAAGCTTATTTCTTTATTTTGAGAGAGAGCGAGTAGGGGAGGGACCGGGAGAGAGTGAGGCAGGCGCTGCACCCAGAGTCCAACATGGGGCTCGAACTCACAACCCTAGGAGCATGACCTGAGCCGAAATCAAGAGTCAGATGCTCCACCCACTGAGCCAGCCAGGTGCCCCAGGAAGCTGCCTTTTGTATCGCTTTAGGCTGAAAGAAGGAAAACCCAGGTCATCACTCAAGGGTCCACCTATGTCCGTAAAAGGAATTTCTTAGTCAGCTGCAGAAATACAGTATAGCTCCGGGTGCCCGCTGTTTTCGCGGCTTTCTGCGTTGCCGGGCCTGCAGGAAGCTGCCGTAGCAGGTCTGGGCAGGAGTGTGCCCAGCGGCCCCGCGCTTACCGCAAAAACGGAGCACGTTTGGAACGGCTCCCGGCTGCTGGACCCAGCCCAGCGACGGCAGGTTCTCCGGCACCCGCAGCCACATCGGCCGTCTTGGTCTGACCTAAAGGTGGGATCTTTCCACCGGCAGAGCTCGCGCTTAGCTCTTCCTCGTTCCTCTTTCCTGCCGTAGACGGGCAGAATCCTCTCCCCTCGGTTTGGCCCTGTGGCTGGCCGCGCAGGCCTTGCTGGGCCTGAGGCCGGCGCCGGGCCAGGGCGCACGCAGAGCCGGCTGGTCTCGCGAGCAGGCGAGGCGTCTGGCGGGCCCGCAAGGCGGCGGGGAGGCGGCTGGGGGCCCGGGCGGCGCAAGTGCGCCCCGCCGCGTGTCAGCTCTCCGGTGGCGTGAACTCGACGAGTGCGCCACCGGCAAGATGCCGCTTGGAGTCTGGCCTCGTCCGCCGCAGCCCGGCCACTGGAAGACGCGTTTCCCTCTCAGGGCCGTCGGGAGAGGCTCTTGTTCTCAGCTGGCGCGTGGCCAACAGCGCAGGACTCCAGCAGCCAGTGCCCGGCGCCGGAGATGGGTTCCTTGCGGCTTTCGTGCTGTTCTGTGTGGGTCACCATGCTTTCTCCATAGTGTCGCCTTTCATGAGCACTTGAGACGCGTTTCTGCTTAATAGCTCGCCACTGTGTGGCTCGGGCGCCCAGAGTTCTGTCCCTTATGCTAGGTCGACGTTTCCTGCTGCCGCCAGAGTCCAAATGGGGACGCCCAGATTCTAGCGATTTCCTGGGAGCCTGCTCCCTGTAGCTGCTCCTGTCCCTAGTTTCTTGTTATGAGCAACAAAAACAAATTTGGCTCTGTTTTGCGGAAACCAGATTAAAATATATTTTTAAATTAAAAAAGCTATAAAATAGGAAGTATAAAGTGTATATTGAGTAGATCACAGACCACAGGAGCCAGATAATCAGAGTCAGAGATTACAAATGAGCTGGGACTTAAGCCCAAACATGCCCCAGAGGGGGTCTGCTGGGCACACACTGCCACCTGTAGCACTCACACAGCTCAGACCAGGATGCAAAGCGTCACCGCGGCCGCCGCGAGGTGGTCCCAGCAGCCACCTCCGTGGCCACTGGTGCCAGAACAGAGTCCGTGTGGTCTCTGCTTTTTGTGTGTCACTGGTTTCCCACTCAGAGTCGTGGAGAGAACTTCGACCGGCAAACACCTTGGCCACACGCCTCCACTCCGGACGCACAGTAGACCCCAAAGCAGATACGCGGCGTCCCACGTCTGCGGCGTCCCACGTCTGCGGTACACTCAGGGCTCCTGTGGATACAGCACCTTCTGCTTGGAGGCTGGGAAGCCAAACGGAATAGTGAGCATCTAGCTACGCTTGTAAGATCAGTTGACATTTACAAAAAGAAATTTCTCTTTCAAATTCCTCAACGTAAAAAAAGGGGGGGGCATTTAAAGTCTCCATTTTAAGGGTGGCTGGGTGGCTCAGTAGGTTGAGTGTCTGACCTTCTCTCAGCTCACGATCTTGCAGTTTGTGGATTCGAGCCCCACGTCGGGCTCTGTGCTGACAGCTTGGAGCCTGGAGCTGCTTCAGATTCCGTGTCTCCCTCTCTCTTCATACCCCTCTCCCCAATCATTCTCTCTCTCTCAAAACTAAATTACACATTCAAAATTTTTATAAAGTCGACATTTTATTTATTGGTCTACAGTGTATTTTTGCTCATCTTTCTGTGTTTTCCCTGAGTATGACAGTAGGGGATAGGAAGATTCTGAAATCAAGTTATTAAATTTTATTCTATCTGTGTACTTTAGTGATACACAGAACATATCCCATTTTCAAGTATTAGACTTTACACAGATTAATTCAAAATGTTTTTTATTTCTTATATGTTAAAATATTTGAAAAACAGCATTTATAAAATCAAGTAATAGAAACAGACTCTAAAGAAAGTTTTACTCTTGATACTCGGTGGTGTGATATCCTAAGCCTTCCTGAGTTCATTTTGTTCTCTTTTGCTTTAGGTAGAGCCGACCGTGGGCCCATCTCTGCACAGGAAATTAGTCTCGGTGAGTGGCAGCCACAGCCACATGGCGAATCCTTCAGTAACAGTCTGTTTCTAACACTGAGCCTCTAGACGTCACACCAAGCCTGACAATGTGAGAAAAGGAGCCAGAGCAAAGTCCATTTGGGAAAAGAAAGAAAATAATCTCAGACTCCTCCTTTGATGTCACATTAGGCCATTAATATGCATCACATCTGTTTAAGTTAAAACTCCTGCCTGGTGCTGGGAGGACTTCATAGCACGGCTACTAGACCCAGCACTAACTTACTGGGCATTCCAATGGGAAACAGGACTTGCACCGTAGTTACTGATAAAGCTCAGAGTCCAGTCCAGAGCCCTGCATTCTCTACCCTTTCCACCCTCCTGACTGCACACTCCTCGTAAACGACATCTTTGGTGGATGCAGATGGGTGCCTAGAAATGGGTCTGTTTGCCCAATCTGCTCTCTTCCTGGATGCTGCCTTTTGATTCCCTAGAGTTTTGATTGCCTAGAGTTTTGATTCCATAGAGTAGAGCATACAGAGTTTGGTGACAAGTCTTTCTTTTCTCTCACATCCTTCCGGCCTTATTCTGTCTCACGTTCAGGACGGTGGGGGTGGTTGTTAGGTTTTAACAGTAGAGCTGACCCTTGAACAATACGGTTCAAACTGTGTGAATCCACTTACGTGCAGATTTACCATAAATCGATTTCCCTCGTGATTCTTAATAACATTTTCTTTTCTGGTAGCTGAGTTTGGATTAAGAATATGTTATATAACACATATAACATATAAAATACGGGTTAATCAATGATATATGTTACTGTTAAGGCTTCTGGTTAGCAGTAGGCTATTTGTGGTTAAGTTTTGGGGAGAGTCCAGAGTTAGATGTCGGTTTTCAACTGTGTGGGGGTTGATGTCTCCTCACCCCCTACATTGTTTAAGGGTCAACTGTATATCCACCCTCAGACCATCCTCTCTATTCATACTCCAAGTAGTTTTAGAGCATGGTCCTAGTTTTAGATTTTAGAAAGTTTCTCCTTGAGATTGTCTCAAGCTTTGTGCACAAACTGGAGGAGGAGGGTGTAAAGAGACACAGGGCTGAAAGATGGTAGGAAACGGTGTTGTGAGCTGTGTTTACCTCTAGCCAAGGTGAGAAACGCAGCAGTAGCCTGACGGACAGCAGCAGAGATCAGCTCGTGCTCTCACTTCCTGTCTCCACCGGAAAGCGGATGAGGCAGCTAGACGTCTGGGGAAAGGAGTGACCACCGGTGCTGCAGAGACCACAGGGCTATGTAACCAGGGTCAGGGCAGGGGTGCATGGAGAGGAGCTGGAGGTGTGACTGCTAGTGCCGCAGAGACCGCAGGGCTGTGTAGACAGGATCAGGGCCGGGGTGCCGACCGGGAGAGACTAGTGTGGATGCGTGAGAACTGGCACTCTCAGGAAAGGGACACCTGATACGAGATGACCGCGAGCCTCACCCACAGTACTTATGTATTTACAGACACATTCCTTTAAAAGAAAAGAAAGAATTCTTAACAATTTCCCACTATTTCAGTCCTCAAGGGCAGCCTAAAAAAAGAGGAACTTTGTTTTAAAATTTTTAAGTGTTTATTTATTTTTCAGACAGAGACAGAGCATGAGTGAGGGAGGGGCAGAGAGAGAGAGAGAGGGTGACACAGAATCCGAAACAGGCTCCAGGCTCTGACCTAGCTGTCAGCACAGAGCCCAACACGGGGCTTGAACCCATGAACCGTGAGATCTTGACCTGAGCTGAAGTCAGACGCTCAACTGACTGAACCACCCAGGCGCCCCAAAAGGTGCCCTCTAAAAGGCACTGTGAGCTTTAGATGAGCCCTTTTGTTAACATACATAGGGGACAGAGGGACACACAGGGGACAGGACACAGTAGGGAACAGAAGGACACAGGATAGAAGAACATACATGGGGACAGAAGGACACACGGGGACATAGGACACACAAGGGACAGAATGCAGGACAGCAGGACACACGTAGGTGACAGAAGGACATCCGTTGGTGGGACGGGACTGGGTGGGAGGTGGGGTGGAGAGAACTAGGATGATGAAGATCAGTACAGCCAAGGTCACAGTGACCCAGCTTTGCTGGGGGTCATTTACTGAGCTTCTACTGAGAGCGATAGGTTAGCGCAGAGCATCTGCAACTTCCCGGTACAATTTCAAGGAAAAGGAAAGCAAGGAAAATGCACACGTGTCCTCAGCGCTGGCAGACAGGACACCACGCATTCCCTCTGGCGAAATGAGGCCGGTCAGTCCTGTTCCTTTTTGCGTCGGCAAAGGGATTTTCACCTGCTTGTGTTGAAAGAACGCTAAATGTGAACTGAAGAAACTTGGAGGGAAGTGGGGACCAGAAGATCTTCAGCCTGCTCATCCTCCAGTCAGAACCTGTGTATTTGAGGTATTATTCTAACGAAACAAGTTTGCTTTTCTCATGATCGAAAACATGTCAGAAAATGTTTTGAGAAATGACAGCCTTGTTAAATAAGCATATAATCTCCTCCCAATAAGGCAGCACTTAATTTGAATATTTAAGTTACAATTTAAAAACCATCTGTAACTGAATGAATGTCATAGATGAGGTTAAGCATGAATTCCTTCCTTTGAAAAGTGAAAAGTCGTGCCTGGGCCTCTGTGGTCATGGAAACTAGTAGCGCCCACTTCGGGAGTGTCCAGGGCTCACTCCGCATAGGAACCTGTGGAGGAGAATGGGGTCGATCAAGACAGAAGTCCCTTCGCTGAGCATAAATGATAAGACGCTTTCAGAATTCCCACAGTAATTTACACCTAGTGTAAGGGTGGGTTAGAAACAGGGAGGAAAGGACGGTGGATGTAAAATGCGGTAATTTGCCTCAAAATCTGAGTAGCTTGGATGTACAGATCACACGAAGGAAAGGCTAACCTGCGTGCTTGCGATGCCTCCTCCTTTAGGGTGATCTTACGCTCTGGTGTCCCCTGCACAACCCTGCATGGGCCACGGGGCAATTCACGTGCTTGGAAGCTTTCCCTGGTGACCACTGGAGGGACGGGGTGTCCCAGAGCCCCGCTCCTGAGTCCCAGGACCGTGCTGGGGCAGGGACAGCAGAGCAGACCCTGACCGAAGGAGCCCCCCATCTCCGGGGAGACAGCGCCACAGGTGAGTCAGCCGGTGAGCTCCGCGTCCCGGGCAGACAAGTGCCGAGAGTGGGTCTCAGGCCCAGAGCAGGGCATCAGAGCTGCTGGCGGGGGCCCAGGAGGCAGGGGTGGGACCCAGGCCGCGCCCGGGCACCCGCTGACTGTGCTCACAGCCCTGCACCAACGCTCCCCAACCCCGAGGCAGAGTGCCCAACTTTCCTCCCTCCCCCACCCCCTCCCCCTCCCGGACAGAGCGCCCGCCTGCCCTCCCCCTCCCCCTCCCCCCTCCCTCCCCTCCCCCTCCTGGACAGAGCGCCCGCCTGCCCTCCCCCTCCCCCTCCCCCTCCCCCTCCCCCTCCCCCTCCCCCTCCCGGACAGAGCGCCCGCCTGCCTCCCCTCCCCCCTCCCCCTCCCCTCCCGGACAGAGCGCCCGCCTCCCCTCCCCCTCCCCTCCCCCTCCTGGACAGAGCACCCGCCTGCCCTCCCCTCCCCCTCCCCTCCCCCCACCCTCCCAGACAGAGCGCCGCCTGCCCTCCCCCTCCCCCTCCCCACCCTCCCGGACAGAGCGCCCGCCTCCCCTCCCCTCCCCCTCCCCCTCCCGGACAGACGCCCGCCTCCCCCCTCCCCCTCCCCTCTCCCGGACAGAGCGCCCGCCTCCCCTCCCCCTCCCCCCCCCTCCCGGACAGAGCGCCGCCTGCCCTCCCCCTCCCCTCCCCACCCTCCCGGACAGAGCGCCCGCCTCCCCTCCCCCCTCCCCCTCCCCCTCCCGGACAGAGCGACCGCCTGCCCTCCCCCTCCCCTCCTCCTCCCGGACAGAGCGCCCGCCTGCCCTCCCCTCCCCCCTCCCCACCCTCCCGGACAGAGCGCCCGCCTGCCTCCCCCTCCCCCTCCCCCTCCCCCTCCCGGACAGAGCGCCGCCTGCCCCCCCCTCCCCCCCCTCCCCTCCTGGACAGAGCGCCCTGCCCTCCCCCTCCCCCCTCCCCTCCCGGACAGAGCGACCGCCTGCCCTCCCCCTCCCCCTCCCCTCCCGGACAGAGCGCCCGCCTGCCCTCCCCACTCCCCCTCCCCCCACCCTCCCGGACAGAGCGCCCGCCTGCCCTCCCCCTCCCCCTCCCCCTCCCCACTCCCGGACAGAGCGCCGCCTGCCTCCCCTCCCCCCTCCCTCCCCCTCCTGGACCTCCCCCTCCCCCTCCCCCTCCCCCTCCTGGACAGAGCGCCCGCCTGCCCTCCCCCTCCCCCTCCCCCCTCCTGGACAGAGCGCCCGCCTGCCCTCCCCCTCCCCCTCCCCCTCCTGGACAGGGCCCGCCCAGTTCCTCCCCTCCCCCTCCTGGACAGAGCGCCCACCTGCCCTCCCCCTCCCCCTCCCCTCCTGGACAGAGCGCCCGCCTGCCTCCCCTCCCCCTCCCCCTCCTGGACAGAGCGCCCGCCTGCCCCTCCCCCCTCCCCCTCTGGACAGAGCGCCCCCTGCCCTCCCCCCTCCCTCCCCCTCCTGGACAGAGCGCCCGCCTGCCCTCCCCTCCCCCTCCCCCTCCTGGACAGAGCGCCCGCCTGCCTCCCCCTCCCCCTCCCTCCCAGGACAGGCGCCCCGCCTGCCCTCCCCCTCCCCCTCCCCCACCCTCCCGGACAGAGCGCCCGCCTGCCCCCCCTCCCCCCTCCCCCTCCCCTCCCGGACAGGGCGCCCGCCTGCCCTCCCCCTCCCCCTCCCCTCCCCCTCCTGGACAGAGCGCCCGCCTGCCCTCCCCCTCCCCTCCCCCCCCTCAGAGCGCCGCCTGCCTCCCCAGGACAGAGCGCCCGCCTGCCCTCCCCACTCCCCCTCCCCACCCTCCCGGACAGAGCGCCCGCCTGCCTCCCCTCCCCCCCCACCCTCCCCCTCCCCCCCCTCCCCCTCCCCCTCCCCCTCCCAGACAGAGCGCCTGCCCTCCCCCTCCCCCTCCCCTCCCCCTCCTGGACAGAGCGCCCGCCTGCCTCCCCTCCCCCTCCCCCTCCCGGACAGGGCGCCCGCCTGCCCTCCCCACTCCCCCCTCCCCACCCTCCCGGACAGAGCGCCCGCCTGCCCTCCCCCTCCCCCTCCCTCCCCCTCCCGGACAGACGCCCGCCTGCCCTCCCCCTCCCCCTCCCTCCCTCTCCTGGACAGAGCGCCCGCCTGCCCTCCCCCTCCCCCTCCCCCTCCTGGACAGGGCGCCCGCCCGCCCTCACCTCCCCCTCCCCCTCCCTGGACAGAGCGCCAGCCTGCCCTCCCCCTCCCCCTCCTGGACAGGGCGCCCCCACCTGCCCTCCCCCCTCCCCCTCCCCCTCCTGGACAGGCGCCCGCCTGCCCTCCCCCTCCCCTCCCCCTCCTGGACAGAGCGCCCAGCCACCCTGCCCTCCCCCCTCCCCCTCCCCTCCTGGACAGAGCGCCCGCCTGCCCTCCCCCTCCCCCTCCCCCTCCTGGACAGGCGCCCGCCTGCCCTCCCCCTCCCCCTCCCCCACCCTCCGGGACATAGCGCCCGCCTGCCCCCCTCCCTCCCAACCCCGGAAGCACAGCACCCAGCCGCCCGCAGCCCTGAGCCAGGCACCCCTAACTACCCTCCACTGGGCAGATAGTCCAACTGCACTTGCCCCTGCCCAGGGCATCTTGTCGAGCGGGCGCGGGGGGGGCTGGCCTCTGTCGGGGAGACCTGGCCTGGCGGAGCAGGGGGGTCGCAGAGACGCCACCAGTCGAGGCTGCAGGGGCGAGACCGGCCTAGGACAAGGTAGAGATGCTGCTGTGCCAGATGGTAGCAGCCGTGCCCGCATCTGTCCACAGGGCACGTCGCGGGGACACCCACCCCTCTTTGCTGACCACCTTTCCCATTGTCTCCTGGGCCACACACCTAGGCCGCCGGGACGCTTTCCCGCCCGAGCAGTGCAGGATGCTGAGGGGGCACAGCTGCCCACTGTGGCGCTGCAGGAGGTTGGGGCGAGGGAGCCGCCCCAGGCAAGGGTGGGCGGGGCTTCCGGGCGGGGGCGGGCCCCGGGCAAGGGTGGGTGGGGCTTCCGGGCGGGGGCGGGCCCCGGGCAGGGCTGGGCGGGGCGTCAGGGCGGGGGCGGGCCCCAGGAAGTGTGGGCGGAGCGTCTGGACGGGGGCGGGGCGTCAGGGCGGAGCCCCGGCGGGGTGGGCGGAGCCTGCGCACTGACACCCGCCTGCAGAAGAGGGCGGCGCAGCTGCTGACTGCTCAATCCTACCCCGCGCGTTCCTTGCCACAACGAAGCCTGTAGACTCGATTTCATTACCCACAAAATGGGGTTAATGAGCCTTACAGTTTAGGGCTGTTGAGTGGTTAAAAGAAGGATGTATCTAAATTAGTGGCGTGCCTAGCACTGGTAGGTGTTCATCAGCGTTAGCTTCTTCCCAGACTCCATCGGATCCAACCCCTGGCCGCCGAGCATCCACTAGCTTCCAGGCACCGGGGACGTTGTGTAAAATAACCCTCAAGAAGCCCGTGCAGGGCGGGGAGGGGGGGGAGGAGGGGCCAGTAGTGGCAGCGGGGAGAGCTGTGAGGGCAGAACTGCTGGGTGCTCCGGGGCCACTTGAGAGAGGTCTCTAGGCCAGGTTCGAGGTGTCAGGGGGGCTTTCCGCAGGAGGAAACAACAGAAGGCCATGGCCCAGCAGAGGGGGCTGTGGAGGCAGGAGGGGTGCAGCTGGGTCCGAGGCTGGCTGAGCAGGACCAGGGCGCTGGTGGGAGCTCACACCCCCTGGAAAAGTGCGGCTGGAGGGCCAATTGAGGAAAGAACTCCTGAGCTGAAAGCCTTCAGTGACCAGAGAATTTCAGCTTGAAGCCACGAGTAACCACTGAAGTATCTAAAGCAAATACTTTATATACTGGCCCGATTTGCATGGCTCAGGTCCAAGTGCAGTTTAACACCAGGTCACCATTGGCGACTTCCTTGGCCAAATGAAGAATACTTCCAGAATGTGGAAAAGACTATTTAGAACTTCTCAGGTCAGGCCATGTAATTCTGAGTTCAGAAGTGACTGCGAGGATTTGTTAGTTCTTTCTCTACAAGCCGGATTGAGCTGGTTTGTAATATCCCCTACGAACCAACAACCGTGGTTCCAAGGTGAATTTTATTACTCAGTCAGGAAGAAAATTAAGTGTTACACCTGCATTGCTCAACTGCCTCTCTGTCACTTTGGTTTCTCACCCACCTCCACGCGCCTTGCTGCTGGGTTCCAGAGCCAGGAGGCAATGAAAAGTGTTACCCGCCTTGCATAAGACCAGCCCCTCCCTAAAGATGTTCTGGAGAAAAAGCCCAGCAGGGTGGGGTTGGGCAGGGCGAGGCTTCAGGCTGGGGCTTGCAGCCTGGCTTGGCGGATTAGAAGCCCTCAGTTAGTGGGGTGGATCCTCTCCCTTTGTTTCCTGTTAGGTGATACGTGAATTGTTGGTTGGTTGGCTTTGTTTTTATTTCAGTGATTCGCCCCCTGAATATTGCTTTTGAAACAGCAGTTTTTAGGATTAGCTAATAACCATGCTGTCGCCCTTGTTTAGACCCAGTGAACAGTGATTTGATCCCACACTGCTCAGTGCAGGCTTTGGGCTCTGTCAGCCTAGGGCTGGCCTTTTATGGGGAGAGTGACTGAGCAGGTTCGGGGATGAGCTATTTGGATTCTCCAGGCTGGGAGGGGGGTGACAAGAGAGTAAGTCTTGTCACATCAACTGCATTTTCTTTCCACCTGGTTGATTACAGAGGACACAGTGCAGAGCTGGAATTTAGCCTGAGCTGTTCCTCGTTTGTTGCATGACCTGGGGTTACTGGTTCGGTTTCCTTCAGCTGAATTATAAAATGAGAGTTTGACTACATGCTGGAAGTTTTCCTTCCTGCTCTGGGTGGTGCGGGACATCTGAGAGTCAATGTCACATCCCTGCACTTGAGGGCAGAGCATGAAACTAAGCCAATGACCCCTCCTCCTCAAACACCTGTTTGAATATACATCCCTGCGTGTCAGGCCTTCTCGTCATTGGAAATTGATGTCTAAGTGAAATTTTAAATCTTGTCAAATTTACAGGATCGTGTGAAGCTGTCCAAGGTAATGTTGGAGATGGCCACGTGCTTGACAAACAAGAACTGAAAATAAGTTGATGAAAATACTTGAAAGCAAGGCAAAAATCAGCCAGGGTGGTGACTAGTAAGTGCTTTAATTAGCAAGAGATTTCATGCAGACCTTGGGGAAAATTTCTCGAAGCCCTTTTATGTTTTTATACAAATGACCCTCTCTGTGATGATTTTGGGATGGTCAAACATGATGAAGGATTTCAGGAAGTGATGCCAAAAATACAGTGAATTCTTGGCTTTTTGGAATTGTAAACTAAGAGACAATATACTTCTTTTTATTTCAGTATGTTTTTCAAAATAAAATACAAAAATACTTGTTTTCTATGAAATTTTGCTTTCCTGTTAGAGTTCATTTTAGATGGCTACTTTTGGACACCAATATTTACTGTATTTGCTAATTTTCCATCTTCATTTTTTTTTAAAAAAATTAATGTTTATTTTCGTAAGAGATGGAGAGAGGGAGGGAGACAGAGTATGAAGTGCGGGAGGGGTGGAGCGAGACCGAGACACAGAATCCGAAGCAGCTCCAGGCTCCGAGCTGTCAGCACAGAGCCCGACACGGGGCTCAAACTCGTGAACCATGAGATCATGACCGGAGCTGAAGTCGTACACTCAACTGACTGAGCCACCCAGGCGCCTCTTAAGATGTTGTTCTTATGGACTTTTAAGACATATTGTTTGTTATGGAGTGGGAGAAAAAAGTGATTTTATTAAATCATTCTAAACAAGTACTAACCAAAGAAGACACCCTATTGGGCACTGAAGTAAAACACCAAGGAAAGACCCACCTGCTCTCTACTCACCGCTCAGTAATGCCAGACCGGTTTGAGACTGGCCTCAGCTAATCCACGGCAGCATCAGTGACCACAGCTCTGCAAACCAGGGGCTGGTGACAGCATCGCAGCTGTGAGAGCCGGCTTGCCGGGACTGTCCCTCCCACGGACACACCTGCGTGACTAGAGGTCAGGCAATCCCTATGCACTCTGCTTCTGAGAGGGGCCAGCCCTGGAAAAAAAAAAAAAGGAACCATGTGAGGCTACGTTGACTAGTTTGACGTGGTGATCATTTTGCAGTGTAGACATGTATCACAACCCCGAGTTGTGTGCCTTCATATATAGAAATAATTTTTGTTTGTCAAGTAGACTTCAATAAAGGGGAAAAAATGAACTCTCGCTTTGTGCTTTGTTGAGAAGAGACCGCTCGCTCTCTTGTTAACGAGCCATCAGCTCAGCTTTGCGTTTCCGAGGCTTCTCCCTTTCAGCAGCGGTACCGAGGATGAAAAGAAAAACCGAGTATGCCTTTCCCTCAAGGGCATATGACCCGCACAGCAAGCTGTTACCGTGGCAGCGCCACGCGCCACGGGAGACCCGCCCACTCAGAACCGCGGGAGCTCAGGGACCTCGAGCCTCGCAGGTGGCCCGGGAGGCAGGGTGACGGGCTGCCCACGCCCGCGCACTCGCCCCCGCGACCGTCGCAGGAACCGTTATTCCCGTCTCGTTGTGCTTTCTCCCCGCAGGGCTCAGCGAGGTAACCGTGTAACACGCAGAGACGCCTGGGGCGCGGAGGGCGCTGGCTGCACCGCAGCCCCGGTCCCGGCCTTGGCGGAGCGGAGTGTCGGGGCGGGGCCGCACCGCGGGTGCGTCGCGGGTGTGCGGGCGCGGGCGCGCGGGGTGGCGTGTGGGCGTGGGTGCGCGTGCGCGGGTGCGCGGGTGCGCGGGCGTGGGTGTGCGGGTGCGTGGCGCGGGGAGCGCGGCGTGGTGCGCGTGCGGGTGCTGGTGCGCGGGTGCGCGTGCGCAGGTGCGGGTGCGCGGGGTGTGCGGTTGCGCGTGCGCGTGCGCGGGCGTGGGTGTGCGTTGCACGTGCGCGGTGCGCGGGCGTGGGTGCGCGGGCGTGGGTGTGTGCGGGTGCGCGGGTGCGCGGTGTGCGGTTGCATGTGCGCGGGTGCGCGGGCGCGCGGGTGCGGGTGCGCGCGGGGGCCATCACGCGGCGCCGACAGAAGCCGGCTGTGCGCTCGGAGCTGCGGGGCCTCCCAGCCGCTCCAGGTGGAGCTCCTTCTGACTTGAAGGTTAGCGGACTCGCAGGATTTGTCCGCGTCTGCGCACTGCCGCTTCCCCAGGGACCCAGGCCCGACTCCCAACTGATCCCAGACCCTTTCCTGCACCTTGTACCTCACGTCCCTCCTTCATTCAGCCTGTGTTTTTACAGCTGCTATCAGTCCCGGCCTCCGCTGGCGGGCGGGGGATCCGGGACCCACCGTGAGGACCGGGCACCACTCCCAGGAGGTGGAGCTGGAACAGAAGACAACAGCCAGTCTGTGCCATGACGTCCCGCACTCTGTCCTCTGGCAGGGACACCAACTACAAAGGAGAGGCAATTCCAAGGTCAAGTAACCATCCATGCCCTATAGACACTGGGCTCGGGTAAGGAACTGAGGGGCATTTAAAGAGTTTTGACCACACCTGTCACCCCCGCAGCGTGTCTGCACCAGGCCCTGTCCTTCCCTTTACGCAGAATGTGCCGTCAGAGCCCGGATCACCGTGTCCCCACCCACTCGCCTCATACCCGTGTCCCAGAGGACCCACTGCGCTGCCCACGTCTTCCCCTATGGTCTCACACAAGTGTCCACAGCTCCTGCCCACACCTCACGGCCACCCGCCTGGTGCCCTCATGCTCCCCTGTCCGCACCCCTACTGTGTCCCGTCACGGTCCCCACCGGGATGTGACTCCCTCCCTCCACCGTCTCCCCTACCCCGTGTGTGCCACCGAGCCCCCTTCCTTACAGACCCTCTGCTCCCCCTCTTCGGCTGGTCACAGCCTGTCCTGCACGCTCTCCGTCCCTTCTTCCCTGACTCGGTCCCAGTCAGGCCTTTGACCTCAGCAGCGCTTTTGTGGAGGTCGCCGGTGCCTCCTGGCCACAGGTCCCGGGGACCGTTGTCGGCCCCACACAGTGGACACACTCCCCTGACTCCGTTTCCAGATGCTGCAAGGCTCCTGGTCTCTCCCCCGCCTCATGGGCTTCTCTCTCTCTTTCCCTGCTTTACTTCCTCCCCAGAGCTGGGAGTTTGGTCCTCTTGCATCCAGTGCACTCAGACTCTCGCTGGCAGCCTCCAGCCCAGGACCCTCCGCGGGTCTATGCTCAGGTGTCGCGTGGTCTCCAAACCCACTTGCTCGCATCCGCATCTTGGTAGACACCGCCGCCATCCTTCCAGATGCTGAAACCAAAACGCTGGAGTCGGTTTTTCGCTTTCCCACCAGCCCTCACATCCCTCAGGTCTGGGCTCGAAGGTCTCCCTTCCCATTGATCCCTCATCCGCCATGATTCGTTCTCTGGCTTTCCTGTGGCCAATGTGCTGGTTTTGATTCGGTGTCCTGGCTGGGAGTGGAGGGAGGGCACTTACAGGGCTCATATTCCAACTTCCTGACGAAGGTGGTCCTTATCCCCACAGGCCAAGCCCCCACCAGGAGGTCTCCCTTTGGGGATGACAGACGACGCTGGGGTGGCCTGCAAAGTGGGTGGGCTCTGTGAGCTCGCCTCCGCTTGTGTTCTGACGCTCGCCACCCTCTGTAAGGGGATCTGTGCTGTCACCTCAGGTCTCTACTATCCACATCAGACTCAGTGTCCAGTGATTCTTCAAATATCTGGTCATTTTTTCTCCAGCGCGCCACTAGGCAAGTCCATGGCCGCAGGTCTCTTGGGCTGGGGGATCGTTCCCATGTAGTGTGGTGTTTCAGGGCAATTCCTCTTGGGCATTGGGCTTCTCTTTTGGTCAGTGGGTTCCAAGTTGGAAAACTGGCTCAAGTCCAGATATTTGGCAAAGAATGATGACTTTTTATTGAGTGGCTGCCCTTAGCCTCCTTTCTATCTGTCCTTGATCTCTTTGGACTGTACAGATAGAGTAGTCTCTACTGTATAGAGACTTCTAGGCTATGCATCTATTTTTCCCGTTGGGAAACTGTGTTATGTTCTCTCTGAGTTCTCCATAACTCTCAGTGGGTCAGGATTCCTGGCCACCCCTCTCATCTTGCCACTCATGACGGTAAGTCCATCCCCTTGCCTTTTCTTCTGATTGAGTCCTGGTCTGGTCCTTGGCTCTGTCTGCTTTCCCACCACGGGCAGCATGAGCCTCTCTCTCTGCTGCCAGCGAGGCCCTCTGGTTTGCACGCTAAGCATTTGATTACTCGTGGCCTTTTGTTTTCTTTTTCCAAAGCCTCACTCCTGCCTCACAAGAACTGCCCATCAGTGACAGTATCCCCGTGTTTCCTGAACACTTGCTATGTCACGCCTACTGCACATCCATCTACAAAAAACCAGTCCATTTTGTTCCTGGTGCCAGTTTTTACTAGTTCCGCTTACTACCTGTGCTTGGCTGCGTGCACCACCGACTTCCAGTGATGGGGTCCCTGCTTCCAGGTGGGTGGGGGCTGGGGCCCCCGGGAGGCCCACTCTGAGCAGGTCATCAGTACAGGTTAGGTGGGCAGCGAGGACTTTGGGGTTACTTCCTGTGTACACGGGAAGAAAGGGCAGGAAGGAGGTTTGGGCCAAGGGAGACGTTGAGCAGCACAGTGGGGTCCCTGAAGCTGGGAGGGGTTGTCCTGGGCAGGGGTGTGGGTGCAGGGGCCCAGGCTGCTCAGTGAGCGAGGTGGCTTCTCTGGGAAGGCAGCGCCGCCCTCGTCTCTCCCAGGCCATGCGGGGCCACAGTGCTCCCAGCAGCTGGGGACTGAGCCCTCCGTCAGGTGCACACGGTCATCAGGTTTGCATTTCTGCAGTTTTGTCTGGGGACTGGGGAACGAGAAGTGCTCGAACGATACTTTGTAAGTTCACAAACTGTGCCCTATGAGCTCTGGTCTGCCACTGATTGTCTGTCTCCCCGTGACTACGGCTCCCCCGCGGTCGCGGCCGGGCCCCGGTCCCCGTGACTACGGCTCCCCCGCGGTCGCGGCCGGGCCCCGGTCCCCGTGACTACGGCTCCCCCGCGGTCGCCTCCCGGGCCCCGGGCCCGTGACTACGGCTCCCCGCGCGTTCGCCTCCGGGCCCGGGCCCCGTGACTCCCGGCTCCCCGCGTTCGCGTCCGGGCCCGGGCCCGTGACTCGGCTCCCCCGCGGTCGCGTCCGGGCCCGGTCCCGTGACTCGCCTTATGCGGCGTCCGGGCGGTCCCGTGACTACGGCTCCCCGCGGTCGCGGCCGGCCCGGTCCCGTGACTCGGCTCCCCAGCGGTCGCGACAGGGCCCGGGCCCCGTGACTCTGGCTCCCGCGTTCGCGGCGGGCCCCGGGCCCGTGGCTACCGGCTCCCCGCGGTCGCGTCCGGGCCCCGGGCCCCGTGACTCGGCTCCCCCGGTCGCGGCCGGGCCCCGGTCCCGTGACTACGGCTCCCGCGTTCGCCTCCGGGCCCCGGGCCCGTGACTACGGCTCCCCGCGTTCGCGTCCGGGCCCCGGGCCCCGTGACTCACGGCTCCCCAGCGGTCGCGTCCGGGCCCGGTCCCCGTGACTTCGGCCTCCCAGCGGTCGCGTCCGGGCCCGGGCCCCGTGACTACGGCTCCCCCGCGGTCGCGGCGGGAGCCCCGGGCCCCGTGACTACGGCTCCCCGCGGTCGCGGCCGGGCCCAGGGCCGTGACTGGCTCCCCCGCCCAGTCGCGTCCGGGCCCCGGGCCCCGTGACTCACGGCTCCCCCGCGGTCGCGGCCGGGGCCGGGCCCCGTGACTGGCTCCCCGCGGTCGCGGCCGGGCCCAGGGCCCCGTGACTACGGCTCCCCCGCGGTCGCGGCCGGGGCCCGGTCCCCGTGACTACGGCTCCCCCGCGGTCGCGGCCGGGGCCCTGAAGCCTGGAAGCTGCCAGCCCGGCGCCTCGGGTGTGATGGAGCCTCTCCAGCAGCTTGGCTGGCGTCTCCCGGCTGCAGAGGCCTGGACCGCCCGGGGCCATTGTGACAGTGGCTGTGCCCGGCACTGTCCCAGGTCTGCCCCTGTGGCTGGGACGCGCCCTTCTCTCCACGTCCCCATGTCCCCGCTTTGGTTGACACACGCTTGCGCTGCTCAGGTCTGCACCTCAGCTTCGGGACGGGGGCTGTGTGCTGTTCGCGGGCCCCCGGCTGTCGCTCGCCAGCCCGACCCCTGGCGGCCCCTGCGGGCCTCAGCCTCCGAGCTGCGAGAGGAAGGGCCTGGAAGCCGCAGCAGAGGCTGCGGATCCCGGACACCGTCCGGGGCGCGGGAGACGCGTCCAGCCCGTCAGGAGATGCCCGCGCGGGAGCCGGAGCGCCAGTTACGGAAGTTAGAGCTGTTTTGTGCAGTGATGACAAAGACTTTTTTTTTTTTTTTTGGTCCTAAAGTCCGTGGGCGGCGTTTCCTTCAGGCTGTTGGCGGACGCCGTCACTTGCCGTCACCTTCCAGGCGCGGGGAGCGCTGACGGCCGGCTGCGAGCCGCCAGCGGCGGGAAAGGCACGCGTCACCTGACCCTCCCGCCCTGGCCGTCCACACCCGCTGCCTCCCAACCGCGCTCCCAGCCCTGCGCGGGCTGCCTTCCAAGGAAGGGTCTGAAACTCGGTTTAGGACCCAGATCGCTTTTCCCGTGGAAGCAGGTAGCACGTGAAGGCCGAGCCCACGGGCGGCCCCGACGCCCCCTGACGGCGCAGCGTGGCTGCCGGCGGCCCCGGGGTCCCGCTCCTCGCGGCCTCCACCTTCGGGCCGGGGTCCCGCCTGCCCCACGCGGTGCCCGCGTCCGCCGTGAGCGGGCCCGCCCCTCCCCCACCCCCGTGTGGCCGGCGGTGTCGCGGGGCCCCGCCGCGCCCGTCTGGGCCCGGCGCCCGCTGCCCTCGGCGTCGCGGAGCGCTGCCCGCGCCCGCCGCCCGGGCACTGAGGGGCGCCCAGGCCCGGCGTCCAGCGCCCCCGCGCGGCTGCCCGCCCGGCTCCCCGGCCCTTGCCCTCAGGAAGCTCGCCGGACACGAACGACTCGGTAACTCCGCTGGACGTGAGTGTGTCCGGGGCGCTGTGCGTTCAGGGTCCAAGGAGTAACTCCTTCCCTGTCGCTGGGGGCCGGGAAGTCACTGGGATTATATGATACGTGAGCTGATACTCAGGGGTCCTGGGCGTTCCCGAAGTGTTCCCAGGGGAGAGGGCTTGGAGGTGATTGTTTGCAACGGCGTAAAGGCCCGCGAGGGGAGAGGGTGCCTGGAGAATGGCAGTTGCCTGTGGTCTCAGGGCAAGGCGGCTCCGCGAGCCGTGTGGGCCGGGCAGTCAGGTCACAAAAGGCCTTAGCGGGCAAAATAGGAGGCTTCCCTTTCATCCCATACACATGCCTATCATAGAGCCCTGCGTTCCTGCCTCATTCATCTCGTGGCACCTTGTATGTAAGGTCTTTATGATTAAAAAAAAATAGCCATTATCATCTCTTAGTGATAAAACCTGGGAAAATGTAGGTAAAACTAAAAGTTAAATCTTATAAAATCTGCAGACAAACTTATTTCCATACATTTGCTTCCACTATTTTAATGTTAAAGATACACAAGAAAGTAGGCTCTCACTCTTCCCCTTTGATTCTATACTTTTTGGTGTACTTTAAACATTTCAAGCATCAGGTTCATGTACCCTTCTAATTTAAAAGAGAGTTCACGTTTTGTTCATTAGAAACAGCGGGCAGAGGCCTGACTATTGAAGGTTGGAAACTGATTCCGTCGTTCACTGCAGTTTCCTAGGGATTTATTGCACAGTAAATTAGTTAACTGCAAACCTTCCGGCAATGTTTTACCCCACTGTAGATTACTTTAAACAAAGAAAACAAATTTGAGTTTTCCCTCTTGAGAACAATGAGTGGTTTATTTTAAAGTAGGTGAAAGGTAACGTGAAGGAAAAAAAACCCCAGCTTCACAGATGTATGGTTTGAAGTTTGCCAAGTACTTAGGGAAGGTTACACAGACTTCAAACGGCTGGAAAGTACAGTGTAATGTGAGAACACCAAGGTCCTGTTTCTTTTTTCAGCCTCGCTCTCTGGCTCCCTGCGAAGCGTCCACGTAAAGAGCAGGGCTTTTCAGAAATCGCATCCCCTGGTGGAGAACGAATGAACAGAAGGGGAACAAGTGCAGCGCGCTGTGTGAACTCCGTCGTACCTGCGGCCCCGGCGACCCTGTCCTGGGGGAGAACTTTATGTCCCCAGGCGCCGCAGGGAGTCTCTCCGCTCTGACTCATGGGAGCAGCCGTCCGAAGGCCGGGACAGCCCGCAGAGCCAGCGCCCCTCGCAGGCGGAACACCCACGCGTGCGCCCCCCGACCTTACACAAGGAAGGCAAAGTAAGAGACGCAAAACTTGATGCCCCACGTTGTCAAACCCCCCGTCCGTGTTGGGGCCTAACAGTCTCAGCAGCGAGAGGCCCCTGGCTTGAAGTGTTTTCTGACATGGGGTCTGTCCCTGGGGCACCCCGCTCGGGTCCCCACACAGGCCAGGTTAGGACACACCCCTGTGACAGAATCCCAGGAAAGGAACGCATTCCAGCGCCAGGGAGGCGGTGCACTAGCGGCTCAGAGACTGTCCCCCAAATCCTGACGCGCGTCCAGGTTTAGATACGGAAAATGTGGGCACAGCCGGGGGTCCGTGCAGGTGGACGGCAAAGGTCAAGTCGACCACGGTCTTGCTGGCCGGGGGGTCCCTGCACCATGGGGGGCTCTGACCCTCTCCCTGACTGTCCTCCTGAGTTCAGCGAGAAGCTGGGAAGAACTGGAGGAATGAGAGAGCGCAGACTGGGGCCGGGGGTGGGGGACACGTCCCGCGGGGGCCCGGGGTGTCGGTGCCACGGCCGGCAGAATGCGCTGCCCCGAACGTGCTGTTGGGCAGAAGGGTGTTTCGAGCTGGTTGTTTTGGGGAAACAGCGGCTGCAGGAGAAGTTCTGCAAACAGAGAAGGCAGCCTTTCGTGAGGGACACTTGTCCGCATGGAGGAGGGGGTAACCGGTCACAAGGGGGTGTCGTCTGCAGGGAGCCCGTGCTTTCCTCGTGGCCTCTCCCCACCCCCACACCTCTCTCTATAGCTGCAGCTGGCGTTTCCGCTGGTGGCTCAGGTCATATCAGGGAGTTTGTCCGCGGGTGCGCGGGGGGCACGGCGGGCGGCCTCTCTGTGTTTCCCTCCCGTCATGGGGGCGTCAGCCGGGAGCTCGGCGGGGTGGAGGAAAAACTAGTTGTGGTCCCCGCGGTGGGGGGAGGCATCTGATCTCTGTCTCCTCTCGGAGGGCACTGTTTGCCCCAGTCGGCCCGGCGTCCAGGAGCCTCTCTCTGGGACCCCGTGCGACTCCACCACCCGCTCACGGGGCAGTGTCTCCCCTCGATGGCCGGGGAGGTGACTGCAGGAGGGGAAACTGCCTGAGGTTGCTGGAAGGCACGGTTCTCCTGCCAGCTCCATGAGGGTCTGAGTGCCAGACATAAAGCTTCTTTCCTTCTGTGAAAATGCAAACACACCCAGCAGAATAGTAGACCTGTTTGCTTGCATAAGTCATTTACACCATAGTGAGAGCCAGGCTCTTCTTTATCCTGAGCACAGATTTAAACAAAACATGGAATTAAAAAGAGCATGAAGGTATTTAGATGTTGGAAAGAGAGGGAAAGGGGAAAGGCTCGTTTAAAAGCAATCATAAGTAAGCAGATGTACCACACGGGGAGACAAAAGGCAGGTGAGCAAGTTCACGACAACTTAAGTTCAGTTCTGGCTAAGACCAGGCTGAATGCAATGTTTCCCTTTACCAGAAGGATGATGTATTCCTTTAACAAGCATTTGGAGTGTCTTCTGGAGAAAGAATGATAATTAGATTTTCAAAAATTAGACAGGAGAAAATAAAAACCAATACTATAAAAACATATGCCAATTTTTCCTAATAATTGTGTTATTAAAGTAGAGTTAAAATATAAGGGCAGAGTTAAACTCAATTTTTCTATCAAGAAATAATTATGAAGGACCCATGTCTAAAATGTGATTTTTCTTCTGAACCATTTTCTGTCTCATATGCATTTTGGGAATGGGATTTACACCCACCTTTTCTGCTGATCAGGATGCCAATGATGCAACTTGAAGCAAGGCGTTAAAAAATTTACCAACTACCAAAAAATCAGGGTAAGTGTATGCTTGTTTTTTTTGTTTTTTTTTTTTTTGCAAATAGTTTCTTGTCAAATTAGTTTCCACATAACACCCAGTGCTCATCCCCACAAGTGTCCTCCTCCATGCCCATCCCTCCTCCCCCCCACATCCATCAGTCCTCAGTTTTTGTCAGCATTCAAGAGTCTCTCATGGTTTGCCTCTCTCCCTTTCCCCCACCATTTCCGCCCTTCTTCTCCCCCTTGGTCCTCTGTTAAGTTCCTCCTAATCCTCCTATACGTGCACACATATGATATTTGTCCTTCTCTGCCTGACTTATTTCGCTCAGCATAACACCCTCAAGGTCCATCCATGTTGCTACACATGGCCAGATGTCATTGTTTCTCATTGCCATGTAGTATTCCATGGTATAGATAAACCACATCTTCTTGATCCATTCATCTGTTGATGGACACTTAGGCTCTTTCCATGTTTTAGCTATTGTGGAGAGTGCTGCTATGAACATTGGGGTACATGTGCTCCTATGCATCAACATTTCTGTATCCCTTGGGTAAATTCCTAGCAGTGCTATTGCTGGGTCATAGGGAGTTCTATTGTTAGTTTCCTGAGGAACCTCCACACTGTTTTCCAGAGGGGCTGTACCAGTTTACATTCCCACCAACAGTGTAGGAGGGTGCCCGTTTCTCCACATCCTCGCCAGCATCTAGAGTTCTCTGATTTGCTCATTTTAGCCACTCTGACTGGCGTGAGGTGGTATCTCAGTGTGGTTTTGATTTGTATTTCCCTGATGAGGAGGGATGCTGAGCATCGTTTCATGTGTCTGTTGGCCATCTGGATGTCCTCTTTGGAGAAGTGTCTGTTCATATCTTCTGCCCATTTCTTCACTGGGTTGTTTGTTTTTCGGGCGTGTAGTTTGGTGAGTTCCTTGTAGATTCTGGATATCAACCCTTTATCTGATATGTCATTTGCAACTATCTTTTCCCATTCCGTTGGTTGCCTATTAATTTTCTGGGTTGTTTCCTTGGCTGTGCAGAAGCTTTTAATCTTGAGGAGGTCCCAACAGTTTATTTTTGCTCTTGATTCCCTTGCTTTTGGGGATGTGTCAAGTAAGAAGTTGCTGCGGTGGAGGTCAAGGAGGTTGTTTCCTGCTTTCTCCTCTAGGGTGTTGATAGTTTCCTGTCTCACGTTCAGGTCCTTTATCCATTTTGAGTTTATTTTTGTGCATGGTGTGAGAAAATGATCTAGTTTCATTCTTCTGCATGTTGCTGTCCAGTTCTCCCAACACCATCTGTTAAAAAGGCTGTCTTTTTTCCATCGGATATTCTTTCCTGCTTTGTCAAAGATTAGTTGGCTGTATACTTTTGGGTCCACTTCTGAGTTCTCAATTCTGTTCCATTGGTCTATGTGTCTGTTTTTGTGCCAATACCATACTGTCTTGATGATGACAGCTTTGTAGTAGAGGCTAAAGTCTGGGATGGTGATCCCTCCCGTTTTGGTTTTATTTTTCAGGATTACTTTGGCTATTCGGGGTCTTTTGTGGTTCCATACAAATTTTTGGATAGTTTGTTCTAGTTTTGAGAAGTATGCTGGTGCAATTTTGATTGGAATTGCATTGAATGTGTAGAGTGCCTTAGGTAGTAATGACATCTTAACTATATTTATTCTTCCTATCCATGAGCATGGAATGTTTTTCCATTTCTTTGTGTCTTCTTCAATTTCCTTCATAAGTTTTCTATAGTTTTCATCATACAGATCTCTTGTATCCTTGGTTAGGTTTATTCCGAGGTATTTTATGGTTTTTTGTGCAATTGTGAATGGGATCAGTTTCTTGATTTCTCTTTCTGTTGCTTCATTGTTGGTGTATAAAAATGCAACCGATTTCTGTACATTGATTTTGTACCCTGCAACTTGGCTGAATTCTTGGATCAGTTCTAGTAGGCTTCTGGTGGAGTCTGTCGGGTTTTCTATGTAGAGTATCATGTCATCTGCGAAGAGTGAAAGTTTGACTTCCTCTTTGCCAATTCTGATGCCTTTGATTTCCTTTTGGTGTCTGATGGCTGATGCTAGGACTTCCAGCACTATGTTGAACAGCAGTGGTGAGAGTGGGCATCCCTGTCGTGTTCCTGATCTCAGCGGGAAAGCTCTGAGTTTTTCCCCGTTGAGGATGATGTTAGCTGAAGGCTTCTCATAGATGGCTTTGATGATGTTTAAGTAGGTTCCTTCTATCCCAACTTTCTCGAGAGTCTTTATTTAAAGGGATGCTGTATTTTGTCAAATGCTTTTTCTGCATCTGTTGACAGGATCATATGGTTTTTATGTTTTCTTTTATTAATATGATGTATCACATTGATTGATTTGCGAATGTTGAACCAGCCCTGTAACCCAGGAATGAATCCCACTTGATCTTGGTGGATGATTCTTTTGATATGCTGCTGGATTCGATTTGCAAGGATCTTGTTGAGAATTTTTGCATCCGTATTCATTAAGGATATTGGCCTGTAGTTCTCTTTTTTTGCTGGATCTCTGTCTGGCTTGGGAATCAGTGTGATGCTGGCTTCATAAAATGAGTCCGGGAGTTTTCCTTCGCTTTCTATTTTTTGGAATAGCTTGAGAAGAATTGGGATTAATTCTGTTTTAAATGTCTGGTAGAATTCCCCAGGGAAGCCATCAGGTCCAGGGCTCTTATTTGTTGGGAGATTTTTGATCACTGATTCAATTTCTTCACTTGTTATGGGTCTGTTCAGGTTTTCTATTTCTTCCCGTGTGAATTTTGGTAGTGAGTGTGTGTTTAGGAATTTGTCCATTTCTTCTAAGTTGTCCAATTTGTTGGCATATAATTTTTCATAGTATTCCCTGATAATTGCTTGTATTTCTGAGGGGTTGGTTGTAATAAGTCCATTTTCATTCATAATTTTGTCTATTTGGGTGCTCTCTCTTTTCTTTTGGATAAGTCTGGCTAGAGGTTTGTCAATTTTGTTTACTTTTTCAAAAAACCAACTCTTGGTTTCATTGATCTGTTCAATTGTTTCTTTGGTCTTGATGTTGTTTATTTCTGCTCTAATTTTTACTATTTCTCTTCTTCTACTGGGTTTAGGGCGTTCTTGTTGCTCTGCCTCTAGTTCCTTTAGGTGAGCTGTTAGATTTTGGACTTGCGCTTTTTCTAATCTCTTGAAATAGGCCTGGAGAAGGTGTATGCTTGTTTAAATCCAGGGTTGACAGAATCCAGCCTCCAGGTCCAGTGCAGTCCACTCTGTTTGTAGGGTCAGTGAGTTAAGAATGGTTGACATTTTTAGATGGTGGAAAAAAACCAAAACAAGGCTAACATTTTATAACACACAGGAGTTCTATTAAATTGAAATTGTAGTATCTTTGCATTCGTTTACATCCGTGTGCTGTTTGCGGTGGCTTTCGAGCTAGAATGGCAGGTCAAATAGTGGCAACAGAACAATTAGCCCCCAGAACCTAAAATACTGATTGTTTCGTCCCTTACAGAAGGTGCTTGCCGGCCTCCTGTACGGAATTTGTTCCTGAAGTGCATTGCATGGAATGGTCCCATCGGTTCGCTGCATTTAAAAAGGCTCCCGTGGTCAGAGTCTGCATGCCACAAGTCACCTTCAGACAGTCATTGTCTACACTGGCATTTCAAAGGACCTGAGAAGTTCTGCAGTGAGTAAATCCTCTTTGAGTTTTTGAAGCCAGTTTTCAAAGCTTATTTGACTTGGGAACAGTCTCCACTCCCACCCCCGCTAAACAGCCATCGGCCCCGGGGAAACTCCAGTGCTGAGGCTTCCAGTTAGGACCTTCTCACAGGTGGGGCGCGTTTTCAAGCACGGTGCCAGCACGACGGTGGACTGACCTGTGCAGTACCCGTTACACGGGTAAGCAATGTTTGAGACCACCCTGTCCAGTCATCTCGCTTTGCAGGTCGGGGCTGGGGGTTGGTCGTGGTCCGTCGCCTGCTGTTCCTTCTGCCTGGAAGGCTCTGCCTCTGGTCGTCCATTTGTCTGCTTTTGCGTCCTCCAGGCAGTGACCCAAATGTCACCTTCTTGGGGGGCTACCCTGACCCCCGAGAGAGGCTCAAGCCTTCTTTCCTAGCACTCCCGGCTGCTTTTGCTGTGCTATTTCTGTCCGCAGTGCTCACCGCCAGCTGACGTGTCTACACTGATGTATTTTAAACATGGTATGTCCCCCTGACTGGGACACTCAGCTCCTGGGGACTTTTGCGTGTGGCTTTGGTCACAGCACCCGGAGTGACATGAGTCGTGTACGGTGTTCGCAGCACTCGGGGCGGAGGCAGAGTCAGGCTGGTTCCCAGCCTGCGCTCCCGGCCGGAGAGCAAGGGAGCTGATAGAGTGAATGTCAGATCTTAGCGTCGCGTGTGTTTACATTCACAGCCTGCTCCTGGTGGTCAGCACAGGCTGAGTTTGGACCAGGTTTCCCCCGGAACCCAGTGGTGTAGACGAAGTGCCGCTTGGTTTTTATTCTTCTCTTCTATCTGGGGCCCCGGGGCTGGTGTGGCTGCTCTGGAGCCACCAGGCCCCCACACTCCTCTTGGGTGCTTGCTCAGCTGTCCCCGGACTCGGGTCCCAGCCCCAGGCCCCCAGCCTGATGCCTGTGCCGCTGGCCGGGGGTGGACACGGTCCATTCTGCCCTCGAGAGTCTTCTCAGTGGCCTCTGCCTCTCTGTCCTCGGCCGTCCCTGGCTGGGAAACGTCGGGTTGAGGACGGGTGTGTTGCCAACCCAGGTGCAGCTGTCCTGTGCTGGGCAGGACAGGGGAGCCCGGGTCACCTGCGGCGTCCACACAGCAGCTGGGCAACTCTGAGCGTCACCTGTGGACGCGGCTTCCCAGAGTCGCCGTAGGGAGGCGTCCCCGAGCCAGTGGCTCAGGACCCACGAGTGTGTCCTCTGGCCTCCGGGAGGCCACCAGTCCGAAGTCGGGGGTCAGAGGGGTGGCTCCTTTGCTGGGGGCCTGGGGGGAACCCGTGCCTGGCCTGGACCCCGCGCCCCAGTGAGGCTGCTGCCGGGCCCACAGGGCGGGTCCGCGTGTGAAGCCGACTAGTGTGCCGCCGGCAGACTCACCCAGCGACACGGCACCCCCACGAGGAAGTACTCGGTGTTGTGCGTCACCTGTGGGTGACAGGGGGAGGTGACCTGGGCCGTGTCATCTGAGGGGCACGTACTGGGGGACACTTCTCAGGTGTTTGTGGTGGTCACGGCTGCCTGGTCTGCAGAACAGCTTCCCTCCCAGGCCTGTGTTTACGTTGCTTAAATGTCCTCTACGCGCTGAGGCTAAAGGCGCAGCTGCTTATGTCACAAGCATCACCCAGCCTTTCTAACCGTTGTCTTCCTACCTGACCTTCCCTGAGTGTGTTTATACAGCTTGTCAAATAGAATCGAGGGACACCTGGGGGCTCGGTTGGTTGAGCGTCTGACTCTTGATTTCAGTTCAGGTCATGATCTCATGGTTCCTGGGTTCGAGCCCCCGTGTTGGACTCTGTGCTGACAATGCAGAGCCTCCTTGAGATTCTCTCTCCCTCTCTCTGATTCTCCTCTGCTTGATCTCTCTCTCTCTCTCAAAATAAAAAACCCGTTTTTTAAAAAATTGCAGGGGGCTCCTGGGTGACTCAGTCAAGTATCCAACTCTCGGTTTCGGCTCTGGTCCTGATCTCGCAGTTTGTGACTTCGAGTCCCGAGGTGGATTCTGTGCTGACAGCACAGAGGCTGCTTGGGATTCTCTCTCTGCACCTCCCCCACTCTCTCAAAATAAATAAACTTAAAAAAAACAAAAACAAAAATGGAATTGGTAGATCATCCTCAGATTAGTATTTAATTGTAATCATGTATAACACATCTTCTTATTTGTATCAGAAAAAGAACTGCCATGGTACTACACAGAGGTGAGAGTAGGGACGGACGCAGACTTGGCGGCACAGACAGGTGATGGCATGTCCACACAGAGAGGGTATGAAAGGCTTGGGGCGCCTGGGGGGCTCAGTCGGTTAAGCGTCCGACTTTGGCTCAGGTCATGATCTCATGGTTTGTGAGTTTGAGCCCCGTGTCAGGCTCTGTGCTGACAGCAGGGAGCCTGGAGCCTGCCCTTGCCCAGATGTGGGGCAGCTTCATTGTGATGGGAGAGGGGGCCCCATGCCAGCCAGAGTTTATCCAGATGTGGGGCAGCTTCATTGTGATGGGGGAGGGGGCCCCATGCTGGCCAGAGCTTGTCCAGATGTGGGGCAGCAGAGGGAAGTATGGGGCTTGTCGGCAATCACACACCTACACTGCAGTTAGACTCTTGATTTTGAGAATAAAAGACTTTAAATTTTTTAATGTTTATTAATAATAAAGTATCTAATATGTAGCTTGTAATTTTTTCCTCATGATGTTCAGTAACATAAGGAAACCATTTAAACATTAAAAAATAGCATAAGGTCTTAGAAAGTTTAAGAATTGAAGAAAGGGCAAGTACTTGATGTAGTATAAGGTAGCTAAAAAATACCAGGCCAGAGGTCAAGCTGGCTCGTTCAGAAGCTGTTTACCAGCATATAATGTGTCCATTTTTTCTCCATTAAAAGATAATTTTCACTTCCTTTGTTTTCTTTTAAAGTTTTATTTATTTAAGTAATATCTACCCCTTACGTGGGGCTCAAACCCACAACCCTCAGATCAAGAGGCACATGGTCTTCCAACTAAGCCAGCCAGGCACCTAATTTTTACTTCTTAAAAACAATGTGAACAAGTAGCTCAGTGTCTTATCTTTATTTTGGGTTTTCATGTTTGAGACATCCAAACTAAATCAGTTGCAGAAAGCTGCACCACCCCTGTGGGGCCTGGGGTCTGTCTGTCCATTAGAACGTAAGTCTCGCCATGGCTGAGACTATTTTCAACCCTTAACTGCATGCTGTTAAACAGTACCTGGCGCCTAGAAGACCCGTAAATATTGGACTCTGGTTGGACGGATGGATGGATGTGTGGGTGGATGGAGATGGAGGGGTGGATGAGTGGAGGGGGTTGGAAGGGCGGGTGGATGGATAGGTAGACGGGTGGATGGATAGGTGGGTGAGTGGATGGATGGATGGATGGATGGATGATGGATGGGTGGGTGGGTGAGTGGGTAGGTGGGTGGATGGGTGGGTGGATGGAGATATTGGGTGGGTAGATGGTAAGTTCACATGAGTTGCCACTAGGTGGCAATGTTTTGATTCTGTAATGACCGCTACAGCCCCAAAACCGTCCTCACAAGGTGGCTCTAAGGCAGGATCACATCAACCGCTCATGCCCAGACTTCTGTGATCCAGACTTCACGTCTGCCCCCTTCATGCTCACCAACCCTCTAAAGTTCTAGGGGTTAGTGAGTCATGAGGTTCTCCCTCTGTAAGTGCTCTTGGGTATCATCTGTTCTATTCCAGTTCCCCAATTTTTCCACCCACCTAGGAGGCGGACTGCCAAACCTTAGGCCCCACGGCGTGCCCCGCCCTCAGCAGCTGATCGCGTTCAGATGTCTCAGACCCGGGAGCCAAAAATAAGGATAATACACTGAGCGACTTGTTCATTAAAAAACAGAAAAAAAGCTGCAGAATTTCCCGCGGCAGAGACTGCACGGCTGCCCCACTGCCCTCGCCCATTTCCCGGGCTGGCTGGCCCTGCAGGCTCACTGACCCCTTGCTCGAGGGCGGTTTCTGCAGATCGATAAGTCTGCCCGCTTGACCTCTTTCTCCTCTTGGCCTCAAGCCCAGTTTACCTGGATTTCCTTCTTACTGTAAGTGACCGTGGGTTTTAATCGGAAAGGCCCAGCTCCAAGTCCCGTTCGGAGGCCTCTGTGGAACCCAGATGTTTCTAGCTGATGGAATCCTAGCCCTGAACAGTCCCGGACTGTTTTTGGCTCTGCCATATCCGGCCTGTGGTGGTCACGTTCCCACGCCTTTTAACACTTACTGAAAAAGCACCTTTTCATGTAGAAGTAGTCTAAGTCCACTCTAGCCATCATTCATTCATCTGTTCGTTAAGGATTTACTGTGTGTATATTGCTTAGCTCCAGGTTGCTTTGTTGTGTATAAAGATAGGGCATGTCTAACCCTCAGATATTTGAATGCAGTCATATAAAGTACATGAAATCAATAAAACACATGAAATCCATTGTAGTACAGTATAGTGCATATAAATCGCAGGGGTTTTGGTCAGATATAAAATTGTAAAATTATTCTGAAATACAGATCACTGTTGCACCAAGCCTCCATCTACAAAATAGAAATGTTAATACCTCCCTCCCCAGCTAGTGCGAAAATTCAGGGTGGAGATTATCTGTACCTGTATCTACCTCCGTAATATATCTACGTTTGTACTAGATCTGGATCTACACCTGTATCTGTATCTACACCTGTATCTGGATCTACATCTGTATCTGAGTCTACATATCTGTACCTGTATGTGTATCTACATCTCTGGTCTAGTACAGTTCCCGGCCCATAGCAGGTGCTCAGTAAATATCCGCTCCCGTTCGGTCTCTGGGATGGGGCACGAGCCAGGTTGCCTGGGGACACAGAGGAAGGGGCGACTGACTAAGTTAGTGCGCGGAGTGTGACCCTGGGGTCCTCTGCCGGCGCATGCGGGGCAGAGTTAGGAGTCCAGGGGGTTGCCGGGAGCCATCTCGACAAAAACACGAGGGACCAGGAAGCAGTTCTGGACGGCGGAGCGTCGGGCCACCTTGCAGAGGGACTAGGTCTCCGCTCCCCGGACAGGGGCGCTGGCCGCGGGGGGCCGGGGACACCCGGGCCCTGGCGCCCGGCAGGGAAGGGTGCGCGGAGCCCGGCGGCGTGGCAGCCGGAAGGCGGTGCTAGCGGCTCGCGGCGCTGAGCGGCGGGAAGGTTCCGGGGCGCAGGCCGCAAGGGGAGCCCCGTCCCCGGGCGCCGCGAGCCCAGCTCCGAGCCATGCGGGCCTCGGAAGGGACCCCGGGGAGCCGGCCTCGGCCGCCAAGACGCTGGGAACCGCCGACTCCAGTCAAAGTGGGGGTGACGGCGGCCGACTGGGCGGTGGCGCCCTGGACTCAGGACGCGGGGCCGTGGCACCCGGGGGCGTCCGGCCGTGTCACCGGGGGCGTCCGGCCCCGCGTGGAGACGCTGTGGGTGGTCAGAGCCGGGGGGCAGAGTGTCGCTGCTGTCTGCCGGGAGGGGGCGGCCGGACACCCCGGGTGCGCAGGCCTGCCCGGCCCAGGGCCGGAAGCCCGCCCTCCCGCCGCCCACGCGGCCCGCCCCCGGGCCGCCCGCCCGCCGCACGTCTCCACGACGCCGCCTCCACGCGGGAGCCCAGCTTGACCCGTGCACCGTCGTGTCCCAGGCACCCTGTGTGTGCCGCGCGGTGACGGCGCAGTCGGAGATGTCGCGGTGGGAGGCGGACTCCCAGACGCGCTCGTGGGGTGCAAGGGACTGTAGCTTGGGGGCAGTGCGGTGTCCGTCACCCAGTTCACTGTTGGGTGCCCCAGGTTTCAGACCTGTGTTTCTGAGGCTGTCCCTGTGTAAGGGACGTAACGCACGGCCGGCCCTTGAGCAACACGCGCCCCGAGTGCGCGGGCCGCGGACGTGGAGGTGTTGTTCTGGAAGTTCAGTGGGGCCTGGCGGTAGCGCCCCGGGGCGCCCCTGGGGGCGCGTCCCTCTCCCTGGCCGCCCGCCTCTGCTGCAAGAACGCCCCAGAACACACGCGTCACCCAAAGCGGTTCATCCGCGGCTTGTTACCAGGACGCTTCCGGCCACCAGTGCTGGGAGTCGTGATCTGGGGGCGTCGGCTGTCGGTTCGTGACCCCCCCGGGGGCTGGCACCTCTGTCGCGGTGCCCCCCCACCCCTCGGGCTCAGGCTCGCCGACTCGGCCCGCCGCGCCCCTTCCCAGCGCGCCCGCCGCCTGTGCGTCCACGAGGTCGGCGCACCGCGGCCGCGCCCCTCCCCGGACTGGGGAGAACGCGAAGGGGACGCGGCCTGGGACCCGACACCGGCGCCGCCGCCCCGCGGCCTGCACACAGCAGCGACTGCGCGGGGCCGTCCGGAAGACACGGCCAAGACGGGTGTCCAGCCGCCTTCCCGCGTCCGCGTGGCCGTCCCTGCGCCGCCCTCCCGCCGCCGCTCTGCGGCGCCCCGCTCACCGACGGCGTGGTGTCCGCAGCAGGGAGACGGGGCCCCGCACGCGGGAAGGACGCGGCGGCACCTACCGCAGACTCAGACCCGCCGCTCGGCACAGCAAAGGCACAGAATGTTCAATGCGCTGAGCAACCAAGAAAAACGTACCAAGACTTCCCATTCAAGGGAAATTATGTCCAGAGTTTGGAACCATGTCAAAAAGAAAACCTTCAAAACGGTGTTGTAAAGCGCCGTACTAGGCGGCCGGCTGGCTCCGTCCATGCGGCAGGTGACTCTAGATCTCGGGGTTGTGAGTTCAAGCCCCACCTTGGGTGTACGGATTACTTAAATCAATTTAAAAAAAAATCTTTAAAAAGAAATGAAAGTGTTGGGAGCACGCAGGTGGCTCAGTGGGTTAAGCGTCCAGCTTAGCTCAGGTCATGATCTTGCAGTTTGTGGGTTCAAGCCCCGCGTCGGGCTCTGTGCTGACAGCTCCGAGCCTGGAGCTGCTTCGGATTCTGTGTCTCCCTCTCTCTCTGCCCCTCCCCTGCTCACGCTGTGCATCCTTATGTCTCTCAATAATAAATAAACGTTAAAAAGAAACTTTAAAAGGAAATGAAAGTATCTCATCACAATGCAGGGACAGGCAGTGCCACTGGAAGAAAGAGGAGGCTGGCCCTTCTCCAGGCTCGCCCCACTCACTGGGGCCATATTTTCTTCCTTCCGTTACTAAGTGGGCAATGTCACGTCTTCTCTCTGCCTTACCCAGTGCTCCTCGAGGAGCGCATCCGTCCAAACGCCCGGCGGTAAGACACTGAGCTGTAGGCTCTGACATAATTAACCACAAACACGCGCGATGATGGGTCCAGTACTGTTAGCAATCTGAGATGCTGTGAAAAGTCACCATTCAAAAAAACCCAAAAAACACCTAAACTTCCCTGAACTATCTTGACCTTTTATAACAAACTACGTTACGTAGTTTCACATTTACGACGGAATCATGCTCTGAATTGGCTTCAGAATACTTTAGTCTCTTTTTTGGAATTTCATCGTCTTTGCAGCTTTATTAATAAAAGGAAAGAAAGGTAAAAATACCAGGAAACTATAAATGATGCTTGTATTTTACTTGATAAAAACAAAACAAAACAAAACAAAAAAAACCCCACAAACCTAAACTGTCCCTGGCATGTTTTGCTTTCTTACCACTAGAAGGTGCCAACAGCCCCATGAAACAAAAGTTCACCGTTTAATGAAGCTCACGTGTGTGTGACAAACTGTGTGAGGAAGACAGAAGCCCATGGGGAAATATATTTATATGTTCATTTTTGGAAAATCAATGGACAGTAGTTTGATTTGGAAAGACAACATGTACAGGTCTGTTTTTGCTCTAATGGGATGACACCTAGTCATAAATTCTGTTATTAATGTTTAATCCAGAAAAGTAATACAAAGAAGGAATACATTTAAAAAAAGATCTCTTAGTCTCTCAAATGTATTAAAATAACCTGAGATGCATTATTTTTTTTTTAAGTTAATTTATTTTGAGAGAGGGAGAGAGAGAAAATCTCAAGTAGGCTCTGTGCTGTCGGCACACAGCCCGACACGGAGCTCACAACCATGAACCATGAGATCATAACCTGAGCCAAAATCAAGAGTCATACACTTAACGGACTGAGCCTCTCAGGTGTCCCTGAGGCACGTTTTTGAACTCAATGACAATGCTTTTTGAAATTTATACTGAGATAAAATATCCAGCAAGTGAGCAAAAAATGAATGGATAATGCGTTCACCTCAGTGTCATTTAAAATACCATGTAAGACTTTATTATGGTAAATACTCAGCCAGATAATGATGATCCCTAGATAACATCATTGTGTGTTTTTGTTATCTTCCAGTTGTGGGATCTTGAGAGGGAAATGTGACCTCTCTGGACCTCTCAGCTTCCGCTACCGTTAGTGGAATCAGGAACACTTCATACCAGCAGGTGAAGCGCTCGGAAGAGTGTCCAGTGCATAACAAGTACTCAACACATATTCGCTGTCATACATTATCCGAATTGTATTTTCTGATTTCATGGGTATGTATGTGTGAATGTTATCATTAGAAAAGGTAATGGAGTGGGTTTTTTTGGTTTTTTTAGACAGCTCACCTGGGGAGAAGGAAACTGGATTTATTACCACCTGTGAAAATACTAAGTCAATTCTCATTTACCCTGAAAACGAAGGGGTCAGACCTTTTTAATGTCTAATTTTCTAGCTATTCTAAACAAGAAATCACTTACCGCATATGGATTCTTTCCAGTGTTAGGTTCACTAGTGTCAATTCAGGCTAAAGGATAAAAATGAAACGTAATTAAGGTGTGGCGTAGAGTGAGAGCTCAAAATACATTGTAGGAGTAAAAAGAGGCAGTTGAAATCATAGGGAAGTTTGCACCACAGCCGCGCATGGGAAAGCCATCACTGTTGTTCAAAAGAAAGACACTTAGCCAGGTCAGTGTTTGGGTGTGTGGTGGGCACCACAGCCTGGGGGTCAGTACTCTACGGAGGAAAGGAGGGGAGTCCACAGTGTCCGCACAGAGGTGTCCCCGTCACTGGGGCAGGATGTGATTGGGCAGACCCTGCGATTCTGGGAAGTCTGTGTCCTCAGACTGGCAGAAAATAATGAAAAGGCTGGATTTTACATTTTGTGGGTGCTGGTTGGACAGAAATAGCACATTCAGATGCAGGAGATCATTGATGAATGGAGATCAGGAGACCCCACACCTTTCCAGAAATTCATAGAAATCTTGGACACTCCCAGGCCATGAAACTTGGGCTCAGGACGACCACATCTCCAGGGACAGGGCTGAGCCGGGGTGCTCCGCTAGCCATATCCAGGTTACGTGCGGGGGGTCCGGGAGGGACAGCTACACATGTGGGAAGAGAACTGGGCGGTGGAGGGAGAAATCCGTTGTGGTCATGAAAATTCCAGCCACATTTATATCTTTACCTTTTAGCATTATTAATAGTCAGGTTATTTTTACTCTGATGTGCATTTATTTTATGCAGAACTTACTCGTAGGCCATAAGGTTTTGTTTCTTCAGTTTCCTGTGGGATATCTTTTCTTCTGTGCTCCCTCCTCTTCTGGCTTAGGGACGCTGTGCTCTTCTTCCGTCAGCATCCTCTCCGATTGGCAGGGAGAGCTCACGGGTGGGTTAATCCGGCCGTGAGCCCCGTAAGTTCTGCCCTGCACCTGGGGGCTTTGTTCACCTGGATGTGCTCGGAACCAGAAAGCCTGTATCCCAGCCCTCAAGACCAGCGCCGCTCTGCATTCGTAGGCGTGTACGGTAAAACGTGCGCACTCTTCCTGGGCCCCCGACGCCGTGGCCAGCCCCACTGTTTGGCCTGGACGCAGCCCAGCTCCACTGTCGTGGGCCCGGAATGCACATGCTGTTTCTGCCAAGTCACATCCTTGAGTGTTGGTGGCTTTTTGGATATGCAAACCCTGATGGCCTGGACAGTGTCACATGTGTTCTTAAAGTGAACACCGAGATTTGAACCTCTTGATTTGCATGATTTTGGAGGGTTTGCTGGTTCAAGTGAATAGCGAACCATTTTCAGAGGTTGCTTCAGGCCGTTTACGGGAAGCTGGAATGGTCACACTTCATGCACATGTAGACTCGCTCTCATTCCCTCCCTGTTTCCAGTTAGCGGCTGAGTGAACTGCCCAGTGTCCCTGCTCAGCAGACATCCCCACTCACAGGAAACGTGGTGCCTTTGGGGGAAGTCCTTTCCAGTTTTGAAAACCTCTGTGGTTAGGAAGTTCTTTCATTGAACCAAAATTGTCATTCATTCACCAAACAAGTATTTATTAAGTGTCTGCTGTGTCCCAGGCACTGAGGTAGGATGTTCTCGCTTTTAGCAGATACACCTTCCAGTGGGTGCAGAGCCTAGACGACTGGAAGACGTATTCCGTGCCGGGTAGAAAGCGGGATACTAGGGATGGCATGTCAGAGAATAGTAGGAGGAGAGAAAAAATAAACCTCAGGTGGGGGTGTGGACGCCAGACGGATATTAGCGAGCTGTCAGCGCCTGACTGTGTTTAGTGATGAGTGGGAGGGGCGAGGAGGGCCCTCAGACACTCTGGGGGTAACGGTGGGGTGACGTGGGGAGACGGGCGAGCAGACACAGCGACCCTCGAACGACACGGGTGTGAACTGTACGAGTCCACTTGTACGTGGACCTGTCTCAGTGCAGTGCAGTAGGTGCTGTGGACGTGTTGCTGAACCACGTTTCCCTTCTCCAGCTGAGTGGACTGGAAGAGCACAGTACTTAACACACACACAAAATACGCGTTAATCCACCGTTTGTGTCACGGGTAGGGCTCCCGGTCAGCGGTGGGCTGTTAGCAGGCACGACCTGGGGGAGCCGAAGGCTACACACAGGGTCCGACCACACCGGAGTCGGCGCCGCGATCCCCACGTTGGTTCAGGGTCAACTGTATACACTTGCAGCTTCCCGCAGCTTCCATTTCCGTTCTCCGGGGTAGAAGTTCTTTCTCACTCGGGATAGAAAACGGTTTTTCTGTTTGAAGATCACTGTTGTGCACGGTGCAGTGGAGACCGCGTGCCCGTTGGCTGCGGTGGGAGCAGACGCCTTCCCACAGCTGGTGCCGTCAGGCGGCCGAGCGACAGAGCTGCTGGGCCCTCCGTGCGGGGCCGAGTGACAGCGACAGCAGCCCCCAGCAGCGGGGCAGCGCCAGCCTGGCCCCCGGGAGAGGGGGAGGCCAGCCCAGGGGAAGGGTTTGCGCGGGCTCAGAGGTCCCGTAATTACAGGAGGCAGAGGCGCCTGATACCGCGACCACTTTCCTGGATCTGCGGGCATGTCTCTTGCCAGATTGCCACGGGCTATGCTTCAAGTCACGTCTCTGCGATTCTGTCCCTGAGCTATTTTATGCCTCCGTGAGGTCGCTTTAAACCACAAATGTCACCTGTTGAGATCTGCGTTCTAAGACTATTATCTGTTTTATCAGCTATCGATCCTAGATTTCCGCTGCTTGTAAAAAATAATGAGCAGTATCTTCAGGCAGTCTATCCTTAATTATAACTGACTAAAACATTGCAAAGACACATTGGAGATGAGACCCTGAGGCATCATCTCTTTAGGGACATCATTAAAAGCTGCAGGGAGAAAAGAATCTGTTTGGCAAACATTAGGTCGGATTGCACAGCAGATGAAAATCATTGCCACTTGGGGCGCCCGGCTGACCCAGTTGGTGGAGCACGTGATTGTCGATCTCAGGTTGTATGAGCCCCATGATGGAGGTAGAGGAGAGTTTGCGTAAAATAAGAATCAGGGTCTCTTACGCCATCATGCAGCAGTTTCTGTCTATTTGGCCACAAAGATATAGTGAGACATTGCCAAGTGCCTTGATGAGTTTCAGACTTGGGCAGTATGGCCACCAGCCACCAGCATTACAAGCTAGCAAAACAGGAAGTGGGCGGGTCAGGCCTAGACGGCTCGTTAGGATTGCAATCTTGGGCTGATCACTTCTTCCTTTTCTGAAAGCGTGCATACTGCTCTTTTTTTAAACTCATAGTAGAATCTTGCTTCAGATGGTGATTTACTCTGAATTGTCTGCAGAATTTCCCTTCTTTTGTTTTTTGAACACTAGAATGATGGCTTATTTTCGGTTGTCCTATTAGTTTGTGTGATTTTTTAAAACAGTTTCGTCAATGAAATATCTTCTGCAAGTTTTTTTTTAAGTCGTTTGCTCAAGACAAGAAATAAAACTATTTCTGAGTTGGTACTTGCTTTTTCCAGCCTCCTTATTTATCTTAACCTCTCTTTTCTTAGTAACATTTACCCCATCCTGTTCCCACCGAGACCTGGCTGGGGTCCGGCTGGGCTGGGAGGCGCACTCGCCAAGTAGCTGCTGGAGGAAGGAGCCCAGTCTGATGGGCTCAGTTGAGAGCAGGGAGGGACGCGAGATGGGTCCAAGCTAGTGTCCACAGGAGGCATAAAGAATTAAATGGATAGCGAACAAGTCTCAGTTGGGGTTGGAAGCAAGTCAGGACTAGCACATGTGGCGTTAAGGCTGTTGTGTCAGATTTGGTGGCCGCTGGATGCGTAGCACTTGACATGTGGCCAGCACGCTGAGGAACTGAATTCTTAATTAATTTATATAGAAAAATTTAAAGTTTTAAAGTTTATTTATCTGTTTTGAGAGAGAGAGAGCACAGCAGGGGAGGGGCAGGAGAGGGAGAGAGAGAGAGAGAGAGAGAGAGAGAGAATCCCAAGCCGGCTCTTTGCTGACAGCAGAGAGGCTGATGCTGGGCTCAAATTCATGAACAATGAGATCATGATCTGAGCTGAAATCAGTAGTCAAACACTTAACTTCCTGAGCCATCCAGGTGCCCCAGTGTGTTGACAAGTTCAAACTGAACCAAGGCAACACATTTTTTCTATTAAATAGAATCCCATTGTTTGGCAGGACTGCATTTCACTGTGAGGAGTCGTGGCGGACATTACGTGGTGTGGTAGTGCGCCTTGTGGGCCTGTGTCTTCTCTGGGATTCCACATGCACCCATCTGCAGTCCCACTGGTGCCAACGAAATGATCTGAGTGCTGTTTCCTACGCGCCAAAGCAACATCATAACATGAATGTTGATGCAGATGGTGCAAGTCACAGTGATACCTGTGCAAGCTGTACTCGGTAATCAGACGGATACACTCACAATTTAATGATAATTATATTATTGTTCTCATTTTACGTTGAAGTGTGGGCCAACATTTAAGTTTAAAACCAGGGCATACTAATGACGCAGAATCCAACCGAAGTGCAGAAGCCAGTCCCATAACCAGAGCAGAAAAGAGAAACAAACAAACAAAAAGACCAAGAGGAGCGACACCTCCAGTTTCACAGGGAATGACAGTCGCAGTTTGTGGTGCCAGAGCGAAATGAACAAGCTCTTTGCTTGATGTACACATTTTCTCTAATAAACTAGACGGTATTAGGGACATTTTCTGCAAATATGTAGTGAATTTGATGTTTCCTTTTAATAGTCACAAAAGGTTTGAAAAGAATAAATTAGTTCCCTGAGATCAGAAATAAATATTCACTAAAAATTTTTTAAAATTATGTGTAACAGGACCTGAGCTTGCACTTTAGCTGGATGTTAAATGGCTTAGAGTCTTGCACAGCTAAGAAAATCATTTTTTTTTTTTTTAGTTTTTTTTATTATAGTTTTTTTTTTTTATTTTTTTTATTTCTAGGAGAGAGAGAGAGAGTGAGCAAGGGAGGGTCAGAGAGAGAGGGAGATACAGACTCTGAAATAGGCTCCAGGCTCCGAGCTGGCAGTCAGCACAGAGCCCGATGCGGGGCTCGAACCCACGAACCGCGAGATCATGACCTAAGCGAAAGTCGGATGCTTAACCGACTAAGCCACCCAGGCGCCCCTAAGAAAATCATTTTTAAAGTTTATTTATTTATTTAACTAATCTCTGCACCCAACGTGGGGCTTGAACTCATGACCCCAAGATCAAGAGTCTCATGCCTTTCTGACTGAGCCAGCCAGGTGCCCTAAGAAAATAATTTTTAGATGGTGACATGGCAAAAGAAATTATTATTTCAGTTATGGTAATATTGTTATAAAATTATTAGGAAAAGAGTAAAAATCATATTTTATAAAAAGCAAAATATTTTCAGTGGAGTTACTGAAACAATTATCCATAGAACACAAGCCTTTCTAAAGACTTTCAAGAGGCGTCTGGGTTGTTCAGTTGGTTAAGCGTCCGACTCGGCTCAGGTCATTATCTCACGGTTTGTGAGTTTGAGCCCCACGTTGCCCTCTCTGCTGTCAGGCTCTGGCCGCTTTGGATCCTCTGTCCCCTTCTCTGTCTGCCCCTCCCCTGCTTGTGCTCAATCTCTCTCTGTCGCTCTCAAAAATAAATAAGCATTTATTTAAATTTTTTTTTTCAAAAAACTGATTCAAAATTTGAAAGTTTGCAAGTACTTTTTTTTTAGTTTTAGATGAGTCATGTCCAGTTAATATTCTGGCTATATTCGATCTTGAAGGACTTCAAATCTATAAAGGAGAAATAGACTAAAATGTCAAACTCTGATATAGATATACTTGAAATTTTGTATCAAAGAAGTTCAGATAAATATGTAAAAATATTAGTTTTTTCTAACAGCTTCAGCTATTAGATAAAAAAAAGGTAGGTTCATTGGAATTTTAAGACGAGGGACTGATGTTTCCCTCATTACTTTGTTTTACCATGTGATACATATGGAAAATATTTTTGCTTAATTTTCTGAATCAGACTCATGAAGTGTCAAGGATACAGCTGTTAAAATTATTCACTCATATCATACTGCATATGAGCAAGCAAACCTTAAAGCTCCAAGCAAAAGAAAAGCTTTTTTTTTTTTAAGTTTATTTATTTTGAAAGAGAGAGAGAGAGAACATCCCAAGCAGGCTTCACATAGACAGTGCAGACCCTGATGTTGGGCTTGAACTCATATACTGTGAGATCATGACTTGAGCTGAAGGCAGATGCTCAACTGACTGAGCCACCCAGGTGCCCCACCAGTCTGCCACCTTTTAGCAGGTGTCTAAAAGTGGTTTTTCTCAGATTAGGTAATCCAAGAAATACCAGTTTGCCAATTTTCTTATATAATCCTAACAACTGTAGCATACTGTAGAATCCTGTGTAAATTCAATCAAATGTGAAGGACATATCCAAATCTTATAGGGTCCACGACTGGGGAGAATACAATTCCTTGTCTGGGATTGGCCCTATTCCCTCCCAGACTGAACTACAAAGCGTGGTGGCCACTGGATATACTTTTGCCTCAAAGTCAAATCAATTTTTAGAAAAGATAATAAGTTTTGTCAATGTGACTACAAATACTAAAAGAAAATAAACTTTTTTGCTTTAGTTAGTTAAAGATTTTAAGTATGTTTGGAACAACTTGGGTGAATCTTCTTTTTCAACCATGAATTTTTTGAAATCTAATACAGTTCAAGTATTTTGATGTAAATGTAGCATCTGGGAAACTGTCTATCTCTCCTTCTGTTCTGAGTGATGGTCTTTCTGGGTAGAACATTCTCAGACACAGGTTTTTCCCATTCAGCACGTTGCCTATATCATGCCGCTCCCTTCTGACCTGCCAACTTCCTGCTGAAAAATTCCCTGCTAGCCTTAAGGGGTTTCCAATGTATGTAACTGTCTTCTTTTGTGCTTTAAAAAATGTTTTCGTTATCACTACTTTTTGCCATTTTAATTGCAGCATGTCTTTGTGTGGATCTGCTTTTGTTGATTTTGGTGGGGGGTGGCATCCTGTCTGTCCCTCCTGGATCTGGATTTCTGTTTCCTTCCTCAAAATAGAGAAGTTTTCCACCATTATTTCTTCATAGAAAATTTCTGCCTCCTTTTCTTTTCTTCTGGGACTCCTGTGATATGAATGTTATCATGTTTGATGGAGTCACTGAGTTCCCTAACTCTAGTCTCATTTTGCATAATTTTCTCTTTTGTTCAGCTTGATAACTTTCCATTAATCTTTCTTCTCAGTCATGAATTCATTCCTCTACTTCTTCCAGCCTGCTGTTCATTCCATCAAGTGTGTTCCTCTTTTTTTTTTTTACTGAGCCCTTTATCTCTGCTGTTATTCCTTATCTCTGTATTCTCACTTGTGTTTTCCACTCTTTTCTCAAGCCCAGCAAGTATCCTATAATCATTATTTAAAAAAATTTTTTTAGTGTTTATTTATTTTTGAGACAGAGAGAGACAGAGCACAAGCCGGGTAGAGGCAGAGAGAGATGGAGACACAGAATCTGAAGCAGCCTCCCGGTTCTGAGCTGTGAGCACAGAGCCCAAAGTGGGGCTTGAACTCACAAACTGTGAGATCACGACCTGAGCCGAAGTTAGACACATTATGATCTGAGCCACCCAGGCGCACCTTTGATCATTACTTTAAATTTTCTATCAGTCTTGGGGCACCTGGATGGCTTAGTCGGTTAAGCGTCCGACTTTCGCTTAGGTCATGATCTCGCGGTTCGTGGGTTCGGGCCCCGCGTCGGGCTCTGTGCTGACTGCCAGCTCAGAGCCTGGAGCCTGTTTCAGTCTGTGACTCCCTCTCTCTCTGACCTCCCCTGCTCGTGCTGTCTCTCTCTCTCTCTCCTAGAAATAAATAAAACATTTAAAAAATAAATAAATAAATTCTCTATCAGTCTTGTTACTTGTATCTGTTTTGCTTGGGTCTCTTCCTATGATTTGTCCTGTTCTTTCATTTCATAATTTTCCCTGTTTTTTTTTTTTTTTCATTTTGTCTGCCTCTCTGTGTCTATTTCTGTGTGTTAAGAAAGTGCCCCTGACTTTCACACTCGAGGGTAATGACCGTGTGAAGAAGGGGGCCTGTAGCGCTCCCCAGTGTGTACTGCACGCGCTCTGCTGTCGTGTCCTGGCCGTTTTATCCTTCAGGCTGGTCGTCTGCAGAGGCTCTGATTGTCTGCTATGAGCAGTGATCAGTCCCTGGCCCGAGTTGATGCATTTTAACTGGGTGTGTTGCAGGTCTGCTTCTGAAATGAGACCTGTCACCACTGCGTCTGGAACAGAATCCCTGCAAAATTCTTGGGTTGGGGGACACGGTGTGGGCAGGGGTCTGGGCCAATCTTCTGGGGGAGGGCGCCTGTCCTGCTGAGACCGAAGCAAGAGTGACCGGGAAGGGCAGTTAGACGCGGGTTAGGTGGCCAGTGTGGCTGCACTGGTTCTTGCGGGTGGCCTGTGCTTGGGGGAGGGAAATGGTGCCGGCCACCTGGAGGGCGTCTCGCTGTGAAGGCTGCCTCCCTGGGACATGCTCTGGGACCGGCAAGTAACCTCCCCGCGGTGCGCCCCACGCGCCCTTCGGACGGCTGTTTCCACGCTTCCTGTGTGTGGCTGTTTGCTCCGCCTTCCCCCGGGCGCGTTCCAGTCCGTCTGTCGACCTCAGAACTCCAGGCCTTGAGCCCCGCTGGTGGCCAGAACTCGGGAACTCCAGCCCCGCTCACCTTCTAGGCCAGTTGCTCTGGGGATCCGTCTCCCCGCGCAGTCTCCCGCCAGAGCCTGTCTCCCACCCTCCTCCACTACCATGGCCCTCGGCCCTGCGCCCCCCAAGCCATGCACTTCTTACCTCCTTCCCTGTGGGATCTTCTCTCCCTTTAGTTGTGGGGTTTGTTTTGTTGGCCTTCAGGTCGATTTCCGGGGTATTTAGGATGATTTGATAGTTACCTAAGTTGTGTGCGTGGGACAAGGTTGTTGCAGCAAACCCTCGGCGCAGGAGGAGACAAGCCACACGCGCTCAGGGAATCGGGGAAGACTTTGCTGCGCAAAGTGGAGTCACCTCCAAAGGCTGAGCCCCAAACCTTGGCACCAGCCTCCTTTTATGGCTGGGATGGGAGGGGGTGGAGACAAAAGGAAAATGGACCCTTCGCTGTGGTGCTTTCTGGGCAGTCATCGGACCCAGGAGGCCAATAAGATTACAGAAGCCAGAAGCGCGCGAGAGGGCGCCCCGCCTCGGGCATCCGACCGGCACCTTTATCTTGCTGCCCCAGCTTTTCTTCTCCAGGTGAGCCGAGGGCCCTTCTAGCCCACCATTTCCCAGATCCTAAATTTAGCATCTGAATTAAGATGTGCTGTCAGCATAAAATGCACGTGGATCTTGAAAATGTACTACAAAACACATTGTAATACAAACATTTTTGTATTGATTACATGTTGAAATGATAATCTGGACGTATTGAGTTAAAAAATCTATAATGACAATTTATATTATATTGTAATGACAATTTATAAGTTATATATGTGGCTCACATATTTCCATTGGATAGCATGAGTCCAAGGCACTTGTTGATAACCTACCTTTTATAGGTACATGGGTGGACGCAACCAGAAGCAGAGTGGAAAATATTATTTATTTTTTTGTCATGTTTTATTTATTTATTTATTTATTTATTTATTTATTTATTTATTTTTATTTATTTCTAGGAGAGAGAGAGACAGCGTGAGCAGGGGAGGGTCAGAGAGAGAGGGAGTCACAGACTGAAACAGGCTCCAGGCTCCGAGCTGGTAGTCAGCACAGAGCCCGACGCAGGGTTCGAACCCACGAACCGCAAGATCGTGACCTAAGTGAAAGTCGGACGCTTAACCAACTAAGCCACCCAGGCACCCCTATTTATTTTTGAAAGAGAGAGAGTGAGAGAGAGAGAGAGCTTGCGGAGGAGCAGGGAGCAAGGACAGAGGATCAGAAGCAGGCTCTGTGATGATGTGGGGCTTGAACTCACAAACCATGAGATCACAACCTGGACCGAAGCTGGATGTTGAACCGCCTGAGCCGCCCAGGTGCCCCACAAGGCAAGGTGGGCAGCTTGAAGCCTTACATTCTGCTGAGTTATCAGCTCAGAAGTGAGGTGCAGGGCCATGCTGGTACATGCTTACCAGTTGGCTCTCCGGGGTAAGAAGCTCTGTTTCACAGCTTTATTTCATTTCCGTGGTGTAAATACCTCCACCGTGGCCCGTCTCAGGCTACCAGCCGGGCATCACCGGGACTTGGGAAGATGTGCTCATGACCGGGCCCTGCCAGCAGGTAGCAGCCGGCTCCGCACGCCGCTAGTCAGGACTATCCGTTAGTTGCCCTCGTTTCTGCGGTCTCGTGCACAACGTTCAACAACCATGAGTCTAGTTCAGATATTTGTCAGATGAATCACTGCTCTGCTAGCTGCCCGTCTCCTGTTGTTACAGTTTTTTCTTGATCCTTTAACCTTTCTGGAATGTACATTCCTCAAGTCGAGGGTGGATGTGTGACTACAGCAAGCGTTCTCCTCCTTGGCCATCATGGTGCATGTGTTGTGCTGTCCAGATCCGCCTCCGGTGCCGAGTCACTCACTGGCCCAGCTCTGGGGGTGCTACCTGCTGGCAGCCCTCTGAGGGACAGCGAGGGGCTGAAAGGTGTCACTTCCAGGAGTGATGTCCCATAACCCACCTGCACAGTCTCCTTCTGAAGGTCTGCTTGCCAGAGAATGCAATCTACAGCCATATTTAAAAAAAAAAATCAATAGGGGCATCAGTGACTCAGTGGGTTAAGTGATCATCTCTTGATCTTGGCTCAGGTCTTGATCACAAGGTCATGAGTTTGAGCCTCAGGGTGGGCTCTGTACTAGGTGTGAAGTCTACTTAAAAACAAAAATCACAGGGCGCTTAGTCAGTTAAGCATCCCACTTCAGCTCAGGTCATGATTTCACGGTTCATGGGTTCAAGCCCCACATTGGGCTCTGTGCTGACAGCTTGGAGCCCGGAGCCTGCTTCAGATTCTGTGTCTCATTCTCTCTCCGCCCCTCCCCCACTCATGCTCTGTTTCCCTCAAGAATAAATACACATTCAAATATTTAAAAAAAAAAAAACACAACATTGCTGTTTTCTCTCAGCATCCTTTTGTTTTTTTTTCACTTCATCAGCCAGTTTTTTATGTCGACTACAATAAGGATCTGCTCGTACATCTCCTCTGCCTTATAAGACAGAAGGTGTACCAGCAACGTTAGCCGACAAGCTCTCTCTGAGAACATTCCTAAAAAATCAAGGTTCTTGTTGGCAGTTGTAAAGGACTTTCCAAATATGTCTAGAAGCCCTCTGTTCTTGAATACTCCCTGGTAGTTTCTGTTTGGTTGTGGCTTAATGAAGCACTTGCCACCTTAAATTACTGAATCCGGGGCTATGAGTCTTTCACAATTTTTGGAAAAGTCTCAGCCACTGCTTTATACTGGATTTTCCCTGTCTCTTTGCTTTCTGTCTGGAATTGGACAAATCCCCCATGGCTTTATCTCTCTGTGCTGCAGTCTCTACGGGTTGTGTATCACGTTGGTTAATTATCTCTTTGTTAGCAGTTTAATTATTTCTTTACAGTTTTAATTTCAGTGATTACTTTTTAGTTTCTGGAAGTGCTATTCTTTCCTTTTACAAATCTGTTTATTTTTTATAATCTGTTGCTCCTTACCCATGCTTTCCATTCCGTCTCTCATTTCTTTTTTTAAATTAATTAATTAAGAGAGTGAGGGAGAGAGAGTGAGCAAGGGAGAGAGGGAGAGAGAGAGAATTCCAAGCAGGGCTCTTGCTCCACACAGAGCCTGACGCAAGGCTCGAACTCGGGAACCGTGAGGTCATGACCGACTGAGCACCCAGGGCCCCCCTCTTTCATTTCTGTAAACATATTGTGCCTCTTCTGCATTTGATGATTCTGGGTGTCTTCTGACCCTTACGTGCAAGCTCATATCCACCGCGGCCTCTGAGTGGGTTTCTGGGACCCGTTCCGAGGATGCGCTCCTCCGGAAAGAGCCCGAGTTTGCTTCTGGCAGCGCCGAGCTGTGATTTCCGTACGGCTGCATGACGTTCCGGGGCCACACATGACGCACCTGACGTCAGCTCTGCTGACAGCCTCGGGGAGGGACACACAAGTGCTGTGCAGCTTCTTCTCCTTGGTTCTTAGTTCGGATGCCGCCGGGGGGTTGTTTCTCGCAGGGGCAGGGGCGGGCCCCGAACCACAGATGCCCCGTGTTCCTTGCCACTAACAGTACCAGTCAGGCACTAAGGTGGCCTGAGAAGCGGCAGCCCCAAGCCGCTGTGCGGATCGGGCTGCAAATCGCTGCGAGGACCCCGATCTCTGTATCTGGCGGCGCCGAGAGCGGCGAGCCCTTTCTGTGCGCCGGGCACTCTTCCGAGTGCCGCCAACACCAACCCGTTCGACCCTGGCAACGCTGCCGGGGGCTGCGGCGCGGCGAGGGCGGGTGGGCTCCACTCGGTTGGGCCCTCGGGCAGAGGCGGGCGCGGGGCGGGGCGGGGCGGGCCGCGGGGGCCGCGGGGGCCGCGGGGCGCGGGGCGGGGGCGCGGGGGCGCGGGGCGCGGGGCGCGGGGGGCGCGGGGGCGGGCGCGGGGCGGGCGCGGGGCGCGGGGCGCGGGGCGCGGGGCGGGGGGCGCGGGGACGGGGCGCCGCGGGGCGGGGGCGGGGGCCGCGGGACGCGGGGCGCGGGGGGCGCGGGGCGGGGGCCGCGGGGACGCGGGGCGCGGGGCGCGGCCGCGGGGCGCGGGGGGCCGCGGGGACGCGGGGCGGGGCCGCGGGGCGCGGGGGCGCGGGGGCGCGGGGCGCGGGGCGGGGGGGGCACGGGACGCGGGGCGGGGGGCGCGGGGGCGCGGGGGCGCGGGGCCCACAGCCGACGGCTCGCGCCGCGCGCGCACCGCCGCCTCTGCCACAGCCGCCTGCGCCCCCAGCCTCTCCGGCGCCGGGCCTCGTGCGCCTCCTAGACGCGTTGCGTTGTTTTGTTTGGAGAAGACTGTGCCCCTTGGCTTCGGAGGCCGTCGGGCTGTTTCGGCGGCAGCTCCGGGTGCCGCCGCCCCGGGCGGGAAGGCCCGCCACCGCGCACCGCGCACGCGCCGACCGAGCGCGTCTCCGGCCTTCCCCCCACCGCCCCTGCGGGGACAGCCGCGCGGGGTGGCCCTGAGGGCCCGGGTACTCCTTCCTCCCCGTCCTCCCGCTCGTGGCCGGGAAGCGGCAGGACCCCCGGTGCTCGGGCCGCGCGGGCGCGGGCAGGGCGCCAGGCAGCCCCGAGCGCGCACGCCGGCGGGCTGTGGCTGTGCCGTCCCTCCCACGACGCCGTCTGGTCTTCTTCACCCAGTTCTTCTGCTCCAGACAAGCCTCCCGGGTCCGAGAGCGTTATTTCCTAGCCGCGGAGGAGGCTGTCAGTCCTAACACTGTCTTCCGCAAAAGCACCGTGCGTTCAGCTGGCCTGGCCCCCGTGACAACTGGTCCGTCCCAGGGCCGTTAGCGCAGTGCTCTTTAGCCTCCTGTTGGGACTCCACCTGCCTTATCGCCCACTGCACCGAAATCCACATCCGTGAGAGCCGCTAACTGCCTACACCCCACTCCCCTCCCGAGAACTGTCCCTGGCTGATGCGAGTCTGCGGCCACTGCCATACGCGTCCTGGCTGTGGACTTCTGCCAGTGAACCTGACTTCATGGGATCGACCAGGGTAAGTGTATTTCCTCACGTCCTTCTCTCCAGTCAACGACACGGCAACTGTGTTCAATACAACCTGTTGGCTTTTCATCAGTTCTCATCTTCTCTACCAAATTTAAGTGTTGATGCTCTGTGGTCTCCTGGTCCCTTAATTATCCCATTTCCGTTTTCCTCTTGCCTCTCTCCCTTTCCGCCCTCAACTAAAACATCCTGAACACAATATTAGGAAATTAAACCCAGCAATACATAGTAAGGCCATGAGATCAAGAGCAGGTGGAGTTTATCCTAGAAATGCAGGGTTGGTTTAGTACAATGCTCCATATTAACAGAATAAACAGAAAAACTGTGTGCTCATCTCTATAGATACAGCTCCCATTTATGATTTTTTAAAAAGCTGTTAGTAAACTAGATTGAATTTAAGTAAATAAATTAAAAAAAAAAAAAGAAACCTCCTCAATCAGAAAGAACATCTATGAGAAATCTATAGTTAACATCACTTTTTCCCAAGTCAGGAATACGGCAAGTCTCATCACCATTGTAATAGAGGTCCTACTTGTACAATCAAGGAAGACAAAATAAATGAAAGAAAGAAATCTAATTATTTTTATCTATTTTAAAAAAATATTTGGAAATTCTTTTTTTAACATGTTTATTTTTATTTTTGAGAGAGAGTGAGAGTGTGAGTGAGGGACGGACAGAGAGAGAGGGGGACAGAGGATCTGAAGCAGGCTTCAGCTGACAGCAGAGAATCTGATGCAGGTCTCAAATTCATGAACCATGAGATCATTATGTAAGCTGAAATCAGATGCTTTACCAACTGAGCCATTCAGGTGCCCCTGGCAATTCTTTTTTTTTTTTTTTAAGTTTATTTATTTATTTTGAGATAGGAAATGCAAGTGGGGAGGTGCAGAGAGAGAGAGGACAGAGAGAGAAAACCCCTAGCAGACTCTATATTGTCAGTGCAGAGCCTGGCATGGGGTTCAAACCCATGAGCTGTGAAATTGAGACTTGAACCAAAACCAAGAGTTGGACACTTAACCGACTGAGCCACACAGGTGCCCCTGTTTTTATATACCGATGACATGTTAGTTTGCTAAAGAAAATCCAGAAGAATCTAAGGACTGACTACAATAAGTGAATTTAGCAAGGTAGCAGTATAAAAGATCCTTGTACTAAAATTGATTTTATTTCTACTTTCTAAGAACAAATAACTGAATACTCAATTCAAAAATACTATTACCAACTGGAAATCTAAATAAAAAAAATACTATTTACGATAGCATAAAACTATGAAATATTTAGGAATCAATGTAACAAAAGGTAAGATCTTTATACTGAACACATGGAAATTAAAGAAGGCAATGGATGGAAGGACATACCATGTTCATGGATTAGAAGATTCAATAATAGGGCACCTGGGTGGCTCAGTCAGGTAAGGATCCAACCCTTGGTTTCAATTCAGGACATGGTCTTATGGCTCACGAGTTCAAGCCCTATACCCAGCTCTGCACTGACAGCACAGAGCCTGTTTGAAATTCTCACTCTCTCCCCACTCTGCTCCTCCCCCACTCTCTCTCGCTCTCAAAATAAAGAAATGAACATTAAAAAAGAAGACTCAGTAACATTGACATGTCAACACTTCTAAAATTGATCTATAGATTGAACATAATGCTAATCAAATTCCCAGCAACTTTTAAAATGATACCCATAATTCTAAGAATTATATAAAAATTTAAAGGACTCAACCAAGACAGTTTAGAAGGAAAACAAAGTTTGACTAATACTATTTGGTATCAGTGCTTATTTTAAACATAAAGTGATCAATACTGTATGGTATTGGGATAAAGATAGAGTAACAGAAAACAATACAGAGTCCAAAAAATTCCTCCACATGTAAGCTCCGTTGATTTTTGACAAAGACACCAAAGCAATTCAATGGGGAAGAGAGTCTTTTCAATAAATAGGGTTGGAACAATATTTAGAAAAAAAAAGAGGGGTGACTGGGTGGCTCCGTTGGCTGAGCATCCAACTCTTGATCTCAGCTCAGGTCTTGATCTCAGGGTCATGAGTTCAAGCCCCGTGTTGGGCTCTGTGCTGGGTGTAAAGCCTACTTATATACATAAAACTATAATAAAACTATACACATACACACATATATGAACCCTGGTCCTCAACTCACACCACATGTAAAAATTAATCTGGATGAATCATAGTCCTAAGTGTAAAGGTTGACAACACAGCTTCTAAAAGAAAACATAGAAGAAAATCTTTATGATCTTGAGGTAGGTAAAGATTTCTTAAATGGGATATAAATTGTACTTTACATAAAAGAAAAGATTGTTAACTTAGGTTCCATCAGAATTAAAATATTCTGCTTATTAAAAGAAACTGTTAGTAAAGGCAAAAGGCAAGCCACCAACTTGTAGAAAATATTCATAAGCACACAGCAGAGGACTCATATGCAGAATATGAGTAAAGAATTCCCTTAAGTCAATAACAAAAAGTCAATTGACTTAGTTAAAACAGTTTTTTTTAATTTTACTTACTTTTGAGAGAGAGAGACTGAGTGTGAGCTGGGTAGGTGCAGAGAGAGAGGGAGACACAGATTCTGAAGCAGGCTCCAGGCTCTGAGCTGTCAGCACAGAGTCACATGTGGGACTCGAACTCACAAACTGAGATCATGACTTGAGCTGAAGTCGGACACTTCATCTGAGCCACACTTAACCATCTGAGCCACAGGTGCCCCACTGATGTAGTTTAAAAATAGAAGATTTGAACAGTCACTTCACAGAAGATGCTACCTAAGTCATGAAAGAGCATATGAAAATATATCCAACACCATTAATTACCAGGGGAATAAAAGTCAGAAGCATAATGAGGTACCAGTACATCCTCACAAGAAGAGGGCAAACTTAGGAAGGTGAGAGTACTCAGCCCAGGAGGGATGTTCAGCACACAGAATTCTTTGGTGTTGCTGGCGGGGGTGTGAAGTGCTGCAAACACTTTGTAAAAGCTTCTGGCAATTCTTTATAAAAAAATAAATATACACCTGCCCAATGGCAATTCTGTGCCCGGGTACTTATAAAATGGAAATGAATACACAGGTTCACAGAAAGACTTGAACCAAACTGTTCATAGCTTCACCCCGCATAAGGGGTCAAACCAGGAAATGACCCAATGTCCACAGCAGGATGGTGAATAAGCAAGTGATGGTGATAAATACCACTTGTCAGTAAAATGAACAGACCGCTAAGATGTGGTACGATGCGGATGAAACGCCGCATAGGTGAGGGAAAGAACCTTTAAGAGCAGTAGTCCCACTTAACGTGGAGTGTGAGGACAGACAACCAAAGCTGAGGTGGTAGACGTCAGAGGAGTGCCTGAGGCCGGGGGTGGGCTACACAGAGGAGTATTGGCTGGAAACAGGCATGAATGAACTTTCTGGGGTGATGGAAAGTGTTCTTGACCTCGGTCTGGCTGGTGGTCCCCCAAGTGGACACATTTGTTGAAAATCAGGAGCTGTGGGGCGCTTGGGTGGCTTAGTCGGTTAAGCGTCCGACTTTCGCTTAGGTCATGATCTCGCAGTTCATGGGTTCGAGCCCCGTGTCGGGCTCTGTGCTGACTGCCAGCTCAGAGCCTAGAGCCTGTTTCAGAGTCTGTGACTCCCTCTCTCTGACCCTCCCCTGCTCATGCTGTCTCTCTCTCTCTCTCCTAGAAATAAATAAAACATTTTAAAAATTAAAAAAAAAAAAAAAAGGAAAGAAAATCAGGAGCTGTGCATGTACGATGCGTGCACCCTGACCGTGTACTGTAAATTATGTGGGTAAAGTACTGCCAGGACGGAGAAGTTGGAAGTAGGCCACCATTTAGGAGGGCCAACATCATCACTCAGAATAGACCTGTCTACATTAAGAGACGCTTCCGGGTAAATTTCTTCATTAGCACTCGTTCAAGGCTGATATGTGTTTTATTTGCAAATTACCGGGAAATCCCCAGTGACTCTCATATTTGCTTTGGAATCGGGATCACCATGTTCCCTTTGTTAGATTTCACTTTTACTTTCAGTTCTAGACTCCTCGGCAGAATTTCTGTGTGTCTCTTTAACTAAGAATGTACCGGCTTATAGTGAAATAGCTTTGGACTGGGGCTGGAGTTGTGACAGCATTTAGCACTGTGTGAAATTCCTTCCAGAGAAGGAGTATTTTTGCATCATGATTGCCCTCAGGGAAACAAATATTTTAAACTTGATTTAAATGGAATAGGATATTGAGAGCGCAGCACTGTTAAGAGTCCTCAAAGTTCCGGACCAGGAATAGGGAGAACATGCCTCTCCTACCCGGCCTAGACGTGGGCAGCAGCGGAAGCCGGTAAACCAGACAGTGATGGCCCCGTGTGTCTGTCTTGTCATTCCTCGCTTCCTCCTGTGTGTTCAAGAGTATTGGAGAGAAAATATATTTAGGTGATATTTGGGTGCTGGAAGGAAGAGTAGAGTTTTTATGTAAAATAGTTGGGATATTCACAGAGTTGGAGGGAAAAGGTAAATTATGTTACACTATTTAAAAAAAACGGGTGCAGGTTTAGGATAGAGAAGGTCCAAGTGGATACACTGACTCCATTTGTGTCATTCAGTCAACAGAGATTTATTGAACACTCACTATTTACAGGTGGTGAACAAAATACATGCTGTCCTCGCTCCTATGCAACTCAGAATAGTGACAGGAAAATAATTACCTTTAAAAGATCAATCACCACACCGCCCGGGTGGCTCAGGTGGTTAGGCTTCCGACTCTTGATTTTGGCTCAGCTCATGATCTCATGGTTTGTGGGATCGAGCCCCGCATCTGTGCTGATGGTGCAGAGCTGGCTTGGGATTCTGTCTTCCTTCCTCTCTCTCTGCCCCTCCCCTGCCCCTTTTCTGTCTCTCTCCAAATAAATAAACAAACGTTAAAAAAAAAAAAACATCATTAAAGTCTTGTCAACTGTGGCAGAGGAGGAGGCCTGGCGGTCCGCTCCAGGGCCTGGCAGCTGGGCGTCCACTCTCATTGTGCCGACGCACCTGGCAAGCCAGTCCCCGCAGATGCCTCAGGCCACGGACCTTCAGGCGGGGTGCGGCACCCTTGGGCAGGCTCATCAGGTCCTCAGAAAGATGAGCCGCAGGAAAGTGGGGACTTAGTTTTAAGGGAATTGACAGCTTGATGCTTCAAGTCCACACGTAGCTCTTCCTAAACCCGAATAGCCTGAAAACAAGAGCTGCTATGGGGGGCCAGGCTGCCCTGCCTTCTCACTGACTGTTCACAGTGGTGGGGGCTTCTTGAAAACACAGGCTCCGTGCTCACCCGTCTTGGCTCCTAAAATTGTCTTGCCCCAGGTGTAAAATCTTCCTGGACAATTGGGGGATAATTGGCCTTAGTGTTGAGAAAATGAATTACTTTCAAATCTGAGTATAGAGCTGCCAGATGAAATATAGGACGTCCAGTTCCATTTGAATGTAAGATAATCAATGAATAATGTATTGTATGGGACAAACTTATACCAAAAAATTATTTGTTTATTTCGAATTTAAATTTAACTAGGCGTCCTGTATTTTAATTTGCTAATTCTGGCAACTCTCTCTGGGAACAAAAGGCCCATGGTTTCCAAGTCACTGATGTCAACAAAATTTATTTTGTCTGCTAGTAACTAACATTTTCAATTAAAGATCATTAAAGGATTTTTAGAGGTATAAAACAGAAGTTCAAAACTTTGTGAAAAATTGATAAATAACATTTTTCTGGTCCTATTTGTACTTGTTTATGGAAAGAAGGTTTGCAACACTTACAATCTTTAGAAATAAGAAAAGGAACAGAATCTATGCTGAACCACATCATAGTCTAGTAATAGGTAATACTCATGAACACACAGTTGAACAAATTGTTCAAATATAAGCTGACACTCCTGTAAGATTGTACTTGTAATAGAATTTTACTTTTTATATTCAGTAATTATCAATACTTATGATTCTATATTGTTTTTTTCACTTTTAAATTAAAAAAATATTTTTAATTTTATTTATTTATTGAGAGAGAGAAAGAGAGGGAGAGAGAAAATCCCAAGCAGGCTCTGAGGTGTCAGCATAGAGCTCAATGCAGGGCTTGATCCTATGAACTATAAGATCATGACCTGAGCTGAAATCAAGGGTTATTCACTTGACTGAGCCACCTAGATGCTCCTGATCTATATTGTTTTCCTCAACTGTATAGTAAGTACTGAAACTAGTATTGGTAATGCAATCAAGGAAACATTTTTTAACACAGGGAAAAAAAAGTAATTTCAAATGTTATTTATCTATTTAAAGAGACGGAGAGAGAGAGAGAGAGAGAAAGAGAGAGAGAGGGAGAGAGAGAATCCCAAGCAGGCTCCATGCTGTCAGTGCAGCGCTTGAGGGTGGGGTCTGAACCCATGAACTGTGAGATCATAACCTGAGCTGAAAACAAAAGTCAGACACTTAACCAAGTGAGCCCCGCAGGTTGCCCTGCTTGGAAAAAAAAATTATTTTCAATTTATACACATATTTGTTTCAGAAATGTGTGCCAGAGTGATCATACAAATGTCCCTTGCAAACACATATTAAAATACTGTGGGTTGGGGCGCCTGGGTGGCTTAGTCGGTTAAGCGTCCAACTTTCACTTAGGTCATGATCTCATGAAACGGGTTCGAGCCCCGCGTCGGGCTCTGTGCTGACTGTCGGCTCGGAGCCTGGAGCCTGTTTCAGTCTGTGACTCCCTCTCTCTCTGACCCTCCCCTGCTCGCGCTGTCTCTCTCTCTCTCCTAAAAATAAATAAAAACATTTAAAAAAAATAAAGAGAGCTCATGTATTGTTTAATGGATGCTGGTGGGTATCAAATGGCTGGCTGCGGTATATGTATTCCACGAATTCGTGGAAGACAGCCGGGTCAACGGTGGTCTAAAATACCCATGTCTGCATTTTGCAGGTGCTTTCCAACTGTGACAGCCTGTACGCTTTGAAGTTATACGTGTCCAGAGGAGTATCGGTGTTTCAAAACTCTTTCGGTGGATACATGATCAAAAGTATATAACGACCACAAAAAGCTTTCCGCACCTCGGAGGCGAGTTGGAAATGCCTTGCCAGGTTCGGAGCCCGAGCCCGGCGGGCCCAGACGCGACCGCGGCGCGCAGGACGCAGCAGCTGGAGCGCGGGCGCGGGGGGCACGGGGTCCGCGACGCCCCGGCGCGTGCCGACGAGCGGAACGGAGCGGGCGTCCGCTCGGTGCCCAGGACGGGGCGTCCCTGGTTGCTGTGGTGGGACTTCCTCCGGTGCTCCGCCGCCAGTGAGGCCGGGCGGGCGGGCGGGCGCGGGGGCCTCCGTGCCCGGGCGGCGGCGCGGGGCCAGCCTGCGGCCGCAGACCAGGCAGGCGCGGCAGGTGCGCACTCGGGGTCCCGGGGGCGCACCGCGGTCACTCACAGGTCTCGGAGCGGGACACCGGCCTGCCGAGAGGCACTTTTTATTTAGCCGAGTCCACCCTAGTTCCAAAAACCACCAACCACGCAAAAGAGAAAAAGAAAACCCACTCCGGGAAGCGCCGCTAAGGCACCGGAGCCGGGCGCCCAGGGCCCCGCGCTTCCTCCGACCGCTGGCGGGGACGCGCTCCCGGAAAGACCCGCGGGCCCCGCGCGGCGCGGCCCGGGCGCGGAGCCCCGGGGTCGCGGAAATCCCCGGGGGTGGGGCGGGCGGGCTCGCGCGGCCGCGGTCAGGGGAAGCGCGCGTGTCACCGCCCCGGAGTTCCCCCTCGTCGCGCGAGGAAAGCACCGGCCTCGGCGCCGGACGCGGGCGCGCGGACACGGCGGGTGGGGGTGGGGGTGGGCCGGCGCCCGGCGCTCAAAGGCGGCGACGCTCCCCGGCGCGCACCGGAGAGGCGGACGCGGCGGCTTCCGACAGAACTGCAGGCGCGGCCGGCGGCGAGCGGGGCCTCGGGGCGGCAGGTGCGTCACGGGTGGCGGGGGCGCGCGCACCTCCCCTGGTGCGGGTAAAGGGCCCCCGGGCGCGTGCACGTGTGCGCGTGCGCGGGCCTCCCCTCGCGCCGGCGGGGGACGCAGGAGGAGCTCGGTGGGCCCCCCCTCCGCCCACCTGCACCCCTGCGCCAGCCGGAGGAGAGCCCGCGGGGCGGGTGACCCCGGGGTCCCCGCGCTGGATGCCCGGTGAGCTGCGGCGCAGTGCGCCCCAGAACCTGGGGAGGCCCCCAGTCAAGTCCTGCCTGAACCCGCGGAGGAACGAACGTCCGCATGTGTTGACAGAGTGGATTTCTGGTCGTTCCCCTGGTGGTCGGCGCGGTCATGCGGTTAGGGCGGTGTTGGGGGCGCGTGCGTGATGGAAAGCGACAGTGGTGTTCCCTTTGCTGTGACTCGCGGCCCCAGGTGGTGTGGGACCCCCTGCAGACACCACGAGTGGTTTCAGGTTCAAATATTCGGGGTCTCCGGAAGTAGTTATTATCTCCGTGGCCAGTGAGGGGCTTTCCTGCCCGAGGTCGCCGCCTCCGGCCTAAGGAAACAGGAGGTCTGACTTCAGACCCTGGTATGAAACAATCAGGAAGCCAACCTGGGAGCCACCACTGTAAAACTGAGGCTCTTAATGCCGTGCCGGTGACAGCGGGGGTGTCGCCACCGGGCGCGGGGTCAGGTTTGCGCACGTTCGCTGTGCGCCCTGCGCGCCCGCCGGCTGCGCTCGGGAGGGGCCCGCCCCGCGCTGGGCCGGAGCTGGGCCTGAGCCGGGAGAGCCGCCCCCCAGCCCCGGGCGCGGGAAGGGGGCCCGCCGGGGACAGTAAGGGTGAGAAGAGGCTGAATCCGTGACGGCACCGCCGGAAGGAGGCCGGAGTCCCCAGAGGGTGGCATCGCGGGAGCCAGGGGACCGGGAGATCTTCCCTTGGTTGTGGGGAGAAGGCGCTGGTGTTCCCGCGACAGGCAGCGGTGTTAGGTGGCGGCGGCGGGTGTGACTGTACAGGGGTCCTAGCCCGCGCTCTTGGCCGTGAAGAGAAGGCGAGCCGCGGGCACCGCCAGCTGGGCCTTGAACCGCAGGTTTGAACCGTGCAGGCCCCCTTGTGTGCCTGTCGTTCCTGGGAGTACGGCAGTGCTGTCGGTGTATTTTCCTTTGATTTTCTTAACATTTTCTTTTTTCTAGCTGACTTTGTTGTAAAAATACGGCGCATAGTACATAAACATGCACAATGTGCGTTAATCGAGTGTTATCAGTAAGGCCCCTGTCAACTGTAGTTTGTTACTAAGGTTTGGGGACGCGGCAGTTACACTCAGATTTTCAGCAGGCTGGGGAGGGGTGGGTGCCCCCGCCCCTGCATTGCCCGGGACTCAGCTGTGGCTGCTAGAATGGAAAGTGGGGTAGAGAGAGGATTGCTGTTTTCATTTTGGAGCCGAGACAGACTTCAGCTTGCTTGTTACCTTGAGGGAAGGGCCTGCAGAGAGGAGGAGGAAGGGGTGAGGGAGCAGGATCTCCGAGGCAGCCGTGGGCCGTGAGGGAGAAAGGCTGGGTGTGTGGAGGTGAAGGGACGGGAGGGGGCGGGCCGGTGGGGGGCACGTTTGAGGCAGGCCCTGCAGAGTTAGAGACTTGCACGGACCACGGAGCTGCCTAGCTGGCCTGGGGGAGGCTGTGGGGGTCCCCAGCCTTGGGGGTGCTCAGGGGTCCCCATCCTGGGGGTGGGCTTCTGGGGTTCCCAGCCTGGGCGGTGGCCTCAAGGTGTCCCTAGCCTTCTTGGGGATCTGCGTTCTGGAAGCGGGTAGGAGAGTTTGAATCGATCCGGGGTGGGCATCTAGGCACATCTTTGTACTTTGTCATACAAGTGTTGTCTGTATTCTCACAAGCATACATGTGCCTTGTGTCCCCCCTGCCCCCAAGGCTTCTCAGCCTCAGGCCTGTGCAAGCAGTACACAGTCTCAGATGACAGAGGCAGGTGACAGAGCAAACAGAGCCGGGGGTGTCTCTTTTAAGCAAAACCACGCTTTATTTACACATCTAACACGTAGGAATATTCTTCTCCACAGAGAAATACAGGGCTCTCATTTTTCTCCAAACGCGTCTCTTTTTGTCCACCTTGCTTTTTTGTCACTTTTGACAGAGCCGGGTATTAGAGCAGTCTCCCTCCCTTCCGGATCCCGCTGTGAGGAAAACCACAGTGCCCGACCGGGACCAGTGGCAGCTGGCACTCCCTGTGTCGGGGGCCGGGGCGTGTGTCCGCCGGCTGCTTGTCGCCCACTGTGGGCAGTCTGCTTTTCACGAGGACCTGGGGTCTAGAGAGTCATGGGAAGTCTCTTACTTTTAAAACTGCTGGTAGTTAAGCAGGGCGAGTACATCAAGTAACAGCACTGCCCGTGTTACGTGCCCGGCCTCTATAATTGCGCCATGATTGGGGAAGGTGAGCGCAGGCTGAGTGGGGACCCTCTTGTTTCCTTAGCTTTTCTGTATGTATAATTTCAAAATAAAAGGTTAACAATTTAATAAAATAGTGAGGTCCAATTCTGTGCAAGCCAGACCCAATGACAGCCTTGCTGGCCACGAGCTGGAGCCATGTGGTTCTTACCTGGGACTTTGTGGCCCGTGCAGGGCTCACACAGCACCGTGTCGTGGGCGTGGTAGACAGTCATCGAACACTAGTGCTCTGTTTTGGAGAAAATGTTTAAAAAGAGATCATTGTATTACATCTATGAAGTATTTGGCTTTTAAAACTCTCTTTTTTTTTACAGGTTGTACAAAAGGGGTGAAGCGTTCTACTTCTAGATTTTTTCCAGTTTTTTTCTGTAAATAGAAACATCTCAAGATGGAGGCCTAAAACCCTATAAAGGGATGTAGTCTAATCTCTGGGAGGTAGTTTTATGCATGAATAAACAAATTAAGTAGTGAACTAGAGTTTTTGTTATCCCAAAGGATGTTATTTTAAAAAACTAGGGTCTAGTTATATGAGGTGTAACTATGAAGTAATGGTGATCTTGACTTTGAATTTGACTGGTGGATATACAGGGGAAGTGATTCTAGCCAGAGCAGAACAAAGAGAAGGAACTCGTGTTTGGTAAAGATCTGAAAATGATCGACAGTTACCTAGAACAAAGAGTAAATATTCACCCCTCTACCATATTAGAGAAATACACAGGTGGGCCCTCTGACAGGTTGAGAGACTTCCACGGTGACAAAGAAATGTCCAGAACAAGACTTTGTGGTGCCAGGGGCGCCTGGGTGGCTCAGTCGGTTAAGCGTCCGGCTTCAGCTCAGGTAATGATCTCATGGTTTGTGGGTTCGAGCCCCGCGTCAGGCTCTGTGCTGACAGCTCAGAGCCTGGAGCCTGTTTCAGATTCTGTGTCTCCCTCTCTCGCTGACCCTCCCCTGTTGACGCTGTCTCTCTCTCTCTCAGAAATAAATAAAACGTTTAAAAATTTTAATTAAAAAAATACTTTGTGGTGCCACAAATTTAGAGTATGACACGCTAGCATGGGCGAATGGTAAAGGAATGATCTAGCCATTTATCTGAATATTCGTATGTTAAAAAGCCTGAAGTTCAGCTTGTTCAAATAGACTGTTATTTCTGAGAGGGATGACAATGGGAATGATGGCTCATGGTTCATTTTGGGCAAAGAGCAGACTTACTCCGAGAGAAAATGTTGTCAGACACAGCGGTCGGCACCGGGAGGGTTTCTGCAGCAGTGTTTAACATATTTGTCCACTGCGGAAGTTAGACCCAGTAACTTATCACTGGAATGGAGCCACGTTTCTCATGTCACCTGGAAAGAAAGAGTTTCAGTTGCAGCAGAAACCCCACCGTCTGTGGAAACCGTGTGCACAAATCATTGCTAGAGAAGTCAGGACGGCCCGTTTGCTGATCTTTGCTCATATTATTGACGCAGAGCCTGTTTACTGAGAGCCAGTCAAAATTGAGAAATTCTGAATTTTCAGAGGGTCTCAGCTTGGCAAAAGGAGTGGATTGTGACAAAGTAAATTTATTATTTTCTTGTGATAAATTCTGGTTCAAGGTATGCTGTCTGTGGAATTTCTGACCAAAGCCGAAATTGTACACTTTGATTATTCGTCTTAGCCTGCAGACTCAAAGCCATGACTTTTAACTATTTTAATAAACAAATCCAGTATCAGAATAGAAGTTTTCGTATTGTATTTCAACAGCATGAAGCTGAGCCTAAAAAGGCCAATTGAACAAATACATTCTTTTTTGGGAATGTATTTGAATCAGAGTATTTAATTTGCTAAGTTCTAATGGAATCACTCTGACCAAGTAACCAAGCTGTCCACTATGGGAAGTAATTATTGTTTAAGGTATTTTGAAAGAGGCCTTAAGATGCACCAGCCAATTCTTTTCCAACTTAAGCTCTTCATTTGTAGGAAAATTCTAGATGGTTTTATTTCCCGATTAAAAATATTCTAGGAAGAAAAGTTACTTAATTTGAGCACGATTTGGGAGAGATTGTATTCCATCGCATCTAAGATGTCATTAATTGTAAAACACACCATTATTTTGTGTGCTTTTAAGAAATAAAAGTGCTGCTAATTAAATATGATATTTATTCGCTGGAAGACACCTGTTGGTAACAGCAATATTTAAAAGATGCATCTCTTTGCTTCTTTTCGGGCAGGTGTTAGGCTTTTGTTTTTTCATGGCTACCAAATTTCGTAATTTAAAAGAAGCAAAATAAACACAGTTTGGGCTTTTTTCTGTAGAGCACGTACAGAGTGTAGCTTTCCTCCCCGAAAGCAGGCCGGCCGTGTGAGCCCCACACTTGGCCTCCAGGCTGGCCTAGCGCCTTGAGGGATTCCCACCCAGACACCGTCCAGCCCGCGGGGGTGCTGAGGCTGGGTGGCATCTTGGTGACCCCAGGCTCCCCGCTTGTACGCAGGGTTTGAGTCCCGTGACGAGGTGCCACGTGTCGTCCCGCTCACACTGTGTGTGTAAAGGTGATGGCAAGGTGCGCACGCCTTTCCCGTGCGGTGTGTGTCGGGCTCTCGGGAGATTTCCTGCTCGGGGCGATCAGCCTGCCCCTGAAAGTATCCAGGACCCCGAGCCGTGCACAAAGAGAAAGGCTGGTCCCTTTCCCGCCGTCCGCTTGGCCGCGACCGCGGGGGAGGAGAGCACGTGGCCGCCGAGGCTGCCGGCAGGCGGCGAGCGCGCGAGCGAGGGGCGCCGCCGCGCGCCCGGGCCGGGCGCGGCCTGGCGCTGGGCAGCCGGAAGCCGGGGCGCCGTCCCCTGGAGAAGCACCGCGGCTGCACCCCGGCTGCGGCTTCGTCCTCGGTCCCGGGGCGCCGGGCGCTTCGGCGGCCGCGTCGCCTGCCCCGGGGGCGCGCTCCGGGCCCGTGGCCGTGGCCCCTGCGCCGGCTCCCCCGCGAGCCCCGCAAGCTTCGGAGCAAGCCAAGCCCCGCGTGCCTGGAGGACGAGTCCCCCCACGGGGCTGCGACCCTCCGGGGATGGCCCTTGGCCTGGCCGGGGCCCGCGCAGCTGGCCAGAGCCGGCCTCTACCACGCGGGCCCCGGGGACAGGGTGCCGCCTCGCCTGCGGCTGGGGCCGGCCGCCGACGCGCCCTCGGGGCGCCCGCGACGCTTCCCCCTCTGCCCGTTTGTGGAAAGCCGGCTCCGGTTCGTGTCCAACCCGGCCACGCAGACGCACGCGGCGCGGCCCCGCAGCTGCGCCCGCCGCCTTCTCCCGCGCGGGGCAGGGCCCGGGGCGCGGCCGGCCTTCCCGCGTCCCCGCCGCGCGGCTCGGCGGGGTCCCCGTGCGACTCACAGCTGTGCTCCAGCACCGATTTCAGGGCGCAGCGACGAGTCAGGCGCTTCTGCCGTGACGGCGGCCTGCGGTGCTGCGGGTCCGGAGACCACCCGCGCCAAGTGGTTTCCACGGCGAGTGTCTTGCAGCCTCCTCTGCAGATGTTTGTTGTCGTTATGAGGCGGGTCCTACGTGTTGACCGATCATCAGCCGTTGCTTTGTTCTTTCTTTCAAAAATGCTTTCGTGAGTACGTTTAGGATGAACTACTTAGAAAAATTAAACTTGTTGGGATGAGCACTGGGTGTGGTATGCAAGCCAATTTTACAAGAAATTATATTAGAAAAGAAAAAAGAAAAAAGGTAAAAGAAAAAGAGACAGAACTAAACTATCTTGATGGAAGGTTTCAGTATCTTTCAATATCTTGATACAGGTTTAGGATTTCTCATGTGTAATGAAAAAAATAGGTATGTGTATAAAATATATTCATTATAAAACCAAACCCACACATTGTAGAAAAGTACAGAGAAAAAATGTAAGTGTCCAGACATTTCATTATGTAAAGAGGACCGCAGTCACATTCTAGTGAATAGCCCTCCAGACATCTCTTTACACATTCGTACATTGGTAGATGAACGTGTGTGGTATTAAGTGAACGAGATACTATATACACCGTTTGGAAACCTTTTCTCAGTTAGCCGTAGGTCTTGGACATATTTCCATTTATTCAACATTTCACATTACTTGATCGTCTATTGCCAGGCACTGTTCTGGGTGCTTAAAATACTCAGTTGAACCAAACCAAGATCCTTGGTCTCATACGTTAATTTAATAGCAAGAAATGCAGATAATTAATAAAAACTTAATAAATTATGTAATCGGGGCGCTTGGGTGGCTTAGTCGGTTAAGCGTCCGACTTTCGCTTAGGTCATGATCTCGCGGTTCGTGGGTTCAAGCCCCGCGTCGGGCTGTGTGCTGACTGCCAGCTCAGAGCCTGGAGCCTGTTTCAGTCTGTGACTCCCTCTCTCTCTGACCCTCCCCTGTTCACGCTGTCTTCCTCTCTCCTAGAAATAAATAAAACATTAAAAAAAATAAAAAATTAAAAAAAATAAATTATGTAGCATGTTGGAAGATAGTAAGTTCTGTAGACAGCAGGAAAAACAGGATGGTGGGAAAAATCAGAAGGACCAAGCAGGTTGCAGCATTAGATAGGGTGATCAGAACATTTCATTGTCAGTTCTCACACTTTTGATTATTCCATACTTACTTATACTCTTCTTTTTTAATTGAAGTCAAGTGGCTTCTGATTATATTTTTCATGATCAAAGCTTTTAGTATTTTTAATGTTGCTTACTAAACCCAGTCTCCTGACTTATTTTCCTTATGTAAGTTTTTGGTATAATACTCTGTAGCACCTTTACATGCCCCAAATATTTCAGATTTCAAAAATTAAAAAGATTATAAAGAACACCTTATATAGACATTTTTAAAAAGTACTCCTAGCTTTTCGTTGTGGCAGCTCTGAGAATATATAAAGAGAAGGGTGAAGCAGGGTTCCTTTTGCACTTGAGTGTGACCGTGGATGCGTGTTATCTAGGAACGGCTGACTTGTGACCATCTGACTTGTCACACAATGTGTTCACCTTCCTCGTTATTCCTCTCTTGTCCTGCTTTGTGTATTTTTAACTTTTAAACATACAAAGTTTATGAGAGAACAGCATCATTTATTAGAGAACTTTCTACCTGTCGCCTCGGCTCCATTCGCACTATCCAGAGTGTTTTCAGCAATCTTCAAACATTGAAAAGCACAGTGGGAGCTCCGAGTGGGTCGCCGTGACCCTCTGGTTCCAGCGCTGGCGAAGCGCCACGTGCAGCCTCTCACTCACGTCATCTTGCCTCTGACTGCGGTATCTCCTGCCTCTTCCCGTGTGGGAAATGAGTGTTAAGTGGTTATATGCATGTTTGTGTTCATTGGAAATGTTTAGCTGTCTACAAATAGCGGGATTAAAACACCCCCCACCCCCAAACTTAGCTTTGTTCATCTTTCAGGTGAAAGTACTTGATACGAATCAAAGGACATGAGTTCATCAGTCAGATTCAAGCCAGTCACCCCTGTCTACTTGAACAGGTATGGGGGACTTTTAGAAATCATTGGTTAACAACAGATAAGTTATTTTCTGACAATCACAGAGAGTAGTACTTAGTGAAAAGACAAGGAGTCTCTTTAAAAATACATTTCAGGGGCTCCTGGGTGGCTTAGTCGGTTAAGCGTCCGACTTTCACTCTGGTCATGATCTCGCGGTTCGTGGGTTCGAGCCCCGTATCGGGCTCTGTGCTGACTGCCAGCTCAAGCCTGGAGCCTGTTTCAGTCTGTGACTCCCTCTCTCTCTGACCCTCCCCTGCTCATGCTGTCTCTCTCTCTCTCTCTCTCTCCTAGAAATAAATAAAAAAACATTAAAAAATTAAAAAATAATACATTTCATTTTTTATAATACCCAACATGATCTTAGAACTAGTCTTTGCATGTAGAATCCAAACTAGAGACCTCCTGAAAAAATGTATTTAAGGTATGGCTCCAAGTATTTCTGGAATGAGGTTGCAATAAATTAAATTATTTGAGGGAAAAACTTTGCTGGCATTTAATAGTTTTACTATACTTTTTTTTTTTTTTTTTTTGCCTAAAAGATGTGAGAAAGAGAGTTGTATTGCCCCTTCCAGTCTTCCCAGAATGAGATTTCTGGGAACATGCTGGGCGGGAGGACTCGCCGCATCCACCCCCGTACACAGACCAGAGAACACCCACAGCAGTAAATAACCCAGACAGGACCTGGCAGAACAGACTCCACAGCTAAACAGAGAGAAAAGGTCACATCAAGAGGATAGGAAGGGCAGAGACGCGGCGGGCAGCTGGGTGGACTGCAGGCCGTCTGCGGGAGAGAGGGCACCACAGGTGCAGAGACGGGAAGAGACCCTCACAGCGGGGGCCCACGTGGGGAAGATGGGGGCCCAGAACAGCTGACTTTGTAAACCAGACGGGCCGAATTTGGTGAGTTCTTATGACTAGCATAACTTCAAACCTGGAATTTTAAAACTCGGCCGGCTCAGCTCTGGAACAGCCAGTGGGTGAGAGGAAACTGAGTCCCCACCATCAAAGAGACAGCACAACAAACAGCCCTTGGAGATAGGGTATAATGAGCAGCAGGTTGCAAAACACCTGGGGCCTGTGGGGGGTGGAATTATTTACCCTGGTCACACTCCCTCTGCCCTTAAGCGTAAGCGCATGGCCACCTGGGAGAACCGGGGCAGCGCCTCGCTCGCCACCTAACTTCCTGAAACCTCGCCACCCTCTCTGCCAGGCCCACCCCAGTGTCGGTGCTGTGGGTCCTGTCCGACCAGAAGATTGGCACAGACTTTGCCAACACCATGTCTTGCACTTTGTGGATCTGTCTCATCCAGGGTGCTCTCGGCTGAAGCTCATCCAAACTGGGGCCGCAAGCCTGACGGTGTGCAAGCAGCCCTGACAAGGGCCAGCGCTACTCCAAAGTGAGTCCTGCCCCAGGGGCAGGGAAGACGGCCGCACGCCCCAGTCCCTCTCGGCCCGGCAGTGGGCTGGGGGCAGACCTCTGGTCTGACTGCAGGCCCTGGGCACCGACAAAGCTTCTCAGGGAACAACACCGAGAAAGTCTGGTGCTACTGCAGCTCTGGCAAACACCTGCTCTGACTCGACTCACACCCAAGGTGGCCCCAGACTGGCCCACAAACAACCCAGGGACAAAACCCTGCCTACAACAGGCAAAGACAGCCCGTGCAGACAACTGGAGTGCCAGCAAAAGTGGCTCGGCCTCAACAGCAGGGTGCACACATCACATAGAGGAGTCGCCCCTGAAGTGCCAGGTTCTGGGGAAGAGGGGACACTGCACTGCAGGACACGACAGGTCCTCTCCTTCAAGAGGACACTACTTTCAAGAGCAGGAGATGTAGGTGACTTTCCTATCACACAGAGACAGACACACCGTTAGAGAAAATGAGGATGGGGTGCCTGGGTGGCGTAATCGGTTAAGCGTCCGACTTTCACTTGGGTCATGATCTCGCGGTTCGTGGGTTCGAGCCTCGCGTCGGGCTCTGTGCTGACTGCCAGCTCAGAGCCTGGAGCCTGTTTCAGTCTGTGACTCCCTCTCTCTCTGACCCTTCCCTGCTCACGCTCTCTCTCTCTCTAGAAAATGCCAGCAACAAAATCCATTGCCGCAAACAAGCTCATTCTTTGGTTTTCTGTGTTAAATATCAGAAGCAAAAAATGGGAGGGCAGGAAAATGGTAGACTTATTTAGAACAGGGCTAAATTTCAGCAGACCCAGTAATTATTCAGAAACAAGACTACTTGAGGCCAGTTAGTGTAAGTACAGAGGCCATATCTAGCTCACTGTCACACTGGTGTGAACCAAAAAATCTGAACACTGGTTCAGGGTTATCCTGATGACGATGACTGAGAAGATGCTCAATTACATTGATTTATAAGAGAGCAGGGTACTTGATACATTTCAGAAATGCTTGTTCACACATTGGCTTAAAAAAGAGGCTTGGTACATGAAAATAATGCAGAAAGATACCTATTTAGATGTGTTAATTTTTCTCTGAAATCTACTTTGATGTTAATACAGCCACTCTAGCTATCTTTTGATCAACATTAACATGGTATATCACTTTCTAATAACATATCTGTTTTTAAATTCAGAGTATGTTTCATGTAGATAGCACATAGTTTGGTATTTTTTATCCAATGTGACAATCTTTGTCTTTTAATTGGAGTCTTTATACCATTTACATGTAATGGGAGTGACATTAATTTTCATGGGGTTATAATTTACATTTAATCACCACTGTCATCTTTCTATGATGGTGTGTTCAGTTCATTTCCCTCTTTTGGGATAATAGTGTACTTTTACTTCCTGATTGGCTTCTTAGCTATATTAGTTTCCTAAGGCTGCCATATAAACTACCAAAAACTGAGTATCTAAAGTTTATTTTCTCACAGTTCTCAGACTTAAAAGTCCAAAATTAAGATATTGGGAGGGTCATTGTTAGTTGCTGGTAATCCTTGGTGTTCCCTTGGCCTGTAACTGCATAATTCCAGTCTCTACCTCTGTCTTCACATTGTCATCTCCTCTCTGTGTGTATCTCCAAATCCCCCTCTCCCTAAATAGATGCTAGCCATTGGATTTAGGGCCCATTCTAATTCTGCATGTTGTCATCTTGATTATATCTTTGAGATCTGATTTCCAAATAAGGTCACATTCACACATACTTGGGGTTTAAGACTTAGAGATCTGCTTTTTTTTTTTTTTTTTTGGGATATAGTTCAACCCATGACCTTAGCTATGCCTCGTTGGTTTTGTTTATTGGCAGTTGCTTGGGGTTTATAATGCCTATCTTTTTAAAAATTTTTTTGAATGTTTATTTATTTCTGAGAGAGCGAGGCAGCCTGAGCAGGGGAGGGTCAGAGAGAGAGGGAGAGATACAGAATGTGAAGCATGCTTCAGGCTCTGAGCTATCTGTCAGCACAGAGTCCAACGCGGGGCTCGAACTCGAACGGCGAGGTCATGACCTGAGCTGAAGTCAGACCGAGCTTAACCGACTGAGCCACCCAGGCACCCCTATAATGCCTGTCTTTAACCAGTCCATCTACTTTCCAATAATATATCACCTATATACTGTAAGCCCCTTAAAACAGTTTGCTTCTGTTTCCCCTCATTTCTGCTCAAGCATCAAGTGCTGTGCTTAAAATTCTACAGGTGATTGGAGATTACGAGTACAGTTATGATGAGCACTGAGTGATGTATAAGAATTGTTGAATTTCTTGGGGCGCCTGGGTGGCTTAGTCGGTTAAGCGTCCGACTTTCGCTTAGGTCATGATCTCATGGTTCGTGGGTTCGAGCCCCGCGTCAGGCTCTGTGCTGACTGCCAGCTCAGAGCCTGGAGCCTGTTTCAGTCTGTAACTCCCTCTCTCTGACCCTCCCCTGCTCACGCTGTCTCTCTCTCTCCTAGAAATAAATAAAAACATTAAAAAAAAAATTGTTGAATTTCTGTATTGTACACCTGAAACTAGTATAACACCATATGTTTTCTGTACTGGAATTAAAATTAAAAACACAATTTAAGAAATCCTGTAGCAGCTCTCCCCTGTCTTTCCTGTATTCTTATCGCTACTAAGATCAGCTCAGTATTATTTCTTGTCCTGTATCTTTAGTAGTCTCGTTTCGTCGATTTACTGTGGCATTCCGTGATCTTACCCCTACCTACCTCTCCGTTCATTTCGCATGGTTTTTCTCCAAATGTGACCGGATGTGTCACATCTCTGTACTTTTGTTCACACTGAGTCTTGAACACCCTCCTGCCCACCTTATCTACCTGGGAGGCAGTTATTTCCCTTCTAAAACCTCTGTATGTCCTTCCTCCTTTGAATCACCCACTGGACCCAGCTGTGGCCTTCTGTGGATGATGCCCCCCAACTCTAGTGCCTGCTACTTTCTGCTGCACAGCTTCTTGCCCTCCCCTCTTCCCAAGAGGGCACTGACCTTGTAAGAGTCCTCTGTCTCTTAGCATCAAGACCAGACCCTAGTCCCTTCTCAGTAAATGTACCCTGACCATTAGAAATTGAGTGCTGGCTTGACGTTTCCCTACTGCTACCTGAAGATTATATGCAAACAACTAAATTGATGCTTGCCAGGTATTGTGACTACTTCTGTCCACCCTAAGCTTTGTCTGTTCAATGTTACTTGTTAGAAAGTCACTGGAGAGTCATTTTGCTGGTTTCAAGTAATGACAGAAATGGATGTGTTTTACAGATGCATAAAAAATATCATTTCCACACTGATGTTGGAAATTATGAATCACTAATACCACCAATTTGACTCAGATATTTACATTAGCACATGATTTTTAAGAAGAGAGGGGTGCCTGGGTGGCTTAGTCGGTTCACATCCAGCTTGGCTCAGGTCATGATCTTGCGGTCCAAGCCCCACGTCAGGCTCTATGCTGACAGCTCAGAGCCTGGAGCCTGCTTTCTCTCTCTGCCCCTCACCTGTTCACAGTCTCTCTCTCTCTCTCTCTCTCAAAAATAAACATTAAAATTTTTTTTAAAAAACCAGAAGCCATCTAAAGGCATTTTATTCCAATGCATCAAAGCACTTAACGTAGAAACATTATACACTCATCTTTTAGATAATTCTGACTAATAACATTGAGAGACATTCATGATACATGGTGGCTACTCAGATTTTAGCGAAACTTGTCACTGTTTTTTTCCTTAGACCCACCCACAAATCCCAAATCATTATTCAAACATGGGAACGTTCCTAAGGGTCTTTTCTGATTAAAGAAACCAAACCAATTCTTGCTGTAATGGTGGTCCATAGCCTGAGTGAACTTGTTGCTGGCTTTTGTACAAGGGGACTCCCTTGATGTTATTGGTGGAAGAGTATTCTCAAGCAAAAACTACGGCTACTTACATTTCTTATTAGTCTTGAAAATGAATAATGAAAAAATGTACTGAGATGAAGGGCAGACTCCCGCTGAGCCTCACAGGGATGATTCAGCTGGTATAGATGGTGTTTCTCTTCAATACTCTTTGCCCCTAGGGCAGCAGTGTTTCCTGTCCCTCCAGAAAATGATTTACACCGGTTGAGAGTTCTACTATTAGCAAAGTTCAACACACATACTAACGGATGGCCTTTGAGTACATAACCATGCACCAGACACCAAGATAAGCTGATCACAAAGGTGTCTTCTCAATGTTTGCATCATCCCTGCTAAGGTGGGTGCTGTGGTGTACTGAAAAATGGCCCCCCAAAACATACCTACATCCTGATCCCCAGAATTTGTGTGATCTCAGAGGTTAAGGATCTTGAGATGAGGGTGTTCTCCTGGATTATCCAAGTGAGCCCTAACTGCCGTCCCGAGTGTCCTTATGAGAGCGGCAGAGGGACGGTGCTCACACAGGAGAGGTGCCAGCACTGTGGTTACAGAGACCGAGTTTGGAGCACAGTCTCTCGTGCAGCCACGAGGAATGCAGAGGCTGAAAGGGGCAAGGAACACACTCCTCCCTGGAGCCCCTGGAGAGGGCATGGCTGTGCTGACCCCTGGTTTTGGCCCAGTCATACTGATTTTAACCTCTGGCCTCCAGAACTCTAAAAGAATACATTTCTGTGGCTCAAAGCCACCAGGTTTGGGATAATATGTTACAGCAGCCTCAGGAGGGTCATATGGGTGCAGTAATTGAAGTATAATTTACATATGGTAAAATACATAGATTTTAAGTGCATACTATGATGAATTGTAAAAACTCAGATTTTACAGAAGCCTGGACCATGAGAGTTTCTTAAAATGCCAAATACTGTAGAGCTATATTAAACAATGTATTCATTAGTTATCTCTTGCTCTGTAACTAGTTCCCCCAGGACTTAGTGGCCTAAAACAAAAGCATCTATGATCTTAGAGTTTCTGTGGGCTGGGAATCCAAGCATACTGGGTGCCTGTGACTCGGGGTCTCATAGGCTGTAATTCAGGAGCAAACTTAGAGTACTTATCTCAGGGCTTGAACTGGGCAAGAATTTGCTTCCAAGTTTGCTCATGTGACTGTTGGCAGGATCATTTCTCGTGGCTGTTGGGCTGAGACAGCTCTCAGCCGTCGTTGGCTGGATACCAAACTGTCCACAGTTCCTTGACCCTGGACTTCCTGCTTGCATCCTAGAGGCATGTAACCTCGAGAAATGCCAGCAAGGTTGCAGTCACAGTCTTCTACCTTGATCACAGAGATGACAGCCCAGCCGTTTTGTGGTATTCTGTTAGTTAGAAGCAAGGCAGTAGGCCCAGCCCACACTCTAGGAGAGGAGGCCACACAGGGTGTAGAAACCAGGAGGTGGGGACTCACTAGGAGCTGTGTCCGTAGCTGCCTACTGTAATGTACAGTAAAGTATGTGCATAACTATTTTAAGAGACCAAGTTCTCTGATCCCAGGTATACCTTAAGGAAAAACTAAATCTCCTAAAAATGAGTGCTTTTCAATTAGGATTCTTTTTTCCTTAGGTGTGGTAAGGATCCCTGGTATGTAAAATAATTCTGTAGATACGAAGACAGTTTAGTTGAGTCATTTGTCACCTGCTGATACCCTGTCTTCTCTCATGTCTCCTGGGCTTACCTACTGCAATATTTGAAATATTCTCACAAATCCTTTAATTATCCAAGCTGTGTACTCTGTCACAGGGGAGGCCTCTTCTCTGTTACAGGAATGGACCAGCCAGTTGGGATTACCTGTTGCCCCTGAGCAATTACTCCATTGTGTCAATAACCACCCCATAATAAAGATCTGGAGAGTTGTCTCCATAAGTAGGTTGTAAACTCCCTGAATATAGGAATGGTGTTTTATTGAAGAGCCACACAGTGTTTTAAACGTAACAGGGACATAAGGGCTGTTATTCTTTCCGGTTTGGTAGACATGGAGGGTAGGCAGCCTTGCAGAACATGTGTCGTGTCTCTCTCTGCGTGGCCAGCCTTCCTGGCTGCAGTGTATGTGGGGTCTCCGGTATGGAAACAGGATCCCTCACCACCACCAAGATCATGCTTTTCCACCGTGTGGCAGAATCCTCCTGGAGGAATGCTCGCTCTTCCTTGACTTTTTGGGGGTGTGTGTTGCTCATTGCCCCATCTCGTTTGGGCATCTTTGAACAGAGGAGCAAGACTCCTGCTTCCCCACCCAATGTGGCAGGTACTCTTTGCAAGTGTCCTAGAAAATGTCCCTCCTTAGAAGTTTATCTGATAAGAATCCTAGTTTCTGTACTTCATCGGAGAAATTTGTAGGTGACACGGCAATTCCTAGTCCCGTTGTTCCTTTTAGAACCATGTAAGAGCCCTGGAGAACTACTCCACCCAGAGCCTTGTTTGAGTTACAAGAACACATAGTCTTTGGGTTTTTAAGGAATTATTATGACTGGCACTTCTATGATGAAATACCACAGTTGACGAACTTAGTTTCCATAGTAATTTTAGACTGTCCTTAGGCGAAGGGTTTCCCCTCCAGATGCTATTTAAGATGTTATTAAAAATGTATGGAATTCAAGAACTGCAGGGTATTCCGTTTGTCATACCTTGGCAATGAATGCTACGAATTACTTTTTGTTCCCGTCATTAGATACGTATCCTTCTCTCGTTTACTTTGCCAAATGAATTTTCAGTTTTCTACCACTTGCTCTCAGGAAAAATGTTTTGTGAGAAGGAAGGCATTCATCCAGTTCAGCTCAGCCCAGCTGGGGTAAGCCCTCCCTGAGACTAAGGTTCTTTTCCACTGAGCTGCCAGCTCATGAGAACACCTTTGGGCATCGTGTTTCTGTTTACTGCCTGGAAGCTTTCCATTTTAAACACATTTGGGTCCTTCACTGAAAGATACTTTAAAAATGCAAGATATTTTATCACCAGAAGACATCTATTAAATATGCATCTGTACCTGGAGCCATCTACGGATGAGTTAACTCCGATGCTCAGAGGAGGCTTTTCTTTTGTTTTTCCTGGGCATTAGGTGACAAAAGCTATCCAATTCCATTTTAGCTCATAATCTATTATTTAAAGACATTATTGAAGACCTGACTCGTGGAACTAAAGATCTGGAAATATTTAACCAAAGAGAGAGAACGTGTGCAGACCTCAGAGCTGTCATTAGACATTGGAAAGGCAGTTGGGTGTGAAAGAGGGTATGCTCTCTGAGGCTCCCACGTGGAACCAGAGCAGGAGACAAGGAAGCCGGTTTGGAGCGATGTGGGAACAAACCTGCCCGCAGTATGGTGGCTGATTAGCTGTTTTGGCAAAGTTGTAAACCTGTGGTCTCCACTGACACTCAGAGACCCATTGATTTCCTTCCCCCTGTGCTGTGGGGGAGAATTTCTTCACCTGGGTGGGAATGGGATGGGTAGGAATCATTTTAAGGGATAGAATATTATCTACAACATCTCTGATTTTTTTTTTTAAGGGACTTGGTTAAGGACATAATGAATTATTCAGAGACTCCTCTCTGTGAAGCAAGTTGCACAAAGGCAGACAACTTGATACAAATTACGATTCTAAAATTGTTAGTAATATATTTTATTCATGCACTCTACTTACAATAGCAGATTTCCTGCTTGACATTTCTTAGACATATCACTGATGAGCCCACAGTCACTCTTTGAATGGGTGTAGGAACCAACCCTCAAAATGATGTACACAGTCTAATGGATTATTCAAGCCTTAAAACTTTGGGGGGGAAAAGATGACTCATTAGGGTTTTCAAATGCACATATTCAGTAAAATCAATGGCATAACAGCTCTCCTGTAATAGGCACCAAACTTTGGTTTCTGTCTTGTGCGGGAAGGGATGATTTCTGAACCATTTTAACAGAGGCTCAGTGCTCCTTTTAGGCAGCTTTGTAGTGAAGCCCACAGAAACGGTGGTTTTACTTTCCACACTTTCAAACTGTTGAAATTTTTTTTCCTGGTATTTTCGTTTTCCTGAACGAGTGACAAGACCCACCACGGTAGATTCTCTGCAGGCCTGGGAGCGGGTGTTAGCCAGAGTACAGTGTTTTGGGTCCATCTACAGAGCAGGCGTTGTGAGGTGCCGGGACAGATCCCACTCTCCTATCTCACAGGCGCGCGTTCTAAACGGGCAGAAGGTAACCCTGTGCAACCCAGGTGCCTGCCGGCAAGTGCTCTGATTCGCTGTCGTCTGGGGAGCCTGTGGGAAAACCTTTGTCTCTGAATAAAGCCCACTGCTGCCGAACTCTGACTTATTGAAGAACTTGATAGCCCGAGCCACATGGTAACAGCTATGCACTCATGAAATTCTCATAAAACATGGCGACGGCAGGGGGGCCCACGGCTGGAGTTGAGGTCTAGTCTGATGATTCTTGGTTTGGTCAGTGGTTGGTTTATGCCCCCAGATGCTTATTTAACAGCAGCTACATGCCAGACATCGTGTAGGTACTGAACTATATGTAGACACATCCCCTACTAGAGCTTATGGTCTTGGTGGAAAGATTGACCATAAACGTATATGCAGAAAAATGTGTTACTGCAAGTCATGCTGGGTGCTACCTAGCCTCAAATAGCTGTACTGATAGGGAATCACAGAGAGGTACCTTTTTTTGGGGGGGGGGGTGGCTTTGCTAGGATTGAGTCTCCTCAACTCTGAGACTCCTAGGATATGTTAAATCAGTGTAGGTAGGAGCAGAGCAAAGTATGTTTCATGTAGAAGTGAACCTGGCTGTGGACCTGGAGCTCTATGGGCAAGGACGAACAAGGCACAGGTGAGGCCAGCAGAGACCGAAAGTGCTGGGCCTTGTCGGGCATGGGGAGGGGTTCCATTCCACCTGCAGCAAAGGGGAGCTGTTGCGGATCTAGAGTGAGAGCGAGATGGTCAGAAAGATGATCCTGGCTGCTGCCTGGAAAAGAAGGGCAAGCGAGAATACAAGGAGAGCAGCTGGTGACTATAGGTGCTCGGGTAGAAGACAGTAAAGCCCTTCATTGGGTGGTTGT
>JAESUZ010003442.1:0-271416 GCA_017311185.1 Proteles cristata cristata | reverse complement strand
TTAGGTCATGATCTCACTGTTCGTGGGTTCGAGCCCCGCGTCGGGCTCTGTGCTGACTGCCCGCTCAGAGCCTGGAGCCTGTTTCAGTCTGTGACTCCCTCTCTCTCTGACCCTCCCCTGCTCACGCTCTCTCTCTCTCTCTCTCCTAAAAATAAATAAAACATTAAAAAAAAAAACTGTATTTCAAATGTATAGCTCCACGTGAGGTCTAGTGATTTACTTAAGGATAATGATTTAATAATAAATTTGCCATTCAGAAAGTTAGGGCAGAAGAACACATCTTCTCCCATGTCCTCTCTCAAGCTTTTCATGCCACAATCATGGTATTGCTGGAATGTGGTTTTTGTATGTGGATTATACTTCTGTCTCCCATGCAGTGCCACCAACAGGAAACAGAGGTGAGGGGCCAGGTGGGATAAGAACTGAATTCCCCGTCCAGCTCAAGACTGATCCAGGTCAAGACAAGGTCACCACGTGGGTGAAGATACGAGACGACATCGATCAGAAGGGGCCGTTGGTGCTGCCATCCTCAAAGCCCTGAGATGAGACATGAGCAGTCACCTGCAGAGAACTACCTAACCAGTGGCGTGGAGCCTCTGGGGGTGCAGCGTGGCGGCCATGAGGGCCACACAGAGTAAAGGACACCTTCCACCACTCCCACTACCCAAGGGCATTGTAGACTAGAGGTGGCACCGGTCAGGACACGAATGGGTGAGAGCCAACACAGGGGTCTACACATATAGCTCAAGCTCAAAGCACATTATTGGAGCTGTCACAAGATCACAGCCCTGAACTCATCCTCCTAGGGGCCCATTTTCATGCCATCATGCCAAAGAAACACTGTGCCAGTAACAAGAGTGATCATGGAATAAGGATGAGCCACGGGTCCAGGACAGCCCCACAGGCTGAGTCCCATGTTTCTTGGGGGGAATGGGGGACATCCAGTCACCCTCATAGGTTAGAGAGTACATTGAAGGGAATAAATGGGCACTGGGCTCTCATGGGCCCCAATATGACCTCAAAGTGCCTCGTCCAGATGGTATTTCCACCCCATCTAGTTCTTGGATTTCCAGGAAGGGGGTTTAGAAAATTTCAAGCAGGGTGCTATGAAGTGCACAGGCCTCCTGAAGCCTAACCGTTAGGTCAGGGCTGATACCTGCTCAAGTCCAAGGGCAGGGCTGGAGGCAGTTTAGGGCTAGTGCTTGTAATATCCTGCTCAGGAAGTTCAATTTCATCTGTAAGTGTATGCTTCCAACATGTGCTCCTTTTGTGTGCAGGGACTGTTATTAGGTAATTAAGTTTTTAAGTTTATTTAGAGACAGAGCAGGCACATGCAAGCAGGGGAGAGGCAGGGAGAGAGAGGGAGGGAGGGAGAATCTCAAGTAGGCTCCACATTGAAAGTGCAGAGCCTGATGTGGGACCTGAACTGACACGCAAAACGTGAGATCATGACCTGAGCCAATGCTTCAGGGAAAACTGCCTGTGTTGGACTTACTGAGAGAGTATGTCAAGCTCTGACATAATAATGTCCTACGGTATAATTTAGGGATAATTTTGACCATATGTGATTGTTCTCCTTTTAACAGGACTTCAGTGTCACATCCTTGTGGAGGTTGCAACATATTCACAGGTTACACTGGAGAGCACAGATCAACCCTTCTTAAATTTTTTTTAATGTTTTTATTTATTTCTAGGAGAGAGAGAGAGAGACAGTGTGAGCAGGGGAGGGTCAGAGAGAGTGGGAGTCACAGACTGAAACAGGCTTCAGGCTCTGAGCTGGTTGTCAGCACAGAGCCCGACGCGGGGCTCGAACCCACAAACCACGAGATCATGACCTAAGCGAAAGTCAGACGCTCAACTGACTAAGCCACCCAGGCGCCCCAACCCTTCTTAAATTTAGTCATGTGAATCTGTGCTCCAACCACATATAAGCAAATTTGCATCCTTTTGGTGGGCTGAGTGTCTGGGTAATCTCTAGGCAAAGACAGAAATGCCACGTTTATTATAGGCAGGAGGCTGAATGCTGTGGTTTAAAGGACTGCGGACGCTGCTGTAGCAGCCCCAGTCATGCCAAGCATGATGCGCGCAGCAACACCGAGGCCCCCAAAGGGCATCTGCAGGGGAACCAGCTTCCAGAACCACTATGGGGCAAGAACATTAAAAGAACAAAGCTAGGCAGCCAAATTTCCTCTTTCCTAGAAGCTTTAGAGCACAGTGAAAACATACTGGAAGAAGGGAAGCTATAGAACAGAGCATAATGTCATCTCCTTTTAAAAAAATATATGTGTGCTTGTATGTAGACATATGAGTGTGTGTGCACATGCACATGAACAGAGATATGCCTGTGTAAGTGCAGAGAAATGTATGAAAGCCTATCAGACTGACCCAACCGTTTACTATACTAATCTCTGTAATCAAGTAGGATGGTGGAGGAGGGCACTCTCTCCTTCATTATACACATTAAGGTTTAAATTGATGGTAGTGATGACAGATTTTACTTTTAGTGTTCATCCATACTTCTTTTAGAAAATGTATCTATTTGCGGCTGCACTTAGTTGTGGGAATTTGAGAAAAGATTCCTCACATTTGTTGTCTTTATTTCCCAACTCTGTAAACTGGGCAGGCTTCTCTGAGCAGGCAGAGAGCTGAAGCTTGAACAAGTCGATGCTTTTCAAGAGTGTTCTGTATGTGAGAAAGCAATAGGGTATCAAGAGGAAATTGACCTTTTTCTTTCTTTTCTGGCTGAGAAACCAAGAGTATACCGGAAACAGTCCCGTAGGATTGTCATTCCAGAAGATGGAGGCAAGCGTTATCTTTGCCTACTTCCCTTCAAATCCCTGCTTTTATTTGGGTGACAGTCTGTGCGAATTTGGTGGTAACTAAAAAACACTTTCTGCATGTTTTCACTGTAGGCTCTGTCCCTACTCTGAATTGAGGAGAGCTTATTAACATGGTGAAAGGAGAGGTGGCCAAGGAGCTTTATTTAGCCCTTGACTTGCTCTCTCTGTTCTGTTGCTTCAGCTGACAGTCTAGAGAAGCAAGAGAAATGAGAATATACTAATTAAAAAGATAAAACTGGGCTTTTCCTTTTCCTCACTTAGAAGCTTTCTCACCATGTAACACAAAATATGCAATAGGAAAAAAAACTGATCTAACAGTCATATACCAATCATTAAAACAAATACCAAAGCTTTATAAATGAGGCTTTATTGAAGTTTATTCCCAACATTTTCACTTACCTTTGCTAGCTAGAATCCTTAAATCTGAGCCCCTGGGATTTACCCACAGAACATTAGTTTTCAAATTTTGTGAACACTGTAATAATTTGGAGTGCCTCCTTAAAATGTAGATTCCTGAGTCCCATTCATAATTAGTCTGATAGGGCTCAGGTCTGGGGTATATCACAGGAAGCGGTATTTTTAACCTGCATGATTCTAATGCAGGTAGCCTAAAAAGTGGGGGTCCAATTCAGTAGCTTGGGGGATCTGGAATAGGATACAAACCTCAATCCTCATTTTAAAAAGGTGATATAGTCTTGGATATATCAAGGATTCATGAACTAACAAATTACATTAACAGACATACATTGAAAGCCTACATGTTTCAAGAGCTAGGTAGTAAGGATATTAGCATAAGGCAGCCTCTACCCTTGAGGAGTTCATGGTATCTTTTAGAAACCAAATTTTTGCTGCCCTCTCCCCTGCATTAAGTGACCGTGTGATACACTATTACGGCTATTACTTTTAGAATCATAGGAGAGTGTAAGATAAAAGGTCTTTCCAACAGTTTCATGTTTGGGGCAGAAATACTATCTAAATGATAGTGGAGGAACAACCGCATGTGCAGACACCTTCCGACGCAAACTTTATTTGGTGGGAAAACAGGAAGGTGGTAAGGGGGGTTTATACAACAGGAAAGTACCCTTTCTAGATGGCAGAATCTCTCAATATGTCACTCTTAAGGAAGGTTTAACTCTCTGGATGGCCATGTTGAGCACTCTGAATCTGAAGACTTGGAGCAAAGACAGAGTCTGTCATATTCATTACAGAGACTGTGGAAAACAGGCCCCAGCAGGGTGAGGATGAAGACAAAGCAGCGCTGAGCAGACAGTGTTGGAAGTTCCTGAGGCAGCATCATAAGCAGACTGTTTCTGGGTGTGAGGTGACCCCCCTTCAGCTCCAGCCCACTCTCCACGACCAGTTCCTTCAACTTTCTCATGGACTCTTTCCAATAAACTTATTTTCTACATAAGTTGGTCAGGTTGCTTTTTGTTCCTTACAACCCAGAACCCTGACTGACATAGAAACTAGTACCAAACACCCTCAAAGAAAAGGCAGAGGAAAGACCTGAGATTGGATATACAGACGATGTGGGCTGAAACTCGGGGAGAATCCCAACAACAATGGGAATGGGAAAGACCCCAGAACACAATGATAAATTGGCCAATTAAGTTACCACTGGTGTTTACCCAGAAAGCAATGCCCAATGAGGTTAAAACTTTCTGAGATCAAGTTGTCACTTATATAGAAAAGTGAAAGGAATTTAAATGTTGAGGATTACAGAGTTTGCAGTTAGTCTTTCACTTTGCTGGAAAGCTCACCAAAAACACCATCACACACAAAAAAAACCCCAAAACAATCAGTTCCTCAAATTCTCAAAGATACTGGAAGGTACCCAGGGACTGCTTATGACCAAGCTGAAAGAATGTTTTATCTACTGGTGCAGGGTGCCGCAGAAGACTATCACCTGTTGAATTCACTGCCATTGTTCTGGGGCTGGAAGTAGTCCTGGGAATACACAGGAGGTTTGGGAAAAGTTGGAGTACACGGATTCCTCACTCTCTGAACATCCTGTGCCAGCTTCCTGTCAGTAAGGCTGTCCGTCCTTGCTTCAAGACACTGTCTTCCTTCACCAAAGGGAGCTACCTTCTTAAGGGGGCTAGTTTTTCTCGTTTCACTCGTTTCCCTTTGTTTCCAGAGTTAAATCAAAAAAGAAAAGGGAGACAAGGCTTACGTGCAAACTGTGTAGTATTCTGCTAATTTATATCTAGTAGAATCCACTTCTACATGCATTCTAAAGATACTGAGATAGGGGCACCTGGGTGGCTTAGTCGGTTGAGCGTCCGACTTTCGCTTAGGTCATGATCTCGCGGTTTGTGGGTTCGAGCCCCGCGTCGGGCTCTGTGCTGACTGCCAGCTCAGAGCCTGGAGCCTGTTTCAGATTCTGTGTCTCCCTCTCTCTCTGACCCTCCCCTGCTCGCGCTGTCTCTCTCTCCTAGAAATAAATAAAACATTTTTAAAAAAAATAAAAAAATAAAGATACTGAGATAAATTGGTAAAGGGTGGATCAACCTAAATTTATTAATGTGTGTACCAGAAATATTACATTAAGCATGCCAGTCAAAGAGCTGAGAGTAGTTCTGTATCTTTACCCAGCTGGTTGATGAAATCCTAAATAACATATGGTACCCATCTAATATTAATGTGAAATTCCAGCAGTTCTTTGGAGTAAGGTAGATGAAGAAATCCAGGGATCAAAAATAGATGTTTTGGAGTATAGAGCTGACTTGTTACAGTGTCACCAACCACATTCATTCCCCAGTTAGCTTCCCCAATACCCCAGAAACTAGCCATTGTAGCAATACCCTGAGAAGTACGATGGCAAGGGAACTATCAGCCAGGAACTGTCCTCTGGAAGATGAAAGAACTTAGGTGAGTGTTAGTAGAGATGAAATGAGCACCTTGATTTCAATGTGGAGGAGAGAATTGAGGTTAAAAACAATGAATAAAATGAGATAATCACAACAGACATGGCCCGACATGTGCCAAATGGCATATATGTGTCATCATGATCAGAATACTCTAACCTAGAGGGATCTTAATTTGTATTTGTATTTTGGATACCTAGGTCTAAAATAGCTGTGGACCCCACTAAGTCCTACTCAGTTTGTACTGACAAGAGCAGAAACCAAACAAACTTCAGAGCCGGTGAACAGAGATCTGACTGGGGCCCACATGAGAATCATAGTCCTTTTTCCATTTTTCTGCCTGAGTGAGTTCATGTACCCAGAGCTCTTTGAAAGTGAAGATGGTATTGAGGAAAGACCTTGAGGAGTGGAGAATTTTTTCATCCATTTACAAGGAAAAATGGACAAGCTTTGGTACCCTGAGAAACACAGAGGCTGAAAGATGTGAGACTTTGGGGGTTTATTTTTATATTTCTTATTTCCCTGGAAAATATCTTTGTTGTTCTTTTGCATATTGTTGTACAAATGTTCTGGCATTAACATTTTTAACTTTCCCATTTTTTAAAAAAAAGTATATGAAAGGGATGTTTTCTATTTAATTTCACAAAACTTGAAGACCAGCACATGATACATTAGAATACCTGTATAATAGCCATTCTGTCTTATCTGTTTCATTATTTACCAGAAATGACCTTGTCAATGACTTAGTAATTTAGAGATTTTTTTTTTAATGTTCTGGTTACTCATGTTTCCCAAGACTTTTTTCAAATGCCAGATGAGTCTGCATTACAATCAGATTCTTACCTATCTTCTCAGATGGAATGTTTTTTCTTTTGCATTTGGAGAAAATGTTAATTAACACATTAGGAATGTATCTGGTACATCTGGTTGCAAATGCAAACAGTCTAATCTTCTATTCATTAGAGCCTTTTGTCTGAATCATTCAAGTGAGTAACAGGTTACCCTGAGACATCACCAAAATGATTCAGTTATCCTAAAAGTACTCCTTTTGTTTTTCTGGGAAGAGTTATGTATTATGAATTACTCAAATTGCATTTTCATTTCATCACCATGGCAACTACTATGGCAACACTTGAAGGGATGGCCATGTTAATTACTTCACTGAACAAGAGACTGGGGCCAAATTTTTTGTGAACTTAGCAGAGAATATTAAATGCATCCACAGGAACTGCCCATCAGCAGAGGTTTTGTACTCTGGAGCTTCCTACAGATTGAGGTTGGAGGAACAGCAGTGAAGAGGCTGAGAGGTACATTGACATGGCTAGACCCAGTCTTCCCCTTGGGGCTTCATTCCCTGGTCATTCATGTCATCCCCTTCCAGGGGAGAGCACAAGTGGAGGGCAGAAAGTCTTTTATCAAGTGCCAACTATGTGTTAGTTGCTTTCCGTGATGTCACTTCGTCTTCCCAAGACTTCTGTGGGGCTGAGAAATACGGTCTTTCCTCCTGACAGGTGAGAAAACCAGAGCTCAGAAAAATGAGCTCATTTCATCATTCATCTAACAAGCAGTACTGCTTTCTGAGGGTAACATGGACCAAACCTTACACATAGAATTAGGGAAGCAGAGATTTAAAACAAGTCTGACTCCAGGCGCCATCCTCTTTATACTCTATGATACTGTCTCCAGGCAGCACTGAGTTGCAGCAGATCTTCCCCACTCTGAAGTCTTGCCAGACAATAGCAGGGAAAATTTCATGTGTGAGTGAGAGAGTGAGTGAGTGAGTGAGAGAGACAGAGAGAGAGAAAGAGAGAGAGAAGGGGGTGCAAGAGTTATGGCTGGGTGGGGAGAAGGTCTTTCCATATCCACGGTTAGAAAGGAGTATAGAATGTACTCTATAAGGAAGCAGAACACGGGGTATCATGTCATCTACTATAAGAAACCCCCTTTTCCAAAGGAATATCCTTTCCTCCACCTTCCAGGAGGACCAAAGCCTTAAACATAAATGAGACCTGGACGTTCAACTGCCAACAAAACTGCAACTCAATGAGTTAATTTCATGTTTATAAATGGCTCACAACACTTCCTTTCCTTTCTCAAGATGCATGCTCAGAGGGCAGTGAGGGCCCTGGGACCAAAGCAAGGGGGAGGGGAGGGTGCCACCTCCAAACGTGCCTCTCAGGCGTAAGAACTATCTTAGTTTTAGCTGATGAGTTTTAAGAAACAGCAGCAAAGGAGAAACTCTAAAAATTAAGACGTTATCCTTTTGTGGAAAATCTTAACCTAAGGGAAATCTCCATTTCTAAGGGTGCCTCCTCTCTGTACAAGGAAGAGAAGCCTGCTCGATGTCTAGAAACTCTGGTCAATGAAGAAGCAAACACCTTCAATCTCCAAAACAATCTTACCGCCATTTACTGTGCTTTCCTGGTAGCCTCCCAGCATCACCCGCCCCACCCCCAAAATCTTCTTCTGTCTTTAGCTGAGAGGGTATTTGAAGTGGTGCCTTGGGCCACTGCAGAGAATGCCTCAGTTTTCCTGCATCTATTCCTTGTAAAATGAAGGTATGCATGTTGTTATTTTTTTCTATGTTAATCTTTTATTATGGGGGTACAGGGGTGGTCTCAGCTAAGAACCAAGAAGGGTAGAGGAAAGAGGATTTTTCCTCCCCTTCCAAAGGTCAGACTGGGAATTCAGAATGAAAGGCTGTAGATCATTTGTTCCCACTTGTTCTGAAACAGCGTGCCAAGAAAACAAGAAAGTGCCACTATGATACTGCTTTCTGACCCACCACTATGATACTGCATCTAACGGTGCAGTAGATGTGAGGATTCCCTGGTGAGAAAAATCAAACACAGCCTCTGCAATCATGGATCTGGCAATCCAGGAGTAGAAAATGGCAACCAAATAATAAGGTGACCCCACAAAGAAATGAAAACTGCAAGCCTGGATGAAAGAAATCTCACTGTGCTGTGAAAAGGAATATTGGCTGGGGGCCTGTCAGGGTCTCGGGGGTCAGGGAAGGCTGTCTCAAAAGTAGATTCTGGAGCACCTGGGTGACTCAGTCAGTAAAGGGCCCAACTCTTGATTTTGGCTCAGGTCATGAGATCACGGTTCATGAGTTTGAGCCCCATACCCGGCTCAGCACTGAGAGTGCAGAGACTGCTTGGGATTCTCTATCCATCCTCCCTCTCTGCCCCTCCCCTGCTCATGCTCTTTTTCTCAAAAAATAAACTTTAAAAGCAAATAAAGTAGAATTTTAGTGGATATCTACAGCTGTCACCTTGTCCTTAATCTAGCTTCTTTGTATGTATTCTCAATCTCTATAAGTGACTCTACAATCTGTTTGCTAAAAAGGGAAAATACAGCAGCTATCTTTGATTTTTCTTTCTCCCTCGTCCCCCAATCATGAGACTCTGTTCCTCTACATTCAAATATTTTCTTCCCTTTACCACGTGAGCAACCCTTGCCCATTCCGCCAACGACACCTTTATCTGAACTAGCTCAACAGCCTAGTAAGTTTCTCTGCCTCAGCTTTTGTCCTTTCCTTGGCTCTGCCAATTACAGCACTTTCTCCACGATGCAAATGCATAAATACCAGAGTCACCATACTGTGTTAAATCTCTTAGGAATGCTCATTGCCATTAGGATGGAATGTGCACATCTTAACATGGTTTCTAAGACCCTTTAGGATCTGCTCATTTCTGCAGCCTCTTCTCTTTCTGCCTGCTCTGTATCTTCTAGTTATCTTTCTTTTTTCTCCATGCCTGGAATCCACCATGCTCTCCTTTATTACCATCCTATTCGTCTCTCTGGAACCTCTCCCTCTTTCTTTCTGTCTCTTCTATACCTGAATATCGTCCAACAGTTGTCCAGGTCTTAGATCTCTGAGGTCTCTTTTTCTGTGTAAACCTCAGGCCCCCAAAACTGAGGTTAGGAGTCACATAGCACCTATCACACTGGATCACAGTTACCAGGTTTCTCTTGTCTGAATCTCTTACTAGACTGTCCCCTGACGGCAGGAGCCACATTCTTTCTTATTGTATCCCCAGCTGGAACAGTGCCAGGCTCATTGTAATGGCGCATCAAATATTTGCGGGAAGAACAACAAACAGAGGAAGGGACAAAGGAGTGAAGAGAGGGAGAAAAAATGGGAGGGAGGGTGAGAGGAAGGAAGGAATCCTCAGGGACGGCGCACTGTTCTTTCCAGATTTAAATGACTTTGAAATGGTATGGGAGATTTTGCTCATCAGCTTAAGGCAGCATGATACATTTAATTCCTATAGCAAGAGAGATGTTCTATATTTGCACTAATACAGTAGTCACAAGCCACATGGGGCTATTAGAGAATTTGAAATGTGCTCAGTATAACTAAATAATTGAATGTTTAATATGACTTTATTTTGAATTTAAACAGTGCATGTAGTTCGTGGCTACCATAACAGATACCAGAGGCCTAGAGGAGCCACTGGCAGTGACAACGTCCCCTGGTCCCGTGCCCACCTCCTCCCTCGCATTTCTGCTCCCCTCCTGCTCGCTACTGTGTTATTCATTACTATTTTCTGAATGTTTTTAGGACTTCGTCTAAAATTCTTCTTTGCCATGCTGGGCACAAGACAAATAAATACAGCAGATAGAATGCCATTTATCACTTCATTTTCAACAGCCTTAATGAGGGTCATTTTGATCTCATAAATACTAGTAAGTGATTTCTATCTACAGGATCAAGAGCGGTATTTTTCCACAACATTTGATATAATGGTAAAACAAGCATATGGCCTCTCAAACTATTATGCCTAATGCTCCAAATCAGTTTTAAAAAATAACAAAGGTTTAGCTTGAGTATCATCCTGCATTCCTTTGGTACACAGAAGAAACAGGCAGAAGAAGAGCAGGGGGCAGGCAGAGAGAAAGCAAAGAGACAGGCAGCAGAGAGGAGATGAGTTTGTGATCTTTGCCTTTTCACACAAAGCTGAGTGGTGGTCATCCTACAATCATCATTATTAGAGAACCAGTGAGACCCAGAGGAGTAACACCAGATTGGGAGTTGAAAGTCTTCTTACGCACCATACAGACTTGCTTGGACAAGTTACATAACCTCTCTGAACTTCTGTGTTTTTCTTGCCTAAATAGGGAAGATATACCCACTCTACTTACTTGGTTAGGTTTTTGCTGGTTTCACTTGAAACAGTGTATGAAAAAAGGATACGCAACAGAAGTTATTCTGTTATACAAGAGGACATAATTTAAAATCTTGCCACTTCCAATGAAAACTTCCGGATGGAAAATAAACAAGAATGTATTTTTCACATTTCTTAACAGCCAAACTAGTTAGTTTATTTACCTACTTTCAGTCACTGAACTTTACCCGAAAAAAAAGTGTGTATACACACACACACGCATAAATGTGTGTATTCTTCTAATCAATATTTATAGCTGGGAAATACCTACTTCCACACTTGTCCTACAATCTGGAAATGCTGTGTAACTGCATACCAAGGGCCAGATTAGATCTTAACTGGGTTGGGGTGAATGGAGATGTCAGCAAAGACGTGGAATTCAAAACACGGTGGTATCTGCAAAGAAAGTCCATCTTTGGCTCTCTCCTCTCTCCTATTTCCCCTGTAAGTATCTACTTCAACATCCGTATTATACTAACTTCTCTCTCTGAGCAGGTGTCTACTTACTCGGAAATGTTCTAGTCCAGAGTCTACTTGCCCCAGGGATTCTCTTTAGCTTTCAGAGAGGTTATCCATTCAGTAAAATTGATTAAGCTTCCAATGCATGACTAGCAATATACTGGATTATTTGTAAAAGGGAACGCAACACCCTCAAGATGTTTACAATCTGGAGGTGGAGCTCATATACAAAAACCTGATACAATAGGACAGTATGGGAGAGCATAGCAGGGAAAAATACACTCTGCCCATATGCAATTGAAGAGTCACAGACTTTCCAACAGCCTCCCAGAGTATTATAATTGGAGTCACCCATTTTCAAAGTCATTCTTACTTTGAATAGAAAGAACACTGACATTCTGTAGGTGAAAATTCAGTTCACAAATTTCATTTTCAGTACAGAAAAAATCAGCAGAAAATGAGAGCCTACACACTAATTATACATGAGGATTCTTTTAGGTTAGATGAGACTATGTGACTGCTGTATCCAATATATTTCTAAATTGATTTCACTCAAGTTTAATTATACATAGTGTGGTGTATACTGTGTGGGAAGATTCCAATTCTTTTCGGATATATTTCCATTATAAGAATATAGTTTCATGAAATATATCTAGCATCTTTAAAACCTCTCTCTATATAAAGCTATAACTCAAATGAAAATATTACCGGTTTCCAGAGGTTTGTACTAAAACTACATCCATCTAGCCAACTGTGACCCATCTACATGTGCACAGTTGCTTCCTGTGTTCATTTACTCATTCATTTATCTAACCACCCCACCCATCAATCCATTGATCCATCATGGAAGAATTTTGATATGAAGAAATAATAGCTGCTTAGAATTGAACTTGGCTTTGAATACTGTCTGTAATATTTAACACTAATTATGTCTCTGGGCCTCAGTTCCTCATTGTAAGAGAAATTAATATGTATAATATCTAACCAATAAGTTACTGTAGCAATATACAATACACTACTTGCCACAGGGATAGTTCTTGAATTTTTAATTATCTAATCTCGATTCAGATGAGGAAAAGCAAAACAGTCATTAACCTTGTATTGAGGAATTCCTTCTACAAAATAGTGATATAATCACATATCCTTTATTACAAGAAGAGAGACACGTGCCATGATAACTGTCAAGGCTCAGAGAACGAGTATTTTGGTTTCCCACATACTGTGGATTGGAGGTAATTTTAGATTGGTCAGCACAATCTTGGCGGTTAGATTTTCTGATTTCTACTCTGCCAACTCATGTCTTCCTAAACAAAGTAATTAAAAACTAAGTCTCTGTTTTTTACGTACTAATTTCTGGGAGGTCATTGAGAGAATGCTCTGGTGGAGCATTAAGGAAGGCAGCCTATCTCACCGCATGCCTTTTGGTTCATCTGATACTTGAGAACCAACTCCAACATCTCCTTTCGGAAGAAGTAATGAAAAAAATGGGGGTTCAGCAGTAACCTCCAAAAGGAGTCATCAGCATTCGATCTACACCCAGCTCTGTCCACCCTAAGAAAGCCAGAGGCAACTGATGCCATTTCTACATTTTTCTGTGTGCAGAGAACCCAAGAAAATAGACCTTTGTTTAGTGTTAATGCACATTTAACTCAGTCTAACTATGTAATGGAGTCAGGAGAATTAAGCCTGGCAGATATAAGTGGCTTTGGTTAAACTCTGAAGTCATTTGTGAAAAAGAAAAAAAAGTAAAGCACCTACCAGAACACTTGGTGCATAGCAGGAATACGGCAAATAATTAGTTTCCTTCCCCAAACTCTGATTCAGCCCCTACTGTGTGCCACGTACCATCCATCCTTGACCAAGTGAAAGCAGGTCTCTGCTCTGGAGGGGCCTGTAATTCAGAGCTGGAGGAATTCACTGGCAGATATAAATAACGTTGAGTTTCCTAAGTGTAATAACAAAGTTACAATACACTGTGGCCTCAGACAGAAGGAGAGAACCCCTTCAGCTGACAAGGAGGCATAGGGAGGTTCAGTGACAGAGTGGGTTGTTCTCAGGAATGGGAATGACCAGGTGTTCCTGAGACTCTGGTGCTTGACCTTGCTGTGCTGACTGGGTCTCGGATCACTCCCTACCAGTAAAGCAGAGATTGGTAGCAAAACAATTACATGAATCCTGGTTCTGCTACTCTCACAGCTATTTCTGTTCATTCATTTTTTTTCATCAAATATTTACAGAGAACCTAGGATGTGCTAGGCACTCTGTAAACAGCATTAATAATGAAACATTTATTCCGTTTCTGGGGGTTATAATAGATAATAACAAGTAAATAAATAAGTTAATAATTGGAAACAATTTAACAACAGAAACTCAGACAGGCTTTTATGAATTACAACACAAGTTACGGAGGAAGAGGACAAGGGAGCAGAAAGAAAACGGGTGAAGCTCCTCCGGGTGCTGGCAGAGGCCTCTGTGGGAGCTACTGTTCACACTGGAGGATGAAGGTAGATGAGGAACCAGGTGTGAGAGGAGCAGGGGCAGAAGCGGCAGGATATGCTCCAGGGAGAAGGAAGAGCATGTGCTAAGGCCAAGGGGTGGGAGCAAGTGGGGCAGGCTCCAGCTCCGGAAAGGCAGCCAGGGAGGGTGCTGGTGGCACTGGTTAGGAGAAGGCCGCACAAAATCCTCAGCCAGGGCTCATTTCCATCCCCTCCGAAATGTTCTCTATTCCACTCAAGGGAGAGGAACACCAGAGTTACTACCACATGAGCACAGCCCCTGTCTTCTCCCACTGCTCTCCCTCATTCACACAGAGCACTCTGGCTCCACCGTTCCCTGAGCTCAGCAGGCAGGCGGGGCCTCAGTGCCTTAGCATCTGCTACCGCCTTCGCCCAAGTGCTTTTTGCCCAAATCACCCCATGGCTCACTCTCTTGCCTCTTTCAAATCCTTGCCCTCTCACTGAGGCCATCTCCACCCACCCCTATCTGAAACCTCATCTCTCCCAGCCCTGCGCACACCCACTTCTCCTTCCCCATTGCCATTTAGCCTCTTCTGAGCTGCTATAATATCACCTTATTTATTCTGCTTAGTCTCTCGTCTCTAGACTGTAAGCTCCCCAAAGATGAGGATTTTTGTCTGTTTTCTTCACTGCTAAGTCTGTAGCTTCCATAGAGCCACAGTAGGGTAGCAGGCGTTCACAAGCTAGCATGGGACGCCTAGCTAAAAGGGCTGGTGAATTCACACACCTGAAGTTACAAAAATCATTTCATTGACAAACTGAAGTCTTGCACTGATGAAGTTATATTCAGTTTCGACAGTCTTTCCATTTCATGAAATGAAAATCAATGACAATTTACTAAACCTAGTAACTGTCCTTGCTATTCATCATATATTAGTTGCATTGTAGCAATGTTACAACCATTGATTACATTTCAATTTGAAATTCAAACAGTATTCAAATAAGAGGTTTTCTGTGAGTTCAATTCTTTCCTTAATAATTGTATCTCTTGTCTTCTGGTATTGTTATATAAACTGTATATTGTAATGAATTATATGTACAAGGTATAATGGAGAAAGTGGTCTCAAAAGTATAGTTCATTCTGTTGCTCTTTTAAATTTAAAAACCGGAATGCAAGCAAGGAATTTCTGGGGGAGGCGAGTGGGGGTTGTCTGTTTTCTCACTCTAAGAGATAAAATGCAAAATAGAGCAACACTAAAAGAAACACTACTAGCCAGATGGACATGTCTCCTTGCTAAATTTACGGTGTTTAAACTTCTCATTTTGGTACTTATTTGAACTTGATGTCTGCAGCCCAAAGCCTCTTGGGCTGTGGGATAATGGAGGAAAGTATAAGCCCCAGAATGGTCTTATTAACTTCTTACTTTGAAAATATAGGGAGTCACTTTTCTTCTGTTCAACCCCAGACTCCTTTCTCCAGGAGAATGCTATACTTTTCAACACCAGGGCAAAAATGCTTGGAGGCTCTGTTCTTTCTGACTCTAGTTATGTCCAGCTGGATCTTAGAAGTCCCCTTCCAGGATGTAACTGGTGGGGTTAGGATGTCAATCCAGGCAGGTCAGCTAAGGCAGGGAATGTCCGTAGGCAGGATGTGGAGTCAAGGGAATGAAAAAGTAAGCAAGACCTGCAGGGAGACGCAGAGCAAGTAACCTTTGCCCTTGACCTCTGAGGCATTTGCCTGTAAGGGAGCCTGTAGGCACAGGATTTTCTGGACTCAACCTCTATTGCTGATATTCCCTTGACTTACAAGAAGATTCCAGGCAAATGAAGTACAGGCCTAGTTTAGAAGGATAGAATACAGTGATGAGGTAAGACTTGATGGGTCCAAAATCACGGAAAAGCATCTGTCCTTCCAAGAAACTACCAGACTATATTACAATGATAGAAACTGATCTATAAGATTCTAATGCTAGCACTACTTTACAGCTTGATCAAAAACTCTGGCAAAGTGCTGTGTTTTGGTATGTGATAATGTCTCTTCCAGTGGTATAAACACGGTGGTAGCTCTACCTTGATGTAAACTCCCCCAGTGATGCTCACCCCAATATCTTACACATAGTAGTCTCCTGATGCATGCCCACTGATCACTGGATAAGTGAATGATCAATAAAGGAACATCCCTTTCAAGCAAACATTAGCATGTTACTCTGAAAAGCAAGTAATGAGGTTGAGAGTTAGCATTTCACAATCTGGTTTCTCTAAAGGCTTTTGATACAAAGGTTCTCAAAGAGGTTTAACATTATGTTTTTTTAAATTAAGAAAAAACAGTTTAACAATGAAACAATTTTCTTTCAGTGCTAAATTATCCAACACATTTAAAAGACAATTTCCAAGGGTGCCTGTGTGGCTCAGTTATGTGTCCACACTGGAATCTGGCCCAGGTCCCGATTGGAGGGTTGTGGGATTGAGCCCCACATTGGACTCTGAGCTGAGTGTGGAGCCTGCTTAAATTCTCTTTCTGCCCCTCCTGCCCACTTGTACTATCTAAAATAAATATAAAAGACAATTTCCAATCTTGCATGAACAATATGGGCTTTAATATACAGCAGAAGAAGTTCACTGTGTATGAAGTTGCCTTTTTGCTACTTTCAATTTCTTTATATAGTAGCCTCGACATAAGTCTAAGAACCAGTATGCCCACCTCTGTCCTCCCTTCTGCTCTACCTCCCACAGGGGTGAAGGTAGCCCTTCAGAGCAGGGATGGAGAAGACATCATCCTAGCCAGGATGCCTTGTCGGTACATCTTTGAAGGAATCACTTAGTATCTCTGGGAGGCTTGCTTTCCTTACCTGCAAAATCACAGAAGAATGCCTGCCCTATCCACCACTCAGACAGTGTGGAAAATGCTTTCAAAATGAAGAGAGGCACCTGGGTGGTTCATTTGGCTGAACATCCAACTTTGGCTCAGGTCATGATCTCACGGTTTGTGGGTTCAAGACCCACGTCAGGCTCTGTGTAGACAGCTCAGAGCCTGGAGCCTGTCTTCGGATTCTGGGAAGATGGTTAAGAGGGCAGACTCTATCTTACTAATGGTTCTGACAATTCCAACATGTGTGGGGTATCTGTAGCACTAAGCAATCTCCAACACCAGCTGGGTGTGCTACAGTGCAGTTCTGATACTATCTTTCTCTGACACTTCCAACACTAATGTCAAGTCCAGGTTGTCACGGGTGCTTCTGACTGATTGGGCTAGGAGATAGGAGGTTCCAATGACCACCTCTTCATATTTGATTAATTTGCTCAAGGGGTTTGCAGAACCCAGAGAAACCTTTGATCTAATAGCCTGTTGAAAGAGACACAAAGGGAAAGGTATGGGAAAGGGCAGTGAGCCCCCATGTTATCTTCCCACTCTCCCCAGATCTCCCTATGTTCGCCAACTTGGAACCTTTACGAACTATGTCCATTTGGGTTTTATGGAGGCTTCATTACACAGAGACAATTGATTAAATCATTGGCTGTTGGCAACTGAATTCAGTTTCCAACCTTCTAATTACATGGTTGGATCCTCAGGCAATCAGGCAAATCCTTCAGTTACCTATAGGCTCTCCAAAAGTCACCTATGAATCTAACAGAGATACCATTGTTGCTCTTCTCACTTAGGAAACTCCAAGGATATTTGGCACTCTGCCAAAAAAGAGGGACAAAGACCAAATACATATTTGTTATAAATCACACCTTCTTTACCCATTCCTTTCTTTTCCCCAAGCAGCTTTATCCTCCAAGTCAGGCCCTTGAATGGGTAAATGGAAACATCTCAGTGATACAACTGGGTTACAGAAACCAATGGACTGGTCTAATTTTTAAAAAGGAGCGAGGAGGCAAATAGAAAAAAAAAGAAAAAAGACCCCCCACCTCGCAAAACAGTACAAAATGAGTACAGTCTTGAGACTCAAGTGAGATATATCTATCCATTAAGAAGCTTCTCAGCCAAACCCCTTATGCAAACGAAGAACAGTAGAGCTGCCTGGCAGTATTCACTCAAACCCAGTAAATCTACTTCCTGCCTCAGTGTGTCTTCAAAATTTCATCATTTACTTCATTCTCATCATCTCATTCCTAAACTTTAATCTCACCTCTGCAACAGACTAACAGTGTGATCCTGAGTAAGACACTCTCCCTGGCATCTCCTCATCTGTAAAAGTGGGATAATAATCCCAGGGTGGTTGTAAATAGCAAATGATACAGAGCATTCAAGATCAGGTCTGGTACATACTACATTCTTGATAAATTATAGTTACTATTATTAACAATGATTACGGGTAAATCTAACATTCTAGGAACACTAATCTATCTCTGTTATTCAAACAGATATGCATTCCCAGCACAAGCTCTTTGTCTAAGAAACACATGGCACTGTAGGGGACAAGGGCAGGCCACCTCAACATAGGCCATTTTGGCATAATGGTTATTTTAAATAAAGGTTCAGAGGCATCCTGTATAAGAAGGATGCAGAGACCTACTTCTGCCCCCTTGAAAGCAGGAAATAGGGGCACCTGGGTGGCTCAATCAGTTAGGCATCTGACTTCAGCTCAGGTTATGATCCCACGGTTTGTGAGTCTAAGCCCCACACTGGGCTCTATGCTGACAGCTCACAGCCTGGAGCCTGCTTTGCATTCTGTGTCTCCCACTCTCTCTGGCCCTTCCCTGCTTGCAGTCTCTCTCTCTCTCTCTCTCTCTCTCTCTCTCTCTCAGAAATAAACATTTAAAAAAATTTCTATAAGGCAGAAAATAAATCTCCCATGTGAAAGTTGCCCTCCCTGTAGCAGGAGGTAAAGACACATTCTTAGAGACAGAAAATTTAGAGCTGAGAAGGCTGTATAAACACCTTTGTTACTTTTTACTAAATCACTGCTCCAGCCCAAATTCTGTTTAGAATTCCTTACCAATATCAGAAGCAGGTAGTTAAGTTTTAACACGATGCCTGGAAGCCAGCAAAGTAGTAGTCATAGCCAGCTATGTGCAAAGTCAGAGGCCTGTCTTGGCAATAGTCCAAAACAAAGCCCTAAGAAACCAAGTCAAACCAGACAGGTTCAAGATGGCTGACATAGTAGACTGGAAACCCCTGACCAAACAAGGAAGAAAAAGCACAAAACTCTGCCTCTAAGAAATCCCCACCTCAAATAATGTATATTTCATCCCCTAGTTAACAACTGTCAATAAAAGATGAAAACCCAAACCCCAGGGCTCACAGCTCTCTCTTGAGCTCGCCTGCTCTCATATCTCACAAGTGCACTTTCACGTCAATAAACTTTTGTCTGTCTACTGTGCTGTATCTGTTCTTGAATTCTTTCTTGTGGCAAGACCAAAAGCCTTTGTTGACACCATCTGGATGGGCTAGATTGAGGTCTCAGGGTCTGGGGTCTCCCCACTTCAACTGACAACACTAACTAAAACTCCCAAAGTTAAATTTTCTTTGGTCAATTCATCACAAATTTGTCTTTTTGTCTAAAAAGTACAAATATTGCTTGCCTGTGTCATCTCTTTAGGTTTCAATTTCATTATTGGGTCTCTCAGCACACGTAATAAAACTTCGGCTTTTTTCTCTTTTTCACCTGTCTCATGTAAATTTAATTCTTAGTCCAGCTAGAAGAATCTCAAACACTGGAAAATTGTTTCCTCTTCTTCAGCACCTACCCCATAACACAGGATCATGGGGCCACATCAAAGGTTTCCTCTGAAACCTTGTTTAACTCTGTCTTTGTACCTCCTTCATCCTCTTTCCAATGCTACAGAAGAAACTTTCTCCCCTGCTGGATTTTGTTCAACTTTCCGAAAAAGAACTTAGCACATTAATCTGTTGAGCTAAACAACAAGCCCTTTAAAGGCTCAGTTTTGTACCTAGTAGATAGTATGTGCTCAGTGTTTGTTACCTTAAATTAGACGGTTAGTTCCTGCATTCTTACCTACATGAGGTATTGGACTAGACGATACTCTGGGAGGGTTGTGTCAGAATCATCTGGAAAGCTGGTTCAAATGCAGGTTCCTGGGTTACACCCTCAGTGAGCTGGACTCAGCCTGTCAGAAGGGGTCCTACACCCTCAGTGAGCTGGACTCAGCCTGTCAGAAGGGGTCCAGGATATTTTAACAATCACCCACTCTTCCATAAGCTAATTAGTATGTAAGTGAGACACCCACAGACTGTTCCAGATCTGGGATTCCATGATTACATGAGTCAGATAACTCACATCTGAGTGTGCCCTTTGCTCATTTCCCAATTCAACTCTTCAGACCGTTTTTAATAATGAGAGAAAGAAAAAAAGACTTTATTCCTTTGTTTCAAATATAGGAACCATTTTCTTTTTTAACGGAGAATTGATTGCTCATGGTTGAGTACAAAATTGTGTTAGCATTCAAGTTAGTTCAATGTCAATGAAGCATTTCTTGAAATTATTTCAAAGTGCAAAAACTAGTTTTTGTTGTTGTTGTTGTTTTGGCCTAGAAATAGTCTACCGTGCATCATATACAGCACTCATAGTTCAAACTTCTTTTCAGAAGCTTTAGGAATTACTCTCCCACTCTAAAGGCTCATGAGTAGGGGCGCCTGGGTAGCTTAGTCAGGTAAGCCTAAAACGTCAGCTCAGGTCATAACCTTGTGGTTTGTGAGTTTGAGCCCAGCATTGGGTTGTCTGCTGTCAGCACAGAGCCTGCTTCAGGTCCTCTGTTCCATTCTCCCTCTCAAATAAATAAATAAATAAACATGAAAAATATAATAAAGGACCATGAGTATTATTCTGTGAGACTCACGTAGATCTCTGACCTACAAACCTTACATTTCAAATCTAGTCACTTTCTAAATATGTATTCGCTCTCCTCCAACCCAAACTGCAATAGTAAACACTACATTTCTTAATAAACAAATGAGAAAAAGCTTAAGGACACAATATCATCTAAAAAGGACATACATTAGAATACCAACAGATATTAAAAGAGAGATTATTGGGCCATTTCTCATTTTCTGAACTATGCAACATCCTTTTACACCACCACCCCCCTCAGTTCCCACCAAGCCTAGGCAGCTGGACAATGGAGACACAGCACTGAACCCTCTGAAGATCTTAGATCTGTGGTCACTAAGATGAAAAGGAAGAAGTAGATGAAGCAGGTGGCTGGAAAGTTCAGTTTTTACCTTGGCACCTTCTGCCAATCAAGAAGAAAGGTTGTTCATGGGGTGCCTGGGTGGCTTAGTCGGTTAAGTGTCTGACTTTCGCTTAGGTCATGATCTCGCGGTTCGTGGGTTCGAGCCCCACGTCGGGCTCTGTGTTGACTGCCAGCTCAGAGCGTGGGGCCTGCTTCAGATTCTGTGTCTCCCTCTCTCTCTGACCCTCCCCTGCTCACGCTGTCTCTCTCTCTCTCTCTCTCTCTCCCTAGAAATAAATAAAACATTAAAAAATTTAAAAAAAAAAAAGAAAAGAAGAAAGGTTGTTCACATTTCCCTTCCTTGCAGAAAAGTGTAGGAGAAACGAAATTGGGCATACTTCCAGTCCTCACGTGAATTGGTGGTGAACTCTGATTAATTATCCCAGGGAATTCTGGTTGACAATCCAACATAAATATGCTATGTCATCAAGTGTAATTAGAAAAAAAAAAGTTTAATATATCTGTAACAGGGCTTATTAAGAATGCTGTATCTCATAATAAATATTAAATATACTTTTTCCTGAAACTTGTTAACTTTCTTTGCTCTTCCATAAGCAAGTTATTCCCTCTTTTGGTCCTGCTATACTCAGCTACCTACCACCAAGCTTGGGTTTCTGGAGACACAGATCATGAGGGACCTTCACAAACACATTTATCCTTAAACATGACTTCTTCCCCAAAAGTACTGTCCCCTTTCCACCTCGAGGAGCTGTAAAGGTCCATGATTAAAAGTCTTGACCTCGGGGCACCTGGGTAGCGCAGTCAGTGAAGTGTCCAACTCTTGATTTCAGCTCAGGTCCCAATTTCACAGTTTGTGAGACAGAGCCCCATGTTGGTCTCTGGGATGACAGCTTGGAGCCTGCTTAGGATTCTCTCTCCCCCTCTCTGTGCCTCACCCATGTGTGCACTCTCAAAATAAATAAACTTAAGAAGAGCACTGACCTCTACATCACACATGCACCACCATTTTTCACCCCGGGGTCCATAACAAATTGTTATCAGCTATGTATAGCTTATAGGATAATGTAATCACCAGGATATGTTACACGCTGGTTAAGAAGTAGAACATCATTGGTAACTTAGAGGTTCCTCCCTGACTACATGCCACCTTTCACTACTCTCAGAGAAAACCACTGTGCTGATTTTTAGAATAACTATCTTTCCCTTTCTCTTTGTTGTTTTGCACCTACATGTACATATTTAAACAACCCAGTTTTGTATTGCCTGTTTCTGACCTTTATACAAATGAAAACCTATTGCATATATATAATATATATTTTTTTTAATTTGCTTTTCTTGCTTAGTATGTTTGTGGAATTCTTTCAGTTGATGCATGGAGCAGAGGTTCATCGCAGCCATGGCTCGATACTCTGCTACCACGTAAATGAACCATAATGTTTCTATCTGTTCTCTTCTGGGTGGACAGTCAGGCTGGATCCTGCCTGGGCTATTACAAGCTATTACAAGCAGTCCTGCTAGGACTGACCTTCTATGAATCTTACGGTGCTCATTACAAGTTTTTCTAGGATAGACAGCTAAAGGTAGACTTGCCAGACCGGAAGATACCCGTATTTTCACAGTGGTTGAACCAATTGTACTCCTACCGGTGGGAGGAGAGAGTTAAACTTATTTTGATCTTTGTCAACATTCCCTAATGACAAGCCCAGTCCCCTTCAATGCTTGTCAACACAGAGTTTGAAGACTTCATTACACATTTCTCAAAGCTGGCATACGAAATAAAACTGTCATTTCCAATACAGAAGGTCACCTTCACTTATCTTTCTTAAACCTTAGAATTTGGTGAAAGCCTCTAAAAATCCAGCTCCTAATTCTCAGTCCTTGAAGCCTCACCTTGGCTCTTGTAGTCTTCCAGAGTCAGATATCCCCTATGCAGGAAGGAGACCTACGCAGTCTCCAAATACAGATCCTCAGGCTTAAGATCAAAAACTCTAAGAAAACATGTTTTTAAAAAGAAAAAAAAAACGTAAACAACCCTTCCCAACTTTAATTTGGTTTATTCATTTTTGAGAAAGAGACAGAATACAAGCAGGTGAGGGGGCAGAGAAAGAGGGAGACACAGAATCCAAAGCAGGCCCCAGGCTCTGAGCTGTCAGCACAGAGCCCAGTGCAGGGCCGGAACTCACTAACAGTGATCATGACCTGAGGCGAAGTCGGCTGCTTAGCTGACTGAGCCACCCAGGCACACCTGCAATCCTTCTCATCTTCTAACCAAAATAGTTTCTTACTTCTAAGATGACAATAAACTCAAAATATCATCAATGAGGTAATAGTGATAAAAAGAGTATGTGCACATAGAGAGAAAAAAGACAAAAAACTCAAGAATTTTATTTTCAACACTAAATCATCTGTAATTTTTCGGGCTTTCGTATCAAAAAAGGTACTGAGAATTTTCTTGTTCTTCTAGTCTCCTAAAAGGGTTCTGAGGAGCAAATAAAATATAGAGAAATCAGGCTGAATTTTCAAACTATATGCCAAGAAGTCGAGTCCTCAGATCCCTCCAAAATCAGAGCGATCTAATGACAAAAGCCCAGAAAACAGCGGCTCTTCCCTCTTCCCCAGCAAACCAAAGAGGTTGTCCCCAGAAAGAGTAGTCCCTGTGGTCCATTATATAGACCTCTCACCTCTTTAAGAGTAATACATGAATTGCCTAAATAGTACCCAATTCATTCAGTTATTGTTTAAAAGTGGTTAGTCATGTTCTTCCTCAAATTTGATGTGCAACTCAGAAAACATTTATCCATGGTTGCCTCACTAGTAAATGAGGGTGTGCGGCCAAATTAATTTTGACATTCTAGTGTGTTTTTACCTTTCTTTAAAGCAATCTCGACACCCAACATGGGGTTTGAACTCATGAAACAGAGATCAAGAGTCGCATGCTCTACTGACTCAGCCAGCCAGGTGCTGCATCACTTTTACATTCGTTCATTGTTATTTTTCCTGTCTCTAGTTTGAGGGCTCCAGGTCAGATTAAAAGCCTAAAATAAAGTGAGTTTTTACGTAAGCCAACTCTAATTGTTCCTGAAAGCTTTTGCTATACTTTAGCCATGCAATTTCCTAGTTAATTTATGAAGCTGAGAGTAGATAACCAAGAACATAGGGTAATAAAGCATGATTACTGCTAATTTCTTAACTTGGCTGTCAGTCCCTGCCTAGTGGCTCTCCAATGGAAAAGGGTTGTGGCAGATACTACTTGTTGGCTCCTGGTACCCATATCCTCTTTTTCCTTATGACAGACCCTCACTTGGGAGCTTGTGCAATGTGCCCAGTTGGAATCACAGTCATCTCATTTTCTTTCTGGATTGTGTATATAAGTGGGCATAGGACAGCATGTTGGCCAATGAAGCAGAAGATGATGACTGCCAGGTACTTCTGGAGATAGCTTTTCTCTCTGATGAGAGAGAGAGAGATATAAGAGTAGATGAGTCCACCATGCCACTTCTTCCTTACTACCTTTGGATTTTGTCCTGACAGGACATGATGGTTAGAGTTGTGTTAGCTATTCAGACAGGCATAAGTGGAACGCTGAAGGTAACAAAGCCGAAAAAAAGAAGAGCATTCAAAGACACTGCTGAGTATCTGAATTATCTGTTTTGTGACATGAGATTAATAAATCTCTATTATTTATGACACTTTTATACAAGTATTCTTAAGCATACCATGTCAGACACACTTCCTCATACAAGGGTCTAAGAGGTCTAAATGGCATTGCTCTGAGGACATGGATGACTCCAGGCCTAGCCTCACAGTTGATGAACTAATTCATTCCCTGAAATGTAGAGGATTTGGTCCTCTACCTCTTCCTAGCACTGGTTTTAGGCAAATCACTAAAATAAAGGGATTATTTATGGCAGCTCTCAATCATTCCTCAATGCTCTCTCTTCAGTTGAGTGGTCCACTGGGAAAATGAGGAACGTACTTAGGGTGCAAATAAAGAAAATGCATAAAACATGAAATGTCTAGTTTTGATAAATATTTGAGGATTTTACAATCAGGAAATCTCAAGTTATTTTAATACCATATATGCATGTTACCCAATTTATCTTAAAACATGGCTTTGAATTTGAGTAACTGCAATAAAGATCAGTAGTGCAGGTTTTCATCCAGCTCTTCTCTCATCCGGGGCCTATTGAAGACAGTAATTGCAGGCCCTCATAGGTAGTGTAGAGCCACCGACTAGTGCTAGCCAGAGGAATGGGACTGGATAAAATGCAGCATTTCACAACTGCTAGGGGCTAGTGAGTGCTGTAAATTTCTTCCTCTTTCTTTCTAAATGAGAATGTTTATCTTCCCTTCTTGTTCCTTCTCCACGAGTGCATATTGGAAGGCTGGGGTAAGATAAACTTGTCTCTTTACTTCATAGGTCACCAGAGCCAGAGAAGCCACTTCTGGAAATGATTTATCCTGTCACCTAGAGACCTTGCACTGTGCAAAGGATTGAGCTCCCATATGGGACTTTGACTTGTCTTCCTACCAAGTGGTTCAGTGTGCTTTTCATGTAGGGAGAAGAACAAACCAATTATGTGGTAATCAAGAAGGCAGCCTGTAATGAAGACGATTTGTGCTCATCCCGATTTTTTTTTTCTCCTCTCCTTCCTGGGAAAGTTAGAATTTCCAGTTACCTTGCTGTTAGGCAGGATCATAAACCACTTCTATTCACTGAAAGGAAAAAAAAAGTGTTAAAAATCTCCTCTAGGCCAAAGTTTTTTGAAGTCCACGGGCCATCCTTGTGGTTTCCTCATCTCCTTTGGTGAGAAATGGGATCACATTTTAAGATCACAGGGTACAATATAGAAAAAAGCTTCCAGTCAGAGGAAACTGCCTCCTACCCTGCATTAGATTTTAAATGAGTTTGTGGTTCTAAACAACCAAGCCTTTGGGAATCTGTTATTAAAGCAGAACTTAATGCAATCTAATATAATCACATGACTGAGAAAGTAGGAGCCCAAAACCTTTCCAATACTTAGGGCACTGATGCCCCCTTCCTAGGCACGATGTCTCTTGAATACCCTAAGACAGCCCCCTTATGTAGTGTACCAGGTCCACGTCCTCTGACAATCCCATTATATCCAGAATCTATTCCCTTTACACTGGCCATCAAAACTTCTTCCTCCTATTGCAAACTACAAACTAAACAATTCAGTTAAATATTACCATTACAATAGCAATCCCAGATTTTTACACATATTTTGAGAGAGACACACACACACAGCACCAGCAGAACACACACACACACACACACACACACACACACACAGAGGGAGTGGGGCGGGGTGGGGGTGGGGGTGGAATCCCAAGCAGGTTCCATATTGCCAGTACAGAGCCCAACACGGGGCTTGAACTCACAAATCACGAGATCATGACCTGAGTGGAAACTAAGTCAGATGCAAGCCAACTGAGCCACCCCAGTCCCATTTTTTTCCCCAAGGAAAATAGCACTCTATTTTGCTTACTTGAGCCTGTCCTATATCTATATATAAATCAGTGCCTATAAGAACACTTTTGCTTAGAATCATACAAAAATGACAGTAGGATTTATTAATAGCTGACACCACTATAATTAAAGCTATTTATAGTTCATTTATATATAGCTAGAAAACTGTACAGAATATGCAGGTGCATCTGATCTCAGCCTCCATTTTTTATCTCTAAGGAAGGGTGATCATTTCTAATCAGAGTAGTTTCACAAATACCATAACCCCCTTGATCTTTATTCTACTCTGCCTGAGCACTCCTCAGCATTTCACCTCATACTGTTCTGTGTGGCACATGCTAACATCACTTCAAAGGTTCACATTACTCTTAAACACTTGTCCAAGTTAATTATATATGCACATAAAAACTTCACATTGAATTCTTTTAAAAATTAAAGACATTATCTCATTAAATCCAGAAGAAGAGAATCCTAGGATGTATTTTCATCAGGGCTCAACAATTTCACCAAGAGCCCAGGTTCTTTCCTTTTCTCCACTCTCCCACTTTCTGCATTGACTTCATTCTATGGCTGTTCCCCTTTGTGGTCACAAGACAGCTGTAGACATTCCAGAAGTTATGTTCAGATATGATAGAATCTAGCCCAAGACAGAAAGAGGATGCTCATTTCCCCAATCCCTTTTCAGGAAAAGGAAACTTCCTCAGAAACTCCATCAACATTTCTTTCCTTCAAGTTTCATTGGTCAGAATCACGCCACACATACAGTTCCAAAACCAAACTGGCAATGGGACTAAGAAGTTAGAACAAAGTTCTCCATGAGTAGTGGGTAGATGTCTGGCAGATTCCAGACCCTTTCAGGGAATCTCTGAAGTCAAAATGAATGTTGTAATAATGCTAACATGTTATTTGCCTTTTCCACTGCATTGTCATGCACACTGATGGTAGGAGATCAATGACAAAACCATTGTATCAGCACCAATCCAAGTAGAGGCACTATACTGTATTAGTAGTCATTACATTCTTCATTGCCATGCACGTGCAGTTAAAAAAAAAACATTTTATCGAAGAATGTCCTTGATAAGGCAGTAAAAATTATTACATCCTGACACTTGAACCCACATCTTTTTAATATTCTGTGTGATAGAAGTATATGCATGAAATATTTCTGCTGCATATAAAGTACATTTGTCTCCAGAAAAAAAAATCACATGTGCACCTGTTTGAATTGCAAGCTGAACAAGTTTTTCAATGGAATACTTTTTTTTTCTTCAACAGAATAAAAAAATGATAGACAAATTAATTATTCAGACTTGGGTATTTAGCAGAGATTTTCCAGGAATGAATGAAATAATCCTGCCACTTGAGATAAAGAGGGCAGGGAGGAGGAAGGGAAGAAAAAACAATTACTGACTGTGTTGTCAATGAAAATTTTAAGTTTTCAGGGGAAGAATAGTATTATGGGAAATTTGTTCCTGCTACCTTGATACCTTCCCGATACTAAAGAATTTTCCTATGAGATGTTGGGGGAAATTAGTGAATGCGATTTCTGTGATTTTTTAAAAATTAACATTTGAAGAAGAGCTGCATAACTGTGAACCAACATTCTTTTTATGGTTATTCATTTTTAAATTTTTTAATGTTTATTTATTTTTGAGAGAGAGAGAAAGCAAGAGCGTGTGCACAGGGAAGGAGTAGAAAGAGACACACACATAGAATCCAAAGCAGGCTCTAGGCTCTGCGCTGTTAGCACAGAACCCAATACACAGCTCGAACTCATGAAATATGAGACCAGGTCCTGCACCAAAGATCAACTCTTAACCAACTGAGCCACCCAGGTGCCCCGAGCCAACATTCTTCTAATGACCGGCACATAATGTGAACTTACGTATGGCTAAAAGTTCTATTTAATGAGTAAGATAGATGAGTGACCTCTAATATGACAGGTGAAAAGTCCACTAACATGATTTTAGTTTCATCAATGAACCTTTGAAAAACTGCCACTAGTCAAGTTTATTATAATATCAAGGAAGAACATCCATAAGCATATGAAAAGTTTACTTACTAAAATATGTCTCTTTTCTAGCTTAATATATGTGAAAGAAATACTTTTGGGGCGCCTGGGTGGCTTAGTCGGTTAAGCGTCCGACTTTCGCTTAGGTCATGATCTCGCGGTTCATGGGTTTGAGCCCCGCATCGGGCTCTGTGCTGACTGCCAGCTCGGAGCCTGGAGTCTGTTTAGGAGTCTGTGACTCCCTCTCTCTCTGACTCTCCCCTGCTCATGCTGTCTCTCTCTCTCTCCTAGAAATAAATTAAACATTTAAAAAAAAATACTTTTACACTTTAATGAAAATAATTATTGCAATAGGTTGAATGCAGAAGCTAATAGGAGACTCTCTTGCACCAAATAGTAAAGATACTTGCAAAAGTTCTAAAACATCTCTCACTACTCATTTCATTTGTTTAGAAGAATATAGTCATTTTCATTGAAAATGGTGTTCCCATAAACATGTAGATTTATTTTAAAATGCATTTATAAGTATTTAAAAATATTTCAGAGTTTTAAGTTCTACCATGATAAGTGTTGATAGATAAAAACCACCATAAAAGCTCATTGGGGTCCTCACTTCTTTGCAAATCAATGGCTATGGCTAATCAGGACTCGTCATCAGATTTATGAGAAGTACATGCATTTCTGGTGTATGGGAGGATACATGGACAAATATAGAGTTTCTGTTAGCAAAGAAAAAGGAGCATCTGATACAGTTACAGTGGAAACTTCCACTTTTCTAGAACATGGCTGCCAGTGCAGTTATGGGAATGGCTTGGTGACTCTGCAGCCCAGTCTCTCTCATTGCCATGCTCTGCAGCGGTATTCTCTCTGCCACGTCCAGCCCCTCTGGCTCTGACTCTGCAGTCTGGTTTGTGGGAACACACTAAGTAAGGGGTTGCTTCCTCTCACAGCACGAGCAGGTCTCATCTGGCCACTAACACAGATGATGATACTTGTCTCAGTGCAGCCAGAGGGGGGAGTATGGAAAAGGAAATTGAGAAATGTTAATAAACAGTTACTTAGAGGCAGTGGGACCTTTATATTTTCTTTCTAACAGCAGCATAGGAGCAGTAACCTGGATGGAAAGGCAAGTCTATGGGAGTTGTTTCGAAACTATTTGCTGAGCAAGCACATAGCTGTTTTTAATCCACGCTTTATATTACAGATATGTAAAAACAGCAAAGCTTAGCAAAGATGCTTTATTCACACATTATGTCAGATTTAGAAAAAGACAATGATCCATCTCAATAAATATAGAATGACCTGGGGACGGAGCAGATGACAGATATTTAAGACTAGGGAAATTGGGGTGCCTGGGTGGCTTAGTCGGTTAAGCGTCCAACTTTCGCTTGGGTCATGATCTCGCGGTTCGTGGGTTCAAGCCCCGCATCGGGCTCTGTGCTGACTGCCGGCTCAGAGCCACGACCTATTTCAGTCTGTGACTCCCTCTCTCTGACCCTCCCTGCTCACGCTCTCTCTCTCTCCTAGAAATAAATAAAACATTAAAAAAAAAAAAGACTAGGGAAATTAAAAGGGGACTCCCCTATTCCTTTTTCTTTTTTTTGCATTCCATGAGTGACATCTTTATTTATTTTTTACAAATAGTTTATTGTCAAATTGGTTTCCATATAACACTCAGTGCTCATCCCCACAAGTGCCCCCTTCCATGCCCATCTCCCCTCTCCCCCCCACATCCATCAGTCCTCAGTTTGTTTCTCAGCATTCAAGAGTCTCTCATGGTTTGCCTCTCTCCCTTTCCCCCACCATTTCTGCCCTTCTTCTCCCCCTTGGTCCTCTGTTAAGTTCCTCCTAATCCTCCTATACGTGCACACATATGATATTTGTCCTTCTCTGCCTGACTTATTTCGCTCAGCATAACACCCTCAAGGTCCACCCATGTTGCTACACATGGTCAGATTTCACTGTTTCTCATTGCCATGTAGTATTCCATGGTATAGATAAACCACATCTTCTTGATCCATTCGTCCGTTGATGGACACTTAGGCTCTTTCCATGTTTTAGCTATTGTGGAGAGTGCTGCTATGAACATTAGGGTCCATGTGCTTCTAAGCACCAGCATTTCTATATCCCTTGGGTAAATTCCTAGGAGTGCTATTTCTGGGTCCTAGGGGAGTTCTATTGTTAATTTCCTGAGGAACCTCCACAGTTTTCCAGAGGGGCTGTACCCGTTTACATTCCCACCAACAGTGTAGGAGGGTGCCCGTTTCTCCACATCCTCGCCAGCATCTCGCGTTCTCTGATTTGCTCATTTTAGCCACTCTGACTGGCGTGAGGTGGCATCTCAGTGTGGTTTTGATTTGTATTTCCCTGATGAGGAGGGATGCTGAGCATCGTTTCATGTGTCCGTTGACCATCTGGATGTCCTCTTTGGAGAAGTGTCTGTTCATATCTTCTGCCCATTTCTTCACTGGGTTGTTTGTTTTTCGGGTGTGGAGTTTGGGGAGTTCCTTATAGATTTTGGATATTAACCCTTTATCTGATATGTCATTTGCAACTATCTTTTCTCATTCCATTGGTTGCCTATTAGTTTTGTGGGTTGTTTCCTTTGCTGTGCAGAAGCTTTTAATCTTGATGAGGTCCCAATCATTTATTTTTCCTCTTGATTCCCTTGCTTTTGGGGATGTGTCAAGTAAGAAGTTGCTGTGGTGGAGGTAAAGGAGGCTGTTTCCTGCTTTCTCCTCTAGGGTGTTGATAGTTTCCTGTCTCACATTCAGGTCCTTATCTATTTTGAGTTTATTTTTGTGCATGGTGTGAGAAAATGATCTAGTTTCATTCTTCTGCAAGTTGCTGTCTAGTTCTCCCAACACCATCTGTTAAAAAGGCTGTCTTTTTTCCATTGGATATTCTTTCTTGCTTTGTCAAAGATTAGTTGGCTGGATACTTTTGGGTCCACTTCTGAGTTCTCAATTCTGTTCCATTGGTCTATGTGTCTGTTTTTGTGCCAATACCATACTGTCTTGATGATGACAGCTTTGTAGTAGAGGCTAAAGTCTGGGATGGTGATCCCTCCTGTTTTGGTTTTATTTTTCAGGATTACTTTGGCTATTCGGGGTCTTTTGTTGTTCCATACAAATTTTTGGATAGTTTGTTCTAGTTTTGAGAAGTATGCTGGTGCAATTTTGATTGGAATTGCATTGAATGTGTAGAGTGCCTTAGGTAGTAATGACATCTTAACTATATTTATTCTTCCTATCCATGAGCATGGAATGTTTTTCCATTTCTTTGTGTCTTCAATTTCCTTCGTAAGTTTTCTATAGTTTTCATCATACAGATCTCTTGTATCCTTGGTTAGGTTTATTCCGAGGTATTTTATGGTTTTTTGTGCAATTGTGAATGGGATCAGTTTCTTGATTTCTCTTTCTGTTGCTTCATTGTTGGTGTATAAAGATGCAACCGATTTCTGTACGTTGATTTTGTACCCTGCAACTTGGCTGAATTCTTGGATCAGTTCCAGTAGGCTTCTGGTGGGGGACTCCCCTATTCCTAACACAGTCTGACATTACCTCTTTGGAGGAGGAGGAAAATCAAGGGATCGTGGAATAAGGTGCAAAATCCATTGCTAATTCAAGGACACTAAATAAGCAATAATATTCAAGAGTAACATAGGGTGAACAATTTCCAATACTTTCGACACTTGAGCAATAGACAAAATGTGACAGGTGTCAAGGGAAGAAGAGTGAACTTTTGCTGGAGACTTAACTAAAAAATAGTTTCCCCTGTCTCTAAGATTCAGCACATGTAACACATTTAATGGAGTCCTAACTAATGTTGAGATGTTGATCACGGAGGTAGTAACATCTGCAAAACTCTTCATGTTTGTTTGAGAAAATGATTGAACAATAGGATTTGGGATAAGGGAAAGACATTGGGATGCCTAAGTCTACTCAGGAGTTACTGTAAAGAGAACAGTCTCCCCCAAGTAATATTTGATACATTTATTAGATAAAGCCATTAATTAACCTGTCTAATATAATACTGAGCTGAAAGCTCTCGTTTCAGGTCTCAAATCCCCAAGAGTTTGCTGAGAAACCCCTGGAAAGCTATTTGCCATCTAACAATACTCCATGAAATAGATTTACTGGGGGAACTCCTTATAAATTTCATGGATGGATGAACTACAATTTACTAACTTGACAATTACACCACATGTAGGTATAGCATTTCACTCTTTACAATACTACCTTATTCTCTGTCATCCTCATAGCGTCTAACTTGAAATTACCTCAACCTTATCCTAAAAACAGTATGCTTTATCTCCTTTTGACAGATAGGGAAATTAAGCCTTAAACAATTCACCCCAAATTCATGAGCAAGTTGGAGCAGGAAGAGAATTTAAACCCAAGTATTCCAAATTCCGCATCACAGCTGTTTGCTGTTTACAAACTTGCCCTGCTACATCCAGAAATAGGAACATAGCTTTCAATGTCATCTGACTTGTTCACTTCATGACATTCATGTTTTGATATGGAGAGGCTCCCTCCCCTCCACCTTCCTCTAGCACTTTAAACTCCTGAGAGATGATGGTGACTAGCCTCACTGATCTGCCCCCTCCCTCCCCCGCCTAGATCCCAGCTTAGTCCTTGGCCTACGGTAGAAGCTTAGTAAACACTCATCCCTGGTTGATGAAATGCTCACATTTCTACTCTGAGTGCTGAATGGTTGATTCCATGAGAAACTCATCCTCACGACAAATCAATTAGCCTATGGCATTCCTTTTGCCACCTGAACCCAGATTTGATCCTTCAGAAGCAGCCTGAATTCAGCCTGGCCAGCCAGCATTCCCAGCCCACTGGGAAGATAATGAAATGCACTTCCTAGGTCCCCTTCAATGGACTTGGTGCCCCAGCTACTGGCAAGTGCTGTCATCAGACCATACTCAGTGTCAGCTCCTTCAGGAATTACTGTGACTGCCCCCTCCTCCTCCAGGAACACTCGTATCCATGACAGACCCATATGGCAGTTATAAAGGACTGGCTCTCTCAATTCAACAAGGCATAAACTGAGAAAGGCCATTCTAGCTGGAGGACTCCCTGTGAGGTCACTGGTCATTTGGTTGGTCACTAAACCAATATGACAGCTCGACCTTGCCCTCTGCTCAGCTTCCTTCCCCACAGGTGGCTTTCAAGCACTTCCCTAATAAGTATCCTGCACTCAAGTTTGCCTTAGAGCTCCAATCCGAGACACACCTTCACTTCTCCCAGGACTAGAAAGAAATTCAAAAAGAGTTCTACAAGTCTTCAATATTTCTGGATTCACCTTGTGAAATTACAGCCAACCAGAGCCCTGTTCCCTCTCTGTATGGTGAAGATAGCTTTGTTCTGATTATAAAAATAGTACAGGCTCAAAATAAAGTACTCTAATAAAACAAAAGTAAACGTCATATGAGTATTAGCATGTTGCCTTTAATATATTGGTGACGATCCTTTCATCTCTAGGTACACATTCACACATACATAGTTTTACAAAAATCTACAAAACTACATCAATGCAGTTTCTTTGCAATCATGGACACCATACATTATGCAGACCCACAATATATATTATACAGCTTTTTGGTTTCACTTAGCTTTCTCTTTTCATTGCACCCCCTTTTCTCTACATCCCCTGAATGTAACCCCTACACATTACGAGCAGTATTATTCAGTGGTCTCCTCATATTGATGTCCCTGTGGCATTATAACTTATTCACATACACGTATGGGCACAGACACTAAAGGTATTTTTGCCACTGCTTTTAAAAAACAAAATCATTTATTCTTTTGTATCTTGCTGTTTTCACTTAACGTATTATGGCCGTCTCTCCAGGAAAAGTGGTAAAGCCTCATCTTGTTGCATTGTATTCCACCCAAAGGAATAGGCAAGCCAACTAAATATTTGAACTTTTTTTAAATGGGTGTTGGCATTGTTTCTAGATTTTACTACTCCAGTATTGATTGAAACCTCTTTATACTAAAGCTTCTATTTCCAAGAGATAGGTTCCAGAAATGGGACATGGGAATACTGCAGCAAAAGATATGTACATGTTTATATATGTATTATATACGCATGTAGAGAGGTATCTACAGAGAGAGCTATTCATTTCTTTCTGAAAGAGATAATGACTCACAATATTTGGGTGGGTGTACTCCTTTTCCTGCTATTCCATGAATAAGTATTATTGCTTGTCTAAATGGTGATTATATATTGATATCTTGCATTGATTTGCATTTCTATGGACACTAGACAAGTAGAAAAATTCTTCATATATTTAGTGGCCATTGGATTTACACATTTTGATCCTTTCTACATTTTCTATTTTTGACATGATCTCTACTCAGAAATTGTTCATTACCTGCATTCTCAAGTTTTAAAATAGAAGAAAGAAGGTGTAAGTTGGACATGAACTGTACTGATAAGAATGAAGTAGGGAATATTGTTCTAAGGGACAAGTTAGCAGGGCTGATTAGGGGCGACTAGCAAGGAAAGGAAACAACGTTGCTGAGCTACACTATTCCGCTCCAGGTGCTTCACCTACACTTACCTCTCATTTTCTCAACAGCTCTGAGAAGTTGGTATCATCGCCCTTATACATGAGGAAATTGAAGCTCATGTTTTCAGGAGTGCTTCAAAGTCCCTTAGTTCCTGATTCATAGTGGGAACTTTGTGAGCCAGAGCCCTGCTCTACCTGCACCCCGACACTGCTTCACAGCCCCTGCCCTACCTGCACCCCACACTGCTTTGCAGCATGCTGGAAACTTTACAAGCTTTTATCTGTCCCCTCTCCATGTAAAGCATCAAGTCCTCTGTGAGCTTCTCATGCTCCCTTTACAGGGGGAAGAAAGTGGGTCCCAGGGCCATAGGGGTAACAACTAAGGCAAGAGACAGTGTAATATTTTACAGGATTAGAGGGGTGTAGAAAAGAATTTATCTGCTAAAAATATCGACATGAAGGTGCTGCAATGTAAGAAATCCCATCGTTCAATACCTTCTCAGGAAACTATTATAGCACCCAAGCTCTTTAGGGAGCAGTAACAGATGTTGGTATGTTAAGAATTGATCTTTTTCCTGAATTTTTTGTTCTCTTGTAGCTCAACGACCTTCCTTAGGACAATTATTTTGAATTGTCAGGCAATTTGTTGATCTCCATTTCTTTAGGGTCAGTTAGTAGAGATTAATTCCATTCAGTAGTAGCTTCTTTGCCTGATTTTTCATGATCCATGTAGCCTTTCATTAGTGTCTACATTTGAAGAAACACATACCTCTTCCCATCCTTCCAGACTTACTTTAGCAGGTAAAGATCTCCTGCCAGGTCTCCTGACTGGTGGGACTGCCTCCAGAGTATCCGTTAAGGGAGGCAGGAAGCCAGTCCCATGGCTTCTGGTCGGCAGGCCTACTACTTCCAGTGGCATGGGTGGGTGTCTTCTGTGGGGTCCCCGCCAGATTAGGACCAACTCTAAACTGGCAGTAAAGGGGGACTGGAGGTGGGTCACAGGACTGCTCAGGGTCGCAGTCCCGCCTACAGTGGGGTGAAGGGCGAGCCACATGTCCAAGAACGAAATTGGACCTTTATCTTATACCACACACAAAAATCAACTAAAAATGGATAAAGACTGAAAAGTAAGACCTGGAATTTTCTAACTCCTAGAAGAAAATATAGGGAAAAATCTCCTTGACATTAGTTTTGACAATGATATTTGGATAGGGCACCAAAAGCAAACCCCAACAAAAAAAATTTAAGTGGAACAAGTGAAAAGTTTCTGCATAGCAAACCATCAATGAAATGAAAAGGCAACCTATATAAGGGGAGAAAATATTATCAAACTATGTATTCAATAATAGGTTAATATCCAAAATATATAAGGAACTCCTTCAGCTCAATAGCAAAACAAACCAACAACAACAAAAACCAAGACAGAACAAAACCAAAACAGAAACACAATTAAAAATGGACAATTGAACTAAATGGACATTTTTCCCAAGAGAACATGCAAATAACCAACAGGTATATGAAAAGGTTGTCAACATCACTAATAATTAGGGAAATGCAAATCAAAACCACAGTAAGCTATCACCTCATAATGGTTAGAATGCTTATTTTGAAAAAGACCGCTAACAGGTTTAGGGGCAAATGTAGAGAAAAGGAAGATTTTGTGTACTTGGTGGTAATGTAAATTGCTATAGCCACTATGGATAATAGTATAGAGTTTCTACAAAAATCAAAAACAGAGCTACCACATGATCCAGCAATCCCACTTTCTTTTTCAAAGCTAACAAAATCAGTCTCTCAAACAGAGATCCACATTCCCATGTTCACCGCAGCATTATCACATGGCAACTATGAGAGGCAATGGCTATGTTAATTAGCTTAATTGTGGTAATCACCTCATAATATACATTTGGATTAAAACATCCTATTGTATACTTGTATACAATTTTTATTTGTCAGCTATACTTCAATAAAGCAGGAAAATACTGAATAGATTATTAAAGGTTCAGTCTCTTTTCATCTTGGACATCCTTCTTTGTACCACATTGTGATCTCGTATTCAACAAACCTGACAATAGTCATAGTGACTGTAATAATTACTATAATTCTTCATTCTATTCATACTAGATTTTGCTGTGATTTTATTACAGCAGTGCTTCCAGGGGCCAGCCACTTTCTTATTTGCTTTTATGAGCATGGTCTCATTTAAATCTAAGTGTAGATAAAGTCTCACACATTAGACTAACCTAAGGTAAAAGAGGAGATATATGTTGCATTTAAATTACCCTTTTTGCTGTCCACTGGAGGCTGTAACCCCTCAGCTTTCTATCTTTCTCTGTGGGTTCCACTTGCCAAGTAAAAAGAGATGGTGACACTTAAAAAAAAAAAAGAAAAAGGCTGCAGTAAGTAGGTTGCTTGCATACGTTATCTTGGAAAACCTCATGTTCTCTTCATCAATCTCTGCACTATAGGGAGGGTAAGAAGTAAAACGTGCTTGGCTCTGGCTCCCAACACTTGCATTAGCAAATTATTGTCTGGTTGCTTAGAAGTCCATCTGCTCCTGCTGGGTGTGGCGGTCCATGGAGGTCTAAGCCCCGTAAGTCATACCCAGTCACTCACTGCCAAGGATCCAGATTTCACCGCAGCAGAGGTGATTAAGGCTTCCATGTGGGAAACAGGCCACAGGAATAGATGACTTTCCAGAGCTCTGATTGCTTTAAACTAGATGACCACAGCGGAAAGAAAGGATGCACAATTTACATAGAACTACTTTTGGGTTTTTTTTTTTCTCCAGCTCATATACTTCTCCACTGCAATGCAGTTCTAGGTCCTTACACTCTGATCTCTGCATTAAAAAGGGAAACTGGGGCTTTTAGTGGAATGGTTAGTGGTGTCAGTCTTTCATCAATATGCTTTTCGGAACCAGGAAGCACATAGGGCAGCATCTTGTAGGGCTTCTCTGTTGGGCTGGGAAGACTGGTGTGTATAGGATTTCGCCCATGGATGAACTCCAGACCTGCGGAGACAGAGTAGAAGCCAGGGGAAAACTCTGGACTGGAGACTCTTCTCCTGGTCTCTCTGGTCATTTGCTGTCTGATGTGCAGTTGGTGGCTTAGTATTTCGGAAGCAGAAGGTCCTAAGTATACTGTAACATGCAGTTAACCTTCCAAATCAAGTGCTTAGATTCTCCCTTCATGTGGCAGTTCCATTTTCTTGGTCCTCATTCGATGCCCTTCACTGGTTGCAGAAGACATCCCTTCCAAACATCTCATCTACAGCAACATTCTTCCTTCCCTCGGCCAGGAACTCACACCATATGCCAGTTCTTTGCTTGAGTATGGACAATGAAGCTGCAACCAGCTCAGGAGAACTACAGATCAAAACAGAACTCGTGCTCCCACTTTCCATGAACTATACTGTGAACCCTTTAAGCTCATGACTATCCAGAAGGTGAAGTACTACATAAAATATGGACGGGAAAATTAGCAGGCTGCATTATCAAAGTAGAGAAACAGTTCCAGTATGTAACTGGAGAGTGGCAAGTTGTTCCGGGAAAAGTAGTGCTGAGATTGGTCCCCTGATTTGGGCACTGTCTGGGCACTGACACAATGCCCACTGCAACTGTCCATTTCCCCTTGAAAGGGGAGCTCTCAGACCCTCACCAATTCCAAAGCTCCCAATAATGCTCTTGGGTGTCAGCTAACTTACAGTTTCAACATTTTTCTCCATTCTGCTTTCTCCTTCAGAGTTCCTACTACAGACCACTGAAGATGGGACCTAGGGCTCAAAAGGGTAAATTCTGGGGGCTCCTGGGTGGCTCAGTCGGGTAAGCATCCAACATGGACTCAGGTCATGATCTCATGGTTTGTGAGATCGAGTTCCACGTTGGGCTCTGTGCTGACAGCTCAGAGCCTGGAGCCTGCTTCGGATTCTGTGTCTCCCTCTCTCTCTGCCCCTCCCTTGCTGATGCACTGCCTCTCTCTCTCTCTCTTAAAAATAAACATTAAAAAAAAATTTAAGGGAAAATTTTGCCTATCCAGAACCTCAAAACTTCCAGATACCTTCAAAGCACAAAAGAGGCTGGGTGTAAACTTTTCCTGACACAAAGGTGGCTAACTGCTTCTCCTAGCCAGCCAAACCACTAGTAGTATTTTTTACTTTGGACACACCACGTGCACCTCTTTGAGTCTTAGGAGAGAAGACTTGCCCAACCAGACCATGGTGAGCATGACAGGAGATATGCTAGGAAGCGAGGGGGACAAAAGTGAATAATAAATGCTTTAGAAACTAAATTGTGCAACCAGTATTAATGAACTGTCATTACTCTTAGTAATAATTAGCTTATGCATAAATGAAAGTTTTGATGCATTTCCAATGTAACTGATTACTAGAGCTATTGTTGAATGATTCTTAGCATTCCTGGGAATACCTGAAACCCAAGAGTTCTCAGCCAAGTTCTATTAAGAGGTTAAATTAATGGAAGCCATTGTGTGCGTGTATGTATGTGGGTGGGCAGAGGGCTTAAACTCTGGGTGGGATAGATGGCATATACACATTAAATTCCTCAGTCTGAAAACCGGAGATTAAAAAAATGTCCCCTCATGCAAAATTCTTGCAGAGTCATCCTTCTCTCAACTCTCTGTATGATTTCTTAGGGGTACCTGGCTTCCGTTTTCAGTTTATAAGCATTTTCTAGAACTCTATTAAGTCGAATATTGGATACAGACAGAAATTAATTCCCTCTGAGTCGGGCTTTCAGGAAAAGCTATTTCTCCTCCTGAGCCCACTTCTATGCCATCGTGCACCTGTGCTACGCTTCCGTTGGCAGTCAGTCTCTTTGCTCCCTTCCTTCCATGGAAACACTGTTGGCACCTATTGCTCATCCAATTTACCATCTCCCCAAGATCTTGAATTTGCCAAGGAGAGGGAAGTTATTCTTTGTTTAAATTTTTGTAATTATTTTTCATTTTTTTGGTATCATATATTCTTCCTCAATAGAGAGTCACTCTTCCCCAGTTGTTGTTCAGTGGCCCTCAGTGACCACTGAATTCCCACACCTCTTTGCTGTAATCATGTTGCAGAATTAATAGCATCAGTGTACCAAGGTGGACCCACAACTGGAAGAAATTGATGCAGCTTCCCAAAATACATAGGCTACTCCCCCATGTATTTGAAGAATCTGCCTCATGAACTATGTGATCTATATCAGCAGAAACATTTCCTAAGAGAAATTACCATACCACAGTTTTATTTTTCTGAGACACAAAGCATGAGATATAATGGAATTTAATACAGGATCATGCAAAGAATAGACCATTACTCACAAGAAATAGCACATTACTTAGCAGCTGACAAGAATTACTAGGGAACTTCCTGCAACAGCAACCTACGTGAGCAATAACTGAAGACTAAGGCTCCCTCTTTCTCTCTCTCACCAGATGGCCAATCCACACTACTGCTGTTACCTAGCAGAATTCAGAATCACACATCATGTAATGTAAGCCTTCACCATTGTTTCTTAGACTTCGGTCTGCATAAGAATTACTGACCGAGTTTGTTAAAAATTTAGATCCCCAAGACTCAGAGATGCTAGGCAAGTGCAAATTCAGGTAGAGACCTAAAAAAACAAAACAAAACAGAAACACAAAAATAAAAACAGCCACCTTCATGTTTAATGTGCACCCCAGGGAGTTATGATGCAGTTACTCCATACTTGAAATAACACTACTTCTACACTGCAGCAGAAAAAATTAAAATTCAGAAATATGTATCTGCATGCCCAAGGTCAATGACCCACTTATCAGCAGAGCCAGGACAAGGAATGATTAATCATAATCATAAATTAAATGTTTTATGGGAGATTAGAAACAAATCTCCTGCCTCCCATGCAAAAGAGTCCACCATTTACCTCTTCCTGACCCGACCCTGCCTTCTTGGCTGCCATCATGCAGGCATCTTTAAGGTATTAAGCATATACTATGGTTAAGACACTGAGAATAAAAGGTTTAGAGATAGGGAGCTCAAGGCGTAGCAGATAATTGTTTATAGATATAAGAAAGAATGTGGTAAAAACAAACAATGAAAGAAATGACTTTATTGGGAAGATTCTTAAGGATCCACTCAATATTTATGGAGTTAATGTGACAAGAATGAAGACAGGCATTCAATATAGTAACTTCTCCATTTTTTCTTTATCCGTAAATATTTATTGAGTATTTATTATATGCCATGCACTATGCTAGGCATCAGGGATACAGAAGAAAATAGGAAATGCAAGGTTTCTGAATTTTGAAAGGGTAACTTCTCGGTGGGGGGGGGGGATGAGAGACAGATAATTAACAAAATCATAATTAAACAACATAATTACAGAGGAAGGAAAGTGTTCCAGAGCAAACAGATATGGAAATGCTACAGAGTCAGAGGAGGAAAAGGTAGAGTAGTTTCAGTGTGATGGCCAGACAAAGCTACTCTGGAGAAATAACATTTCATCTGATACATAAAACCACATAGAGACCAACTATGTATGCAAAGAGGTAATAAAAAAACAGCATTCCAAGTAAAGGGAACAGCACATGCAAAGGTCCAAATAAAGGGGTAAGCTTCCACAATAAAGGAAAAGAAGCAAGAACAGTTTGATATTTGAATAGAATGCAGAGCATGACAAAGTGGTATAACATGAAGTCCAGGATGGAGGCAGGAGCCAAAGCATTTGGGATTTTGTAGGGCACAATACAGAAACTGAATTTCAAACCAAGTGGAGCAGTTGGTCATGAAAAGCAGAGATATTACTCAATTTGCATTTTTAGAGCTCACTGGATGTTCTGTGAAAAATGAATTAAAGGGGAGGATGGTCATAACAAGGAAAACAAGAGACTACTGCTTATTGTTCAAGATGTTTCATGGTCAGAGAAGGAAGACACTCACCAGGAACAAGAAAAAGAGGAAGGCGTACACAAGACATCATTTGCTATTTGAAGTAGCAGTGTACAAAACGAGGCACGGGCTGTGAAGTCCAGCACCCAAGACCATTCACCCCCTGGCCCAGCCCACATCATTGGATTTGTCTTCCCACCTGTGTACAAAGCAGAGTGGACTCCTGGTCTCCAGCTGTCCTTTCCATGTCCAGGGTCGTGCTAATTCCCTCCCATCTCCATTTGTTCTTGCCAAAACTCTTTTATCTTAAATGTGAGGATGCACACGTTTCTTCCTCCACAAAACTTTTTCCCTCAATCAGATACAATCTCTTTTTCCTTGGAGAATGCATTTCAATTCACAGTTATGCCCAGCATTATTGCCATTTATTTCTGTATCTTTCCTTCCCCAAGAGACTGAGCTCCTTAGGGGAAAAATGGAGTCTCACTTTTTATTACCCATGATGCTTGGCAAAGGACCTCAGAACGGAGCAGGAGTTCTAGCATCTGAACTTGACTAGCTCCAGAGCTTCATTCCTGGCTCTCACCCACTGCCCGACCACGCTGTCCCAGCTTGCAGTTCTATGGAAAAGACCATGCTACATTATGGCTTGGCCCTTCATTCTCCTTCTATCATATGCATGGTATGCTTTTCAGCCTTTTATCTGCCTATGAATGAGTTTTCATCTCTCAAGGCTTAGCCAAGGGTCAATTTCTTTATGAAGTATTTAATGGCACCCCACTCTCTCCTCAAATAGAGCAGACAGCTCCCTGTTAGAGGTTCTCCTCCATACCATATAACTTAAAACATAACGCTCTTTATGGATTATTTAAAATGGATAATATCTTGCAAAGTATTGCTAATATATGAAAATAAATGTAAATGCTAAGCCAACAACTAAAAAAAATCACAAGAAAAAAACTACAAAAGACAAGAAATACCAGGTTTTTTTTTATATGGTGGAAATCCCGGATTTAGCAGAGAAAGCAGAGCTCAAAATGGCCGGATGCCCAGCTGAACCATCTACAGTGAAGCTCACCAGTTCAAAAGCCCTGCATGTATGCACAGTACACCAGCTTTGTTTGTGTATCCCACTCTTAAACCTATACATATTCACACAGTAAGTATTAGTAAAAAACCTCTACTGAAGAGAAAGGGAAATCAGAAGATACAGAGATAAATAGAGGGGAGATTCCTCTTAAACTATAATTAATTTCTCCAGAAAGCAAGAATGCTATAAAAAGAAATATCCATAGCATTTTAAAAATAGCTCCTAAAAAATAAAAACATGTGAAAAAAACTAAAACGTGAAAGCAGAAGTATGCACGCACGCGCGCGCACACACACACACACACATACACACACACACTGGAAAATACAATTAGGAAGATCTCAAAGATCTCCCTCAAGGAGAATAAGATACTTGAGAGATAAAAATTATTACTTTAAAAAAGAAAATTAGAGGATTAATCATGGGTAGTTCAAATACCAGAGGAAAGTGTATGAAAAAATGGAGGGTGGAGCAATACTAAAGAAATACAAAAACTTCTCAAAGCCTTTAAAAACTCTAAGGTACGTAATGTCAATTTTCAGAGTTGGGGGGTTAAAGAGAAGATCTGGCAAGACCCCCGAGGAAAAAATACTTTACAAATAATTTGAAATAGAGGCACCTGGGTGGCTCACTCAGTAAAGCGTCCATCTTTGGCCAGGTCATGATCTCATGGTTCATGAGTTTGAGCCCTGTGTCAGGCTAACAGCTCAGAGCCTGGAGCCTCCTTCAGTTTCTGTGTCTCCCACTCTGCCCCTCCCCCACTCATGCTCTGTCTCTCTCTCGAAAGATGAATAAATATTAATTTTTTTTAAAAAACAATAAGAACATCATCAGATTTCTCACCAGGAATACAGGACACCAGGGAGCAATGGAGTCATGTCTTTAAACTTCTAGGGAAAGTAATTTTCAATGTGGAATTCCATCCTCAGTGAAACCATGATGGATGTTTAAGGGTAAGATAAAGACATGTTCAAGGACACCAGGTCAGAAAGCTACTTGAGCACGTTTTCCTTCACCGCAAATGGTATTTTATCAGGAAGCAAAGGATCTAACCCAGCCAGAGGAAAAAAACAGAGAAGTCAAAGATATTTCTAGAATGACAGTACAGGGAAATCCTGAGATGAAAACTGCACAACAGGCATAGGAATAAAATATCTCAGATGGGCCAGGAAAAGATTGCTCTCAGAGGAGGAAACAATGTAATTGATCAAGATTATCTAGTATATCTGATTACAGTAAAAAAAAAAAAAAAAAAGACATTTGCCAAACTGTCAGATTATGGTGATAAGCACTTGGAAAACAAAATGCAAACCTGGAAATCACCCTGCAATTATTAACTCTAGGAAGGTGGCAAGGAAGAAAGTATGATCACAATGGATTAGGTCATGCATGTGGAAGTAGTATTTTCATTGTCAAGATGATATAAACACTGAATACTCATAGAACCAAGTTCTGATGTAACTGGATTGAGTGAAGAGGGGAAGGGAAGTATGTTGGAGGGGGCTGCAAAATGAACATTACCAATTAGACCTATCTACATCAAGAGATAATCAAAAAAATTTTTTGTCTCAAAAGTGAAGAAGTATCAGTAAAATATCAACTACACAGAAATAGCTTAAAGATCAGCTGGGGAGAAAAAAAAGAGGTTGCTGTTGGGGAACAGAGAAGGAACAAAAACAGGTAGGAATTGGGGGGCGGGGGGAAGGAGTAACCGCATGTTTTAGTACTCTTGCCAGAAACGTTTAAACAGACTTGTGATGTATGAACTATTGAGACCATTCTTCTTCCAGTCTCTCCTATATAAATAAGAGGACAACATACAGAATAGGTTTCACTATCTGAAGAACAGTACACTTTGCAAAATGATGATTTATTGCCATATGTGACCCAGAAACATAATAATTTTGAAGGTGTTGGGCAGTTTTTATATAGTTTAGAGGCAGAATGTCCTTCCTGGGCACATAAAATCTTCCTTATTTAAAATCTCTTTTAAAAATTTCATGGTATTTTTCTACACCACAAAATATGATCAGTCAAAATAGGTTCATTCATTCAGCGATTCTTTTACTGAATGGCCACTAAGTATCAGGGACACTAATGCTGATCCTAAGAACAGGGAACAAGCAGAGTATTGAGATTATCAGACTTGCATTTTAGACGATGCTGTGCTGTTCTATGGACTAGACTGAACTACAGTCATTACCACCTTATTGAATACTCGAAGTTTGCTGAAAGAGATTTCAGGTGCTCTCATCATACACACTCACCCCCACCACACACACACAGTAAGTGTAGGAGAAAATGTGTTAATTAGCTTGACTGTGGTAATCATTTCACCGTGTATATCAAAGCATGCTGCATACCTTGAATTTTTATTAAAAATAAATTTTTACATCAGTAGTGAAGACTTAAGGGCACCACAATAGTTCAATTAAAAGCTGAGAGACAAAACTAGAGTGAGGACAGTGGAGATGAAGAGAAACCTATTCATTTGAAATACATTTTGGAGGTGAAATCCAAATTTTTTGGTGGCTAACTGGACTTCAGGCTTGAAAGAGGGAGGCACTAAGGATAGTTTCCAGTTTGGGGGAACTGAGCAACCAGGTGCTTGGCGGTGCTTTATAATTGGGATGGGCAGCAGTTATATTACTCAATCACACGATTATCTCATTTATGCTTCTTCTTTACAATAACTGGCTTTTCAGTGAGCTCAAGCCCATGGAATGAGGCATTTAGAAACTTGGAAAGAACTTCCAGTCTTTCTTCTTGACATTTTGGGTTTGACCCTCAAGGAAAGGCTCTCTATTCCTATTTTTACTCGAATAAAGCTTGAATAAATGAAGTTAAGTTTGGGGCCAGGATTTTTTTGTACTGAAACCACAAGCTGTTCTTTAAGTTTTACTGTTTTCTTAGGACTTCAGCAGAGTTTGGGGTGTCTGGGTAGCTGAAACAATTGAGTGCCCAACTTCAGCTTAAGTCATGATCCCACAGTTTATGATTTCTAGCCCTGTGTCAGGCTCTGTGCTGAGAGCCTGGAGCCTGCTTTGGAGTCTTTGTCTCCCGCTCTCTCTGCTCCCCCACCCGACTCAGACTCCATTTCTCTCTCTCTCAAAAATGAATAAACATTAAGAAAAACTTCTGAAAAAAGGACTTTAGCAGGCTATTCTATGCCTTACTCTAGGATCTCTAGTAGAGTATCTCTAGTGGGCTGGCTGAGTGTCTGATTCTGCTTCCTAATCCCAGGAAACACACCCACAACTCAGGTGGCACCAACCAGAGCAAACCTAAAGGTCAGCTCTCTGAGTGGGAGGAAAAGCGTTAATATTTCTCTTTGGAGCCGTATTAATAAACAGTACACTCTACGGTCAGGAAGATGTGGAATACGTAATATGTACGCATGGTAGAATGGATAGGGTTGGAATATCCAATCGAATGGGACCTAAGGAACTCCTCAAGGTTGAAGATGCACATATACCTGCTTTACCACCCTGACGCTGTTTAAGTGGCCAGAGACAAACTGATCATTTTAATCATCTCCAACTGCACTAATTCTGTGAGGCAAATACTCCCAGGTGAGATGTGAATCCAATTTCCAATGACAAGACTATTGTGAAGAGGCGGAGGATCAACCAGGTGAAGGACAAGAGAAGCACAGGATGGAGGGGCAAGCACGCTCCTTTGATCCAAACCAGTCAGCATCTGGGAGTCTATCTGGAAAACAGCTGGAGAAAACATGAGGCAGATATGCTATTCTTGGCTTGAAAGAAAAAAAAATCAAGTATGCTCTGAAACTATTAGGGGAAGCATCTTTTACCTCTCTGTAAGTAAAATAAAACCATTAGCTTCCTAAGGGGTAAATTAATGTGTCAGTGTCAAGCCAGAAATCCAGATTCAGACTCAAGATGGCCTCATTCTTTCTACTACAAGCATTAGTTATTAACACACTAGGTACGATTTGTTGCCTCCATTGTACTTGCCTGGACCAAGCTAAGAAAATTATTAGTATTTCTCTTCTCAACTTCATGCAAGTAAAACATTTTCTCTTAGGGGCACCGGGGTGGCTTAGTCGGTTAAGCGTCTGACTTTCGCTTAGGTCATGATCTCGCGGTTCGTGGGTTCAAGTCCCGCATCGGGCTCTGGGCTCACAGCTAGCTCAGAGCCTGGAGCCTGTTTCAGTCTGTGACTCCCTCTCTCTCTGACCCTCCCCTGCTCACACTGTCTCTCTCTCTCCTAGAAATAAGACATTAAAAAAAAAAAAAAAACATTTTCTCTCAGCTTGTGCAACGATGCACCTATCTCTCAATGAGCTTGTGTGACAAAAAGGCTTCCAGGAACTTCCAGAGAGGCAGGAGAAAAAAAGAATAAAAAAATATTTTCCTTATGTGGAAAGGTTTCTGATGTTGAATCAAGTATTTTAATAGAAATAAAGGCATGTCCCAGTCATTATGAGAAATCTCACGGTGGGGAGGGGGCTTGTGACAATATTCATACTTACAGTGAGCAGAGTTTAACAAGAAAACAGAACATAAATGCTGCTGAAACCTTAAGCGTCTAACACATTTTATCATTTTCTGAATGGTTTAAGTATGAGAATGTGCAAGCTCCTATCACAGTTCATTCTTCAGGAACCAATGAGTAACCTAAGAAGGAGCAAGTATAATCTATGTGAGTTAAAAACAGACACACATGCATACACATTAACTTTTTCTCTACATAATGTCCATGAAAATACCCTAAATATCTTGTTAAAGTCATTTAAATTCTAATATAGTCTTCAAACTAGACATTAAAAACTAGGTTGAGCATACCTCAACCACATCAACATTTTCTCAGCATTGTTCATGCTTCATCTCTAAGTACAACCTCAGCAGTCCTCAAGCAGATCTCACAGAAAGCTCTTCTTTATTTGAATTCTTAAGGAATGACAAAAAACTTCCTTTCAGACTTTCAAAACAATGGCATTTGGTTGTGCAAAGTAGATCCTCACCCATAAAAAGAAACATGCCTGAACTGTGAGTTGTCTATGAAATGGGCCTTATCTTATAAACAAGGAGTTTCTTTCAGTATAGTGTTCTTTGTTCAATTTTCTCCCTCTTGGATCACAGCCCAACATTCATTAGAGACCTGTCAGAACCCCGCTGGAATGCTCTGGGACTTGTCTTGATGAGCACCGGGTTTGTCAGTCTGCTGAGGGTACTTTGGTATCAATCTTTGGAAAAACAGCAAGCAATTCCTCAGAGCCAGTCAATCCTTCTAAACATGGAAGAGAGCTTTCCCGGGCTACTTCACTTGCAGTCCTAAGTTCTTAAGTCTCCCTCAATATGGGACTGACAGCAGGCAAATCATGCACTATAAGAAAATTGTCTTCCTTGGGATACCTGGGTGGCACAACTGGTTAAGCTTCTGGCTTCAGCTCAGGTCATGATCTCGCGGTTCCTGAGTTCAAGCCCCACGTCAGGCTCTGTGCTGACAGCTCAGAGCCTGGAACCTGCTTCAGACTCTGTGTCTCCCTCCTTCTCTCTGACCCTCCCCCTATCTAAACCTCAAAAAAATTGTTTTTAAAGAAAATGGTCTTTTTTCCTCTCCACTGTCTTTCATGGTCTCTGTCTCTGCCCTGGGGCTTACCCCAGGAACCACGAGTCCCCCTGGCTGCTTTGGGCAGCCCAGAACTTTGTCCCAGATCCTGCCTGCCTCCTCAAACCATATAATCAGTTTTCATCAGGAGAAAGATACAAATCAGGACCTACACAAACCAATGTGACATATGACTACATCATGATATTAACAATTGATAATGGAATAATAGGTCCTATTAACACAAGGGTGTTTCCCTGAACTCCCAGATGATTCCATTCTGTTGGCTACTATTCTGCTCATCATGTCAAAGAATAGCACACTCATTACTATTCCTCCCACCCTGCATCTGTAGCAGACAACTCTAACTGACGTATTAGACTTCTTGGAAGGAGTAGATAAAGCCTCAAAGTCCCTTGCAGAATCTTTCTTCAAGTAGGCAGCACTAATTTATATTAATTATTTACAGCTATGTTCAAATTACCCTAAAATGTTGTGATCTAAGTAAACCAATATTTATTATCTCACAATTTCTAGGGGTCAGAAGTACAGGTTTGGCTTAACTGGATGCCTCTGATTCAAGATCAAAGTTCAAGTGGGTTAAGATCGGTTTCCAAGCTAAGGCATTATTGAGCAGACAGCCATAGGTCTTCGTTGGCTGTTGGCCAAAGGTTTCTACCACAGGGTCCTCCTCATAGGAGGGTTCACATCCTTCAACAGGATGGTTCTTGGCATCCCATAGAGCTAGTAATAACAGGTAAGGGCAAGGGAGAGGAAGCCACAGCCTCATTCTAACTTAGTCTCAGAAGTGACACTCTGTCACTACTGCTCTATTTTACTTGTTAGAAGTGAGTCACTGGGTCCTGTTGGCAATGAAGGAAAGGGGATTACACTAAGACATGAAAACCAGGAGGCAGCGATTGTTGAGGGCTATCTTAGAGATGGCATACCTTACTATCAATCTATGAGACTGGACATGCAATATGGACCTTACTCTACAAATTACTGTTAAATAATTTCAACTGAAGGCATGAAAACTTGAATTTAGTAAATGATCAAAACCTAAAATATTAGTCTTTCTTGAAACTAGTGTTTTTGATGGAAAAATTTTCTTAAGTTTTCTTAAAAATGAATTACTTGGGGCACCTGGGTGGCTCAACTGGTTAAGATCCTGACTCTTGATTCTAGCTCAGGTCATGACCTTGCAATTCATGGGATAGAGCCTTACCTTGAGCTCTGTGCTGACAGTGCAGAGCCTGCCTGGGATTCTCTCTCTCCCTCAATGGGCCCCTCCCTGTGCATTCTCTCTTTCAAAATAAACATTAAAAAAATGAACTGATTTTGGACAATAGTGATTTCCTTCAGAATTCCAAAAGAACAGTACTAGGTCTGCAATGAAATTTCCTCCTGTAGATGATATTTACAGATTTTTATTTAAAAATGTAATAGTCATCGAGAAAGATAATAAAACCTAGATGGGTATAAGGAAAATTTACTTATAAACTTCACAAATAAACTCAACAGTTTAGCCTCCGCCCATCCCCCTAATTAGTACATTAGGATATTTATTTTACATTTTAAAGTTTCACACTTTGTGAACATGTTTAGCATTTTCCCAAAGGGAAACAAAACTGGAAATGTTACTTTATCAAGTACATGTCAAGATGACTCATTCACTTGCATGCATACAGAGACCTGAAGGGAATAGCTGTAAAAAACACTTGGGTCACAGCATAGTGTGGCCGTGTGTGAATTCCTTATTCCTGCAAAATTTCTCACTGCCACAATAATGGTTTAGCAATAAAAAGAAATTCCAAGAGAGGAAGGCATAATATATTTTTTCTGCCTAACTGTATTGAATGGTTATGACAAAAGTTACGACCCTTTTTAAGGAAGAAGATACAACAAATCAGTTTTTCTTCTATGTTTAGCACTTTTTTTTAAACTATTTTATTTACCATGTTTCACAAAGGTCATTATTCCTACTATTGATTCTATCCTATCTGAATACCCTTGGTCACTTCACAGTGTTTTAGGTTTGGGTTTACTATCACAGTCTAAGAAAACCATGCTATTCCTTTAAGATATCTTTAAAAACATATTAGTAATAATGTTAGAGTTAAAATATGTACCTCATTAGGTCTTGGGAGAACTGAGTGGGACAAGGCTGGCACATAGCAAGCATACAATGATGGTAACAATTTGGAAGGGAGAGTAGGGGCCAACTGACTTCTCTGAGCAAACTATGCTTAGAAGTTACTATGTACAGTGATGGGGGAAAAGAGGACTCTAAAAAGCTTTAACCCCCACAAAAATATGTAAAGAGGGGCTGAAAGAAGACACATCTGTCAGGCCAAGATAAATGAAATAAGGGAAAAAATGTTTTTTCAATTCTTTTGGTCCACATTTACCCCTTAAATGGTTTATGGAACGTTTTCAGAGATTTCAAAAATTGAAAATATCTTGTTGTCATCATCTTAACTCTGACCTGGGAAATTCCTGCAGATTCTGTTTCCTCCTTGTACAATCTCTCCTGCGTCTGGGTTCCCTTTCATATTCGACCTTAAACTATTACTGTGGTCTAGATGGCTAACTGTGTATCAGACATTCAAGTTCTCCCTCTGTACATTGAGTTTTGGCTATGAGAAGATGGTCTAGCCAGTGACTAGATTTCCCAGCTTCCGGCACAACCAACCCTACAACTAGTTCTTTGAGAGAACGTGGAACTAGTGGAACATGAAGGGAAGTGGTGTCACTACCAGGGTGGGATAGCTTTCTTTCCCCATGTGCTGGCTGAAAGAAAAGGGAAAGTCCAAAACAGAGGACAGAATTAGCTCAGGTCTCTGAATAATCACATGGAAAGCCACCTGTGAAAACACAGACACCTGGCTATTATTTGAGTGAAAAATAAATTTTATATTGTGTTAAGCCACTGCAATTTGGGAGCTTCTTACATACCAGCTGGCACTCTCTTAAGTAATCATTACCCAGCTCCAGACTAACCCTCTTGCTAATGACTAGGGAACGCCACAGACCTGTCTCAGCTGATTACTATTCAGCAGCCCACACCATCCATGGGTGCTTAAGACTGTACCCAGTTACCCAGCAAGGGTGTCTACCTGCCGAAAAAACCCAACTACTCCTCTAGACCTCAAAAACCCAGGAAGAGAGAGGAGAAAATGTGTTTGCTAACAGCTAGCTCTGGTCTCTGTATCTCCTTGAAATTTCATGGTCTGGTCCCCAAAGTTCTATCAGAAAAACACTGCCATAAAATCACAGCTAATGGGTGTGCCTGGTTGGCTCAGTTGGTTAAGTGTCTGACTTCCACTCAGGTCATGATCTTATGGTTTGTGGGTTCAAGCCCTGCATCGGGCTCTGTGCTAACAGCTTGGAGCCTGGAGCCTGCTTTGGATTCTATGTTTCCCTTTCTCTCTGCCCCTCCTGACTCACACTCTGTCTCTCTGTCTCAAAAATAAACAAACATTAAAATTTTTTAAAAAATATCTACTGGATTTTGAAAGGTGAGGCACAATTTATTGGATACAAGATACAGCAAAGCTAATTGAGACATCAGATGACATTAAAGATATACTTCAATTGCTAAGTCAGAAGAAAAAGCAGGGGTATAGTCCAAATTAATTGCCAACCACCAATAGCTTAGGTATCTGCTTTAAAGAATCAGGAGCCAGTATCCACTGATCTCAGTTTCAAAGCTTTGCTGACTTTCTAGGATGTAGTGGAGTCCTAAATAACCCACTGCACAAGTACTAGTCCGCAGCAGAGGAAAGTGGATCTCCAACATCTCCCAGACAGAAGGCAGTTGTCAATTCTACTCCAACCATGTGATACTGATGGACTTCCTATAGAGTTCCAGGGTGCAGCAGTTCACACCCAGGGCTGCTGAGACCTAGTCCATTTGAACACCATATCCACAGCTGTGTTACTGTATCTGCTACAAAAGGCCAGCAAAACTGGCTGCAGCCCTTGTCCTAGTCACCTAAGACCTTTGGTGGTTTACACACAACTAGATTTTTTTCTATGAAAAACAACTTCAAATGGAGTACGTCCTAAAAATAAGGCAGAAGGCATTTGATTTAGGATACAAAGACAGTGAGGTAATTACAAATTGCTAACTCTATCCTTAATTTTGTTAGTTTAAGTTATTAAAGATTAAAGCCCATTAAGCTTTTGGCTTTATACATGTTAGGCTAAATAGCAAAGCATCTTTCTATGGTCATTTGTATGGCAAATGTAACTCATAAAGCATGCAAACCATACTTATGTAAGAGGGTACTGGCTCTTACTGCAGCTTTTAAACAAAATTCTTTTTACTACTTCTAAGACCCAAGTCACCAAAGTATAGCTAAACTGTTTAGATTCTGGTGAATCACTATGGAAGCAGAAATCTTGCATTAGAATAACAACAGAGAAAGGGTGCCATTAGAATGGAGTCAGTGCCAGTAGAGATGGTTTCCTCCCTCCTGTCCCTCTCTACTCTCAGGAATGGCTAATAATGAATACACTTTTTGTGGAGAAAAAAGGTGTCAACTCTGATGGAGATAATAAACTCCATGTGTTTCCTAACTAAGCTATAAATAGTAAATTCAAATTATACCTAATTACAAATTATCCAATCAATTAAACTATGAGGCCTGTGTATGCCCCAGTGAAAATGAAAAATAATTATCCTGAGATATTTTTACTAAAAACACATTCACCTGAAATACTGAAGCAGTACACCACTCATTCTGGTCCCTGGCCAGAACACATACAGATTCTCAATTCTCCAGCTCAATTTACACATGTGAAGTACAACGCTAAATAACAAGTGGATAGAATGTGACTTGTACCAGACTATTGGCTGACCTGGACTTCATGACTTGATCCACCTAGTGGCTGTACCGAAGACTGAGCTTTGTCAAGGTTAATAGAAGGGCTTTGGTGATGGCCACTCTATTATCCCGAGCTAGATAAATGTAATCTTTCACCAACAACTATTACACATAATATTTACTACCTCAAATAATGAATTTCTATATTCTAAAATTAGCAAATTAAACAGGCCTGATAGAAGGGTTTGTTAAAGGGGCTGGGGCACCTGGGTGGCTCAGTTGATTAGGCATCTGACTTCGGCTCAGGTCATGATCTCATGGCTCATGAGTTCAAGCCCCGTGTCACTGCTCTGTGCTGAGAGCTCAGAGCCTGCAGCCTGCTTCAGATTCTCTATCTCCCATTCTTTCTGCCCCACCCCAACTTTCACTGTGTCTATCAAGAATAAGCATATAAAAGAATTTTTTTTAAAAGGAGATAAAGTGAAGAAATAAGGTAATGAATATGTTGTAAACCTACCTGTGCCAAATACTGGGGAAGGAGCTTCACATACAAGATTGCATTTAGTCCTTAACAGTACTACCATGTGGTAGAACTATGATTCTTATTTTACAGATCCTGACTGAGGCTTCATTTGGCCTAAACACACACCTAATGAGTGTTGGGGCTGGAATTACACTGTTTGGTTCTAAAAGCCTTTGTCCATACTACTACATAATCTTGCCTCTCAATTTCTCTGAGTCACTCTTCTTATTGGTAAAGCTGTAGACTTAAGGTTGTTAGAACAAGATCAAAGGATATAAATTTGACTATGTTCCTACAAAACATGGCAAGATCTAGGCAAAAACCCTGGTGTAAATCATTATAATTTACTACCAATTAAAATTATACATAAAATCATCATTATGTCAAATCTTCTTTTCAGACCATCAAACTGAATATATCCACCAAAATAAAAATGACACCACCACTTGATAACTAATTCTCACAATACTGAATGGGTGACTATAAATCAAAGAAAGAAGACCTAACAAAAAAGAAAAATAGTTGTAAGATGTTGCTGGGGCTTTCTGAAGTGTTGCCTAAATGTAGATGACTTCTATTAGACTTCTCTTAGTATAAGAGAAGATCACCTAACCAAGGTTTTGGGAAAGCAAGAAGGAAAAATATTAGAATCAACTTTATCCAAGCTGGAGCTTTCAGTTTTAAGTTATCAGCAGGCTGGACAGCTCTCAAGATAGTTTAGGCCATGAATTAAAAAACTTTTCCTATAAAGGGACAGAAAATAAATATTTTAGATTTTGTAGGCCATTTGCCCTCAATTGCAACTTTTCAGTTCTAGTATTATAGCATGAGAGCACAGACAATAAACACATAAGAGTGGCTGCGTCCCAATAAAATTTTACTCACGAAATACACGTGGTAGGCCAAGTTGGCCCACAGGTTGTTGTTTGCCAACTTCTGGTTTAAGCTATATTCCAGCCCCTCCCCCCCATGTTTGGAGTCAAGGAGGTGTGCTTAAGTTAGCATCACTTAAAAGACAATGAGTTCTTGATGAGGCGGGAAGATAACAGGAGCTAAAAGCCTGTTATGTGTAGGGTTGTCTTGATGAGCAAGTCAAGAGGAAGGCTGATCTCCTCAGAGAAGCTAAAAGGAACTATATAGGGAACACTTCTAACTTCAGGAATTTCCTCATTAGCAAGAGGGAAGGCTGAAGTAGTTCAAAGAGTTTGAGAATACTTTCTTCAAATGAAGTCTCCTGGAGTCCCAATATGTAAAACACATTAATCCACTGACACTGTGGTTAAAACTGGAATAAGCAAGCCTCATCTCTCAAGACTCATCAGGAGTCAACTAAAATGCCCACAACTCCTTACTAAAAGTGTGAATTTCAAGTGTAGGTTGAAAGCCATCATGGGAAACAAACATGAAGTCTCTATTTGTGACATTTTGTGATTGTGTGAAATTCTCTTTATCCCTGCTCTTAAGATAGAGCTACAGAACACTACCAATCTTCCCATTTTAAGATGTCACCTATGGCATCTTCCAAGTAAATATATATCAGTCACTAGCTTTCTACAAGAGCAACACGGTTGGCTTAACATCGTGTTGCTGTTTCTTTCTGTACAACAAATTGTTCAGATTTGTTCAGCTGTTCAAAAATTTACCTAAAAAATTTAAATGACACAATCCAATAGGCCCAGTCTTAGTGTCCATGTGAACTAAATTTCAGATTCATCCCAATTTCAGTCTTGTCTTCATATGCTCAGGCTGCCATAACACAATGCCATAGATTGGGTGGGTTCACCAATAGGGATTTTCTCAGAATCCTGTTAGAATGCCAAGGTCAAAAACACAAGCATGGTCAGCCTCTAGTGAGAATCATCTTCACTACCTCCCTCTCTTCCTCTGTCTCCACCACATAAGGACACTGTGAGACGGAATCTATTGAGAAGCCACTCAAACTATGGACAGCTTCTACCTAGAGGACCTTATATTAAATAGATTTTCACATTTTTGATATTTTTAACTTCTTTATCTAACTCCATCTTTCTAGTCAGACTTTTTATGAAGAGCTGTTTTTAGGTATATCCTTTGGAGGGCACAAAGAAAAATTAGGAATGTTGCCATATGCTTGGAATGCATGCATTTACAGGAGGTATAATCTTCAGGGTTTTTTTTTTTCTTTTGATTAAATGCAGGAAATACTACTAAACACTCCAAACACTAAACAGATTTGAATTCTGGGCTTTAATGGTCCGTTTCAAGCAACAAGTATCTTGATTATGTGGGTGTTTACAGAAGTGGCCCTTCTGCAGTCACTGGAATTGAGCTACTTCTGTGAGACAGGCCAACAGACTGACTGCAGGTTTCATATGGAAAAGCACTGCCAGGCTAGTAATTGAGCTTGGGTTTTCATCAGAGGTGGAAATTGTCCCACTGAGAAGGTTTCATCGCCTGCAAATGCCTTTCTCTAGCGTCTAGCACAATTCTGGGTGCCACGGCAGCACACAATGTAGGTTTCCCAGGTGTTTTCAGGTCAGGATGCAGCCTCTGAGCTTCAGGACCCCTCGGGAAGAGAATACACAAACACTGAAGGAGGAGGTTACTGCAATTATCTTCTGGGGAGCAGACTAAGCCTGCTCCTCCAAGGTTAGTTCTAGTTGTTTTCCAGAAAAAAATGTGGGCCCTTTTTAAGCACATTTGGTCATAGCAGCTGTGGTATTTTACTCAGCATTTGCTTTTTCTCTCCTTTAACACCAACAATAAATAATTTAAGTTTTCTTCTTTTATAACTTCACAATACATGATGCATAGTCACTGTAATTATTCCAAGAGGCAGCATGGTCTTGCATTTATCCCATTTTATCACCCACAGGAGGACACCATGCTTCCTATTACTGCTGGTGAACTTGAAGCCATTATGTGATTTCTTCCAGATGAGCTGTAGCACTTAACTTTCTACTTCAAAATACCGAGTTATGTTTAAAGCAAGCCTCGATTCTACCAAGTGATTTCCCAGGGCAGAGAATTCAAATCTAATTAAACACATTGCTTCCCCATCTATGTTTTTTGTGCCCAAATTGTTTCTTAAAAAGTACACAGGTGTCAAATCAAGCCTGGAAACCATTTTTATGTTTTGGGTGGATACTAATGAAGATAGCTTACTAAACTACTAACAGCAGAACAACAGTTATAAGTGAACAATGATAATTTAGAGAATGAAATTTTTAAGGCTACAGTTCAGGGCTTCTGGTCTTGCTCTGCTGTACTGCACATGCATAATCCTTTTTTGGTTTTTTCTCCTATGGTGAACAAGAAATATAAATTTAAAAGTGACTTTTTGGAATCAAGTGCTTTCAGTGTGCCAATGTGTTAAACAAAGTATATAGTTTATTTCTAATCCTCACAACCCTAACAGGAAAATATTATAGATATGCAATCCCCCATCCAAAATCCTGATAGCCATATGCATTCCAGAACTTGGAATTGTTTGGATTTTAAAAGATAATAAGGTGCAGGGCACCTGGGTGGGTAAGTCGGTTAAGCGTCCGACTTTGGCTCAGGTCATGATCTTGTGGTTCGTGGGTTCAAGCCCCACATCGGGCTCTGTGCTGACAGCTAGGTCAGGGCCTGGAGCCTGCTTCAGATTCTGTGTATCCCTCTCTCTCTGCCCCTCCCCCACTCATATTCTGTCTCTGTCTCAAAAATAAACTATAAAAAAATGTTTTAAAAAGATAATAAGGTGCACATATATACCACATGTTCTATAACCAAGTAGGGTCTGGACAAAGATTTGAGAGGCAAATTATATCTGCAGTGAAACATGAGTCATCATATTACGTGAAATTTAAAAACACACAAACACTAAAAATGGTTCATTAGTCATCACCAATATATTTGCCACACATTCATTTGATCTTTTTCTACAGAGGCTTTTGGATTGTGTACTTGTGCACTAGCTGTTGCAGGCATTTAGTCAAGTTAAAAGAGAGGTTAAATACAAAGTATAGCTAGGTTGGGATTTGAACCCAGCACCATTTGCCTCCAAAGGCTGTACTCCAATAGATGGAGAGAGAAAGAGGGAAGGGAAAGGAAGAGAAGGGGAAGGGAGAGGAGAGGAAAAGAGCAAAAAAAAAAAAATAAAAATAGAAATAAAAGGACATTTAAGTAGAATAAATAAAGAAATAGCCATGACATCAGCTGCCCGAGCGTGGGCAGAGAGACAATGAGAAGAGTCATCAGAAAGATCAAGTGTTAGGGCACTTGGGTGGCTCAGTCAGTTAAGCATCTAACTTTGACTCAGGTCATGATCTCACAGTTCCAGGAGTTAAAGCCTTGCATCAGGCTCTGTGGAGGCAGCTCAGAGCCTGGAGCCTGCTTCAAATTCTGTATCTTCCTCTCTCTCTCTGCTGCCCCCAACTCGCACTCTCATTCATAAATAAATAAATAAACAAACAAACAAATAAATAAATAAATAAAAACTTAAAAAAAAAGTGCAAGGGGATGAGCAGAGTGGGAAGACAACAGTGTGCCAAGGTCTCTGTAGAAAAGATGGAGTCTGCACAGACTGCCAGAGGTGGCTATGGGGATGACGTAAACCTTCTCAGTGTACCAAAACTGGCTCCAATTTCCATAGCTCATGACTATGCCTACTATGTGTCAGCATGAGGGAGAAAGCTATGAAAAACAGGAGCATGTCTCTGCACTCCTGGTCCCCCCACTTACTAGCTGTGTGACCCTAGCCAAGTTACTTAACTCCTCTGGGTTGCAATCAATTCACTTGTAAAATAAGGTAATAATATCTAGCTGAAAAACAGTAAATGGTGAGAATTAAATAATATACTACATGTTAAGAACCAAGCACAGTGCCTAGCGCAAAGCAAATGAAATATTTGCCAATATTATTAAAGGAATTTTATCCTTTGAGACAACTGATTTCTCCAGCCAAAGGAGAACTGTCCACCTTCTGGAAGTATTTGCAGAAAGCAAACCAGAGTCCAAAGTACCAACTTCTGATCAAATATAATCGCTATGCAATCAGCAATGCTGGTGAGTTCACTCTATTTTCAGCTTCAAGCCTAACTTGTTGTGTTATCCTGAATGAGTCATTTAATAGCATCTGCCCCCCTCTCTGTGAATTGACTTTTGCTCTTTAACTCAGGGGTATTGAAGAGGCTTTAGGGATAAATGAAGGAGAAATCACTGCTCCAACTAATATGCTGCTCCAAAACATGGTTTTTGGAGAACTCTCATGAACTTGCTGGTTGGAAGATGAGGAAAGATACACATGGAGATAAAGCAAGCTTCTCCTGTATGCTTATGCCTGAATGAGAGGAATCTGTATGGGTGACCACAGAGTAAGCAGAGAGACTCTGGATTAACATAAGCTTTTCTCAATCTTGCTGTAATATTCCCATTCAAAACCACAATGCTCACTTGAATACACATTATTTTCTCCCAAGTCAAAAAAATTGAGAATTGCTAAAAGAACTGATCTACTTCACCTGTTTTTATAGTACAGGTTAATAATCCAAATGGCAGTCATTTGTTTCTGGCAACATCAATAATATATCTTGCGGGCCATCACTTTCTTTGAAAACCACCTCTGGTGCTTTGCCTACCTATAAGATGGCCTCCTGCAAGGGAAAAGAGTCCAAATCCTCAATATAGCCAATGCCTTGCACACAAAACTGGAAAAGGAACTGCTAGGAGATAATTAACTCAAAAAATAATTTGCTTACCTATTTGCTATAAATGAAATGTGGAGAATCTATGCAAAGGAGAAAGCTACCATCTTGAATACAAGAAACATACGTGGAAAACCTGGAATCATAGGACTATGGCACCCTATTATCTATGGGATACAGTTCCTAACATTTTAGGATAGTATCTGAGGGACATAAAATACTCTTTTGTCTGCGATGAAAAACTAAAGACATGAGACAAAATCTTAGTGAACAAACTATCTCCCCACCAAATACAGACCCAGTCAGTCTGAATTTCCTTTTCCTCTCATCCCCCTTCAGTCCTGCTCAGCCACTGGCACATTCCCAACCCTGCTGGGAATTCACTTTGTCTTTGTGCACGGTGTTCCCTTTGCCTGGAATTCTTATCCATTCTCTAATCTCTTTGTTAACTCACCCTTCATGTTTCATATTATTATGACTCTGACTCTTGCCTGACCCCCTACATCTTGGTTAGCTACCCCTTTTTGTGCTCACATAGCACTAGACCCTCTACATGATAAAAGTTTCTCTCCTTATCAGTCTCTTCCACTTGGTAACAAGCTAACTGAGGGCAGAGGCTCTGTCATATTCACAAGTGAATTCTCAGAGCCTAGCCCAGTGCTGGCACTGTCACATAGCAGACACTTAGAAAATATCTGTGGAATGGTGACTGAATGCATTAGACTACTTGCATAAAATTAATCAAAGGATGACTGATTTGTAGTTCATGGGACCACTGGCTATATCAACACTGCAACAAAAATTTACATGCAGCTTAGAAATCAATGTTTCAAGGGTATTTATAACCATTGACAGGGCTGGCAGCTCTAGATCTTCATGAGCCTTTAATTCTAGTTCAGAGTCTGAGTTATGCTTATAACTTCAGTGAAAGAAAAAAACACGTCCTGACAATCTATTAATTTTGTTGATGAAAATGAACAAGGGTGAGAAATGGAAGTCTCATTAGACTTGAAAGTATTTTTAGTTGGAGAACATTGGCTTTAGACTGCCAGAAAACCAAATGGAAGAGAATTGTAATGAACTGTAAATATGTTAGTGAAAATGGTCAAGTGGGATCAGGATTCAAAGAACTGCCTACTATTTCTACCAAATCACAATCTGGTTGCCCAGCAACCACTCCATATGGGAATTGCATAGCGTGATGACATATTAGATCCCAATCTCAGAAGTGGACTGACAAGCCAAAACCATTAAGTCGTGCAGTCTGACTTACATTAACCCTATGACCTTAGTAAACTGTGAATGAGTCTCATCCTCTGCCTACTCAAAAGGTGAGGTCCATCAGACCTCTGTGACCTCTTCAGAGCACATGAAAACTCCGGGTACCCTGAGATACCTTGGATGTGTTTAAGGATAGCTGAATTCACTCCACATACAGATTTGATTACCTGTGTGTTCCAGACTCTTTCCATTGCACTAGTGTAGTATACCAGTGAGAAAAGGTGACATCTAGGCTGGCCTTGGCAGAAAGAGAAGACATGTGTTTCCCTGTGCCATTTCGGAGTTTCACATTCCTTCTGATCTCTCACTGTGACTGCTCACTCCCCAAAAGAAGGAAAACAGCAAACTATAAAGCTAATATTAGCTATAATATTAGCTATAAAGCTAATATTAGCTATAATATTAGCTATAAAGCTAATATTCTAACATTTTTTACTTAAAAATGGGACAAAATACTGCAAAAAATAGACAAAAGGACATCATGGATTTATATACAAAATGAACTACTGAATAAATAAAATCAAGTTACCAGTTGTTAAAAATTACTATACTGTTCTTATATTTATTATGTATGCCAAACATTCTTATCTGCATCTGGATTAATATGCCAAGTACCCATAGGACTTAGTTTTATGAAATATATGCTATGAACATCACCCTTTTTTTTTTCCTATGGGAGGAAACTAAAGGATACAAAGTGTAAGTAACTTGCTACAGGTCAGATATCTATGAAGGATCAGAACCTGGGTTCACACCCGGCTGAGTGACTCCCAAGATGAACCTCTCAATCACTGCACAATGCTCTTTCAAGAAAGGCCAATAAGTAAATGAAAAATGCTTATATCACTAGTAATCAAAGAAATACAAATCAAACCTAACAAATAGCAATGTGCTATTCACCAACTCAGCCACGATTTGATACAATGATAAAATTTAACATAGACAGCAGTATGTAGTGTGTAATGTGGGTAATCCCAAGTCTGTTGCCAATTTTTTCAGTTATCACAGTGGAATGGTAAAACAGTGTGAGTATAATAGCAATTCTCCATATTAATCATTGTATGCATACATGCACTCAGTGAATTATGGGCAGTATTTGTATTTTTTTTTTATCTTACTTTGTTCTAATTTTTTATTAAAATATAACTTTACATCTATTTAATATAATTAAAAGACTGGACATGCAAAAATATTCAGTGCAAACAAGGATAAAGTCAAACTCCTCCTTTCAGTGACTATTGCTGGGAATATTTAGTATAAACTTTCTAGAGTGAACCTACATATTATGCATCAAGAGCCTTTGCAAAGCTGTCCTTTGACCTACTCCAAGAAATCTATCCTAAAGACTTCATCACAATTTTTGGCAATCATAAACATTAAATATTCACTATTTACAGCTGTAAAAATTTGGAAGTAATCTAATGTCTAAAATTAGGAGACTGTTAGGTAGCAATGAAAGACCAAAGAATTAATCGCAGTATAGAAAAATTCGCTTTAACATTAAGTGAAATTATCAGAATATAAAGCTGAGTATGTTAAACCACCACAATATTATGTATTCTCTACCCCTCCCCTCTCTCTCTCTTTCTCTCTCTCTCTCTCTCTCTCACACACACACACACACACACACACACACACACACACACACCCCTACTTGCCAGAGAGAGAGAAGGAATAAAGAGAAGTTTTCTCTGAATTACTCAATCCAAAAATAAGTAGTGATAACTTTATTTAACAATAGACAGTTTATTTCTAATTCCAAACATTATTTCTGAATTTTTCCTGAGTGTTCTTAATGCAAAAATACTAAAAAATTAAAATCTATGCTATCTGCTAATACTGAGCCTAAATTAGATGACCAGAAAACTAATTTAGTGATGAATTATGCTCAATTACTGAGATCACTGATGGCTCAGTAGATTTACCACTCCCATTCGAGATTTTAGTTTAAATGTCTTCAGTGCCTTACAGCACTTATAGGAAAGGAAGAAATATGAAGCTATCAGATGTTAAAAAACAGCCCTTACAGCAACGAAGTGCTTTACAGTTTCCAAATTCCTTTCCCAGAGAAGACAAGGCCAGTTTGATCCTGAACTGACCTTTGAGTCGGCAAGTCCTAATACTATAACTTAAGAAAAAGAGCAGACCTCACTGTTAGATGCAGGAGTGCAGCATGGTGACTGACCTCACCAACTCCAACCTCAGTACTGAACTAAGCAGATGAGACATCCAACTTGGCCAGTATCATGAGGCCAGCAGTAAGGTCAAGGCCTACATATAGACTAAGTCTCTTTGATTATAAATCTGGCACACTTTCCATTAAGCTATCAAAATAATCAGACAATTCTGTGAGGGACACAGTAGGGAGAGAAATTTCCTTTTTTCCTCAGCTTCTGCTATAGGCAGCACGAACACACAGGTTTCCACGTAGACTAAGTTTGGGATTAAATATATAGCTCTGTGTTTACTACACGATCTTTGCAAGTAATTCAACATGTTGAAGCATTAGTCTTCCTGTCTCTAAAATAAGAACAGTACTGCCAACATCTGTAAGCCTACCATGAAGATGAAGTAAGATGTGTGATTGTGCTTGGTACCATGTGACTTGGGGCATGGCAGCTGTTTCTTGCTCCAGCCAGGCATCACCCCCTGCCCCATCTCACTGACACACGGGCACAGACTTATTCAAGAAAACAGAGTTGGGTGCCCGGGTGGCTCAGTTGGTTACATGGCTAACTCTTGATTTCAGTTCACAGTTCATGAGATCAAGCCCCGTGTCAGGGTCTGCACTGCTTATGGGATTCTCTGTCTTCTTCTCCCTCTGCCCCTCACACTCTCTCTCCAAATAAGTAAATAAACTTTATATGTAAAAAAGAAAAGAGTTAAGCATCATCCTGCAAGGAATAAAAATCTAATACAAAGAGTATAAATCTTAAAAACGCCTACTTTTCCTAGGTATTTTCTTAATACCCTGTACATTGGCCAAAGAGTGCTCCATAGATACCATCCAATCTCTTTTGATGCTAAGTATAAGAAGCTGCTTGGGTAACAGCCTTGAGTCCTATGTTCAGCTTCAGCTTGGAGAACATTAACAGGGTAAAATGCTACTTTGCATATGACCAGGGCTTTCTCAAGTCTTTCATTTTTATTATTTCCTTTTTAAACATGGAAAATCTGGCTTGAAGATATGCAATGGGAAAAACCCCATACATTTTATTTTGTCACTCAGAAGGCTTTATACTAAGCCTAAAAGCTTTTGGCTAAAGTGCAAAAACACTAGAGACCCATTTTGAATAGCAAGAGAAATTGAAAGGATTTCAACTCATCTGCAGTTGTGGTGGCTGGCAGGAGGTACTTTTTTTTTTTTTTTAACTGATTTTTCAAATGCAAGAACAGTCATCAAGCTTGCAGATCTCAACCTTGTCAACAGAATATTAGCAAACCTTAACAAAGATTGAGAATTTTGAAAATTTCTAAGTTATTTAGACTCTAAATTTGAAAATGGGGAGATTGGAGACATGGACAGTAATCCTAATAGAATGAAGGTTCCCAAGTAAACCTTAGATAGAAGGCCAACTCATAACTACTTGAATGAATACTGAGGTTAGGCCATGGAAAGGCCTCATTTAAACAGCTGTCTGCCACAAAACTCTTGCTAGAAATTTCCAAATTGGGTTTAGTTTCCTCTTCTTTGTCCACATCTGCTAGCTTTACAGCAGGAATGCTTGAATGAAATGTCAAGTACAAGGAGAGCTCATGGAATTATCTGTAAGTCAGAGTAACCAATCCTTTGGCTGGGTAAAGACCTGAGGTGCCCACACCATCGGTAATTCAAAGTAAAAAGATTCTTGAGGTATTTGGGTGGCTCAGTCAGTTAAGCGTTCGACTTCAGCTTGGCTTAGGTCTCACCATTTGTAGGTTCAGGCCCCATGTTGGGCTCTGTGCTGAGAGCATGGAGCCTGGAGCCTGCTTTCGGATTCTTTTCTCCTCTCTCTCTGTCCCTCCCCCACTCACACACTCTGTCTCTCAAAAATAAACATTAAAAATTTTAAAAATAAAACAAAGCAAAAATATTCTAAATTAAAAGTTTAAATACGAGAATTTCAACAAAATTCTCATTTTATATTTATGATTTTTCCCTTTGAGATGTCTAGTATTAAGTTATGAACAGATACTTTTTCTCATTTCAAGATTCCCCTCGCTGTGTTGGTTCTCTGAACATAAACTGTCTACAGATTAGACCATCAAGCACTAAATGAGATTTTTCCAAAATACCGCTAAATCACTTGCTTTAGAAAAATATAATTCATGAACAATTAGTTACTGGTTTTCTTGCTTGTCTACAATTCTTTGTTCGCATCTCAATTAGGGCACTGAATAATATTGCTGTGAAATTATGCTAAATATTTCATATAAAGCATATAATTTAGATTCTATTTAAAATGAGTTTCATTGTGTATTCTAATTCCTTGTATGTATGTCTATATTCCCTGAAGGGAGGGAAGCTGTTTCTTTCTTTCTTGTAGCTGCTGTGCTTCCACAGTGCCGGGCAGAACAGGCACTCAATCAGTGTCTGATAAGTGACATAACAGATTCCGAGGAATCGGAGTTGATTTAAGAAGGAAATTTTTGAGAAGTTCCAAGATTGTCTAAGGGCAATCAGTGGCAGAGATGGAAGGAGATCTTAGATGACCTTTCTGATATCCTGAAAGTCCTTTCCACCACTCCACCCTATCCCCCATGAAATCGCCTTCTTTAACTTCCTGGTGGCCAAGTTAAACAAGTAAGGGCAGTAGTTGTAAACATTAGGACAAGTTTGAGATGTGTTTATGTTGAAGATACTAATAAAAGAGCTGCTTCTCGTCAAATTAGCTACCAAGTTAGTTACATCTGCTCATAAATATGCATATAAACATTTGTTTGTCACATCAAATATTGCTAATTTCCCAGAAGACAGAAGAATCACTTTTTGGTGTAGGAGAAAGCTCTCTCTTCTTCCCACTTTTCCCAGCCTCTCAGCCAGTTTTCTCAAATCCTGTGCTCCTCAATGACTCTAAGGATTGTGAGGTAGAGGAGATGGAAGGCACAGTCCTCTCCTCCAGATCAGAGAAGACATTTTCCTTGCAAGTCTTTAAACTCTGCCACATTCATGGGATACTAGTTTTCACTGTGGAAAATTCAGCTGGGACAAGTTTTGCCACAGGATTGTATTACAGTCATTTTTCAGAGGGCAGAGCAGCTGTCTAGAAAGAAAAAATTTGTTTCAATCTAGAAGAAAAAATTTCAGATGAACACTGCAATTAAAAGTCTGTGTCCTCTCTTGTACCTGCCCCATTTACTTGAACTTTGGGTTTAAAAAGATTCTGAAATCCTAAACTTACGAAAGAAAAGGTGATCTGATTCCATTAAAAATAATAAGTGTCTCAAGTAGTAGATGTAATAATAGAGCTATTTCCCCGGCCACCTTTACTGAGATGTAACTGATAAATAAAAATTATATATATATATATATATATATATATATATTTAGTATCCATGATGATGTGATATACATATACATTGTGGGATGATTACCACAATCAAGCTAATTAACACCTCTCTCAGCTCACATAGTTCCCATTTAGGTGTATGGGGTGAGAACCCTTAAGATCTACTTCTGCCTTAGCAAGTTTCAGGGACACAATGCAAGACTGTTAACCATAATCATAACTGGTGATATTAGACTATCAGAATTTATTCATCTTACAATGCAAAGTTTATACCCTTAACTTTGAGAGGTCATAGAGAATAGGGGCACTGCCAGGTGAGTACAGATTGGCAAATGATACTTTCAAGAGAAAAAAGGCAAATTCTGCAAATTACAGGTGTTGTGAGCTTGTAATTAAACTAAAGCAGAATCCTAATCTGCTTATGTATTAGGCAATGCATGAGCCTTTAGAACATAATCTTATGATCATTGGCTTACTAAAAGCCAGTCACATTGTGGATGTGAAAGAGATTGTAGGCTTAATTTATGTAAGTCTGTTAGAATGAGCAAGAATACCTTCTTTGTGTTTAACATTTGCTGATTTTCAAGCCACTTTCATGGTATTTCTTAAGACCTCATAGCCTCTCCCTAGGCTAAAAATGGGTTTTTGTTCCAATTTGAATTCAGGAGGAAGAAGACAAAAAGTAATTAGTGGGTTACAAGGGAGCAAAGCTAGCAAATGGAAGAGCCAGGATGTTAGCCTGAACTTGTGAAAGCTGATCTTGGGGCGCGTGGGTGGCTCAGTCGGTTAAGGGTCTGACTTCAGTTCAGGTCATGATCTCACTGTTTGTGGATTCAAGCCCCATGTCAAGCTCTGTGCTGACAGCTTGGAGTCTGCTTCGGATTCTGTGTCTCCCTCTCTCTCTGCCCCTCCCCCATTCATGTTCTGTTTCTGTCTCAATAATAAATAAACGTTAAAAATTTAAAAAAAAAAAGAAAAAAGAAAGAAACCTGATCCAGTGTCCTGGCCACTGCAATCCCAATTTCTCTTTAACAGCTGAATTTACAGATGTGAGGGTATTAAGAAGATCAGCGACTTGATCATTTTTTTAAAACTATGTAACAGTGGATTGATTCATTTCACAAATACTACCCACTTCGGTTCAAGAGTCCAACAGCTAAGTGGCTGAGAAGTAGGACAGATCATTCTTTTATTGGTAACCATTCAAATCCCTGCATCTCTAAAATCCTAAATTAGAAACCTCTGTAATGCTTCATTCAATCAGAAGGACCAGGTTTTCCCTTGGACATTGGCTACATACTATAAATTGCTTAATTTATGAACCATTGTTATAGGAATTGATATTGGAATGACTTCTACCTAAGTAATCACTGACAATTTCTATTGAGGGTTTAAACCTTTGTTTTCTGGGTTAACTTCTCCTTTTCTGGTTTTTATGATACAGGAGGTCATGATTTTGAAAATTATCCACTATATTTCTGCATACTGTCACAAACTAATCAGGATGCAACAAAAGGCTGTGACCCACTTAAGATAGCCATCTATTTGACCATTATATCACCTCATAATTAACAAATCTTTGATTGAAAAGCTATTGTTTTCTTAATCGATATGAACCTCTTTTCTCAATGCAAATAATCACCCAGTACTTCAAATGTCTCCACTTCTTCTTTAGAATCCTACTGAAAAACCCAGTTGAAATAAAGTGCCTTTGATGTTATTTTTCCACCCAATCTTGCATCTCCATTACTACCATGGCACTCCTCACAACATGCCCACATGCACGTGAACGTGCTTGCACCCACATGTTGCACATACATGCATGCACATAGACACACACAGTTATACAGTTACATTTTAGAGAAATTTGAAGATTTCTCCAGGAACACATGTAAGGTCATAGAGGATTTCATCCTGGGCATTTAAATTAGGCTAAATCACATACCAATAGTCAATGAAAAACAAATATTTGTCCTTGCACTTTCAGTCCTATGAATTGTTTTGGCTCTTCCCCCTGGTTTGTTTCCTCCTTACCCAATTACAATGTAAAACTCACTCATGATGCTTTTAGCTTTGCTCCTCATGTGATAAGAAGTTCACTTATCTATTTCTGAATTTCAGTGCTTCCCAGGACACTGGGGATTATTTTCCAGACTTCAGTATTTCCAGCCTGTCACCAGCAACATCAGCTTCCCCAAACCAACTTTGTCAATGCCTGGCTCATCCCTTTGGAGAAAGGGAAGAGGGCCAACAGATTGGACAAGAGAGTGACAAAGCAAGAATGAGGATTTGTCAAATCTTTTCTTTCCCAGGCACAGCCCACTCCTCCAGATTAGAGGCGGCATTTTCCTTGGAAGTCTTTAAACTCTACCACATTCGTGGCATACCAGTTATCACTGTGGAAAATTCAGCTGGCACAAGGTTTGCCACAGGATTGTATTTCAGTCATTTTTCAGGGCCTCGTTTTCCCTGACAAAGCAAGTAAGGGAGAAAAGTTGCTAATGTTCAGCTAATATGTCTATTTAATAGACAGTGAAATGCAGTCATGTCAATTTCCAGGAGTCAAAAAGTGTTCAGTAGATATGCTGGTTTTTAACTATTCTAGGACAATATTAGTTGAAGTATTTGGCCAAAAAAAAAAAGTGACAGTGGTTGAAAAAGGAGGCTATGGTGGTAGTAGTTCCCAGTTTGGGCATAGATTTAATCTTGAAACTAAGAATCTGACTTCTATTACAAAGCTACCTTACCTATAAATTCGACCCAAATAGAAAATGTCTCAGGTTGTCAAAAGAAGAGATCTCTGACCATAAGTCCAATGTCAAAAGGCCTGCCACAGGACCACTCATTCCAGCACTTCAGACTAACTTACTTGTCTTTGGAAATTCTGATCTGCTCAAATAAGAGTACACTTGGCTGTAGATAGCATTTTTTTTTAATGTTTTATTTATTTCTAGGAGAGAGAGAGAGAGACAGCGTGAGCAGGGGAGGGTCAGAGTGAGAGGGAGTCAAAGACTGAAACAGGCTTCAGGCTCCGAGCCGGCAGTCAGCACAGAGCCGGACGCGGGGCTCGAACCCACGAACCGCGAGATCATGACCTAAGCGAAAGTCGGACGCTTAACCGACTAAGCCACCCAGGCGCCCCGGCTGTAGATAGCATATTAAGCCAGAATCATCATTAACATTATAGAATGAATTACCTTATCAGATCTTTTCTTAAATGCAGAATTTCGTATGACTGAAGTCTGTTCTAATTCTGTTAGGAAGAGTCAAAGTATAGAGAGGTGTGAGATACTGCAAGGGAGGGCTATGGATGGGAGAGCCTTGAAGGGTACAGAGAAGAAAGAACTAAAGGTGTTTGAACTGCATGCATGGGTCCATGTAGCATACATGAATTTTTTCCTGTATAAGTAAGTACAGGTCTATAAATGTATTTTCCCTTAGTATTTTCTTGGTGACATTGTCTTTTCTGTAGCTGACTTTACTGTAAGAAAACAGTATATAATACTTTTAACATAGCAAATAGGCGTTAACTGTGTATTTTATTGGCAAGGCAGCCAGTCAACAGTAGGCTATTAGTTGTTGTTAACCTTTTGGGGAGTTCAAAGTTATATAAGAATTTGTGACTGTGGGGGGAGGGGGGTTGGCACCACTAAAGTTGCCCCCATTGTTCAAGGGCCAACTGTACGCAGTTGTCAGTGGAACACAAAAGCAGCCACAGACAACACCTAACAGTGTGCTCTACAATTAAACTTTACAAAAGCAGACACAAACCAAATTTGACCTATGGCTTATAGTTGGCTAATCCCTGCCAGAAAGACCTACATAAGCCTTATTTTCACGTTTAGATATCTTATTTCACATAGATAGTAAGACAGATATAACACTGGATTTAGGAGCACCAGCTTCCATGGCAGTAAAGCAGTCTGGTCTCAACTAATTTCTTCATCACCAGCCTCCCTGATTTGTAACTAAGAAAAGGTAAACACCAACCTGTTTTAAGGTCTGAAATGTTTAAAACTCCTTAAGTGCATAGATAATTCCCATGAAACCTGTTTTCTCAAGTTGTGAGCCTCAGAAACAACTTCATTGTTGCAAATTATTAAAGGCTACCCTTACCACATAAATCACTGGCATGGACCACTGACCAATGAACATGACTTTATTAGAACACAGTATGCCAGGGGCGCCTGGGTGGCTTAGTCGGTTAAGTGTTCGACTTTCGCTTGGGTCATGATCTCGTGGTTCGTAGGTTCGAGCTCCGCGTCGGGCTCTCTGCTAACTGCCAGCTCAGAGCCTGGAGCCTGTTTCAGTCTGTGACTCCCTCTCTCTCTGACCCTCCCCTGCTCATGCTGTCTCTCTCTCTCTCCTAGAAATAAATTTAAAAAAAAAAAAAAAAAAAAAAAACGAACACAATATGCCAAAAGGAAAAACTAGTTGAAAGAACTTAAATGGTACACCAAATCTATTTTTGGCATTTCATATTTTATCAAGCTCCCATGTCAAGTTCATTAAAAACCCAAGTTTGAGGATCTCATCAGGTTTAGTAAATGATTCATAAATCAGACAACAACCCGACTAGCAAATGGGACTTCCATAAAGCTACAGAAAAGGAAAGGCTTTTTAAGACCAAGAAGGAGTTGAAAAAAGAAATTATTAGCAAAGAAAACACTGTTTTAGGCAAGACTGTTCTCCTAGTATTGACTAGAACATTCTAGTTAGGCCAATTAAAGTTTACAAGCTGCTGGGGGTTGGGGGGTGGACAGGGGTACAGCATTCAAACTGTGGTTAGGTTACATATTAAGTCTTAGTTTATTCCATGAAAGACTCTTGAATGCTGAGAACTGAGGGCTGATGGGGGTGGGGGGAGAGGGGAAGGGGAGTGATGAGCATGGAGGAGGGCACTTGTGGGGATGAGCACTGGGTGTTATATGGAAACCAACTTGACAATAAACTACTAAAAAAATAAAATAAAAATAAAATAAAATTAAAATAAAATAAAATAAAATAAAATAAAATAAAATAAAATAAAATAAAAGTTATGGTTTATTGACATGGGGCCTTAATATAACTAATTCCATTTGAGGTCTGTGGTTTTCTTTTTAACAGGTTGTGTATCTCAACTGAAAAGTATTCAAACCTTTTAATGCATGGTTCTTTTGGGGCACCTGGGTAGCTCAGTAGGTTAAGCAGCTGACTTGGGCCCAGGTCATGATCTCCTGGTTCCTGAGTTCAAGCCTCATGTTGAGTTGTGGGCTGATAGCTCAGAGCCTGGATCCTGTTTCGGATTCTCTGTCTCCCTCTCTCTCTGCCCTCCCCTGCTCACTCTCTCTCAAAAATAAATGTTAAAAAAAAGTTTTTTAAATAAACGGTTCTTTTGAAACTAATTTTCTTAAGATTTCATTGAATTATGTATTTTATTAATGTGGCCTGATTTTTTAAAATGTTTATTTATTTTTGGGAGAGTGAAAGACAGAGAATGAACAGGGCAGAAGCAGAGAGAGAGGGAGACACAGAATCAGAAGCAGGCACCAGGCTCTGAGCTGTCAGCACAGAGCCAGAACACATGGCTCAAACCCACAAACTGGAAGATCGTGACCTGAGCCAAAGTTGAACGCTTAACCCACTGAGCCACCCAGGAGCCTGATTATTTTAAAGTTACTCTAGTTAACATAAAATATTGTTTGGGAAAGCGAGTTAAAATATATTAGTGAAAATGAACATATAAATTGATAGAAAATCAAATTCACAGCTGTCATCAGCCGTAAATTGCTTAGACATGAGTGGCTGTTACAGTGCTTAAAAACAGAAGAGCTGATAAAGTATATTAACTTTAAGTGTATTTGATTTTTAATATACATTAATAAAATTTATGATAATTAAACACTTAGAAATGTTTCCTCATGATGAAAAGAAAAAAGTAAAATATTGAATTTTCTATCACTGAGAATATTACAGAAGCACCTGATGAATGATAAACAGGTTAAGAAAATGTGTACAAATTAAGCCTATAGTTAGTATAAAGAAGGAAATAATAGACATTAGAGCAGAAATAGAAAACAGAATACCGATAGAATAAGCTCAGTGAAACTAAGAGTTGGTTTTCTGAGAAGATAAACAAAACTGACAAACTCTATGATAGACCAAGAAAAAACTCAAAATCAGAAATGAAAGAGAAGACATTATAACGAATGCCACAGAAACCAAAAGGATATAAGACTATTATGAACAATTGTATGCCAACAAATTGGATAACCTAAAAGAAATGAATAAATTCCTAGAAAGATACAATCTAATAAGACTGAATCATGAAGAAATAGAAAATCTGAACAGACCAGTAACAAACAAGGAGATTGAATCAGTAATGAGAAGTCTCCCAACAAAATAAAATCTAGGACCAGGTGGTTATAAAACCCATTCTACCAACCCGAATTCTACCAAACATTTCAAGAAAAATAAATGCACATCCTTCTCAAACTCATTCAAAGAGCTGAAGAAGAGCATCACTTCCAAATTCATCTTACGAGGTCAGTATTACCTTGACACCAAAGCCAGACAGACACCATAAGCACACTATCGGCCCGTATCCCTGATGAACATAGATAACAAAAATCTCCAACAAATACTAGCAGACTGAATTTCAGAGCACATTAAAAGCTCTGAGACTTTTTACACTGCATGAGAGTTTGTATTCACCAACTCTGAAGATAATTTCTAGTTTTATAAATTTACAAAGGCAAGCCAACTATAAATTCTGTTTCTTGACTATAGAACAGAAGCATTTTTATTTTTTAAAAATGTTTAATGTTTATTTTTGACAGGCAGGAGGTGGGGGGGCAGAGAGAGAAGGTGACACAGAATCCAAATTAGGTTCCAGGCTCCGAGCTGTCAGCGCAGAGCTCATGAACCCATGAACTGTCAAATTATGACCTGAACTAAAATCAGACCCTTATCTGACTGAGCCACCTGGGCGCCTCATAACAGAAGCATTTTTAAGATGTCCTTTATGGGATGAGAACAGTAGAGAACACTCAATAGATGCTGAGACATGAATGAGAGAAATAAAAAGATACAGACCTTTTAATAAAGTAAGAAGACCTTGTTACAGATTTCCACAGATATAGTAACTAGCACGTCCAGAGTCCGGACTCCCAACTGATTACTGACCAAGCTCAAACTAGATAGAGCCTGTACCTCTTAGTTCTTAGTTCTTATTCTAAGCCTCTTTCCACTTTAGCACCATGAGCCCACATAAATAGACAAAGGTAATTCAATAATAACAGAAATGCTGAGGCATAGGAGCACATGTACCCCAATGTTCATAGCAGCACTCTCCACAATAGCTTAAACATGGAAAGAGCCTAAGTGTCCATCAACAGATGAATGGATCAAGAAGATGTGGTTTATCTATACCATGGAATACTACATGGCAATGAGAAACAATGAAATCTGGCCATGTGTAGCAACATGGATGGACCTTGAGGGTGTTATGCTGAGCGAAATAAGTCAGGCAGAGAAGGACAAATATCATATGTATGCACATATAGGAGGATTAGGAGGAACTTGACGGAGGAACAAGGGGGAGAAGAAGGGTGGAAATTGTGGAGGAAAGGGAGAGAGGCAAACCATGAAAGACTCTTGAATGCTGACAAAAACTGAGGACTGATGGATGTGGGGGGGGAGGGGGGACGGGCATGGAGGAGGACACTTGTGGGGATGAGCACTGAGAGTTATGTGGAAACTAATTTGACAATAAACTATTTGTAAAAATAATAATAATAATAATAATAACAGCAACAACAACATTATAGGGGCACCTGGGTGGCTCAGTTAAGCATTTGACTCTTGAGTTCGACTGAGTTATGATCTCATGGTTTACGGATCAACCCCTGCATCTTGGGATTCTCCCTCTCCATTCCCCTCCCCCACATGCACACGTACTCTCTCTAAAAATAAATAAACCTAAGAAAAAGACTACTAATGATACAGATAAGGCCTGAGTGTGATGTTCTAAGTGGAAAATCAGGGATTTCCTAGAGATGTGCACAGAATGAGTCAAAGTACGCTGACACAAAGATATGAGCAGAAAGGGAGGGAGGCAGGGATAATAGGTGTAAACCATCCTACACAAAGGCAGTGCCAGGCATTGAAGCTTCAAAACAACAAAAAACCAACTGTGGAACAGGAGAGGACAGTTTTATATATTCTCTTGACTTGGAAAATAGAGAAAAATAGAAGCCGAATTCATTCACCTATTCATTCATTCATTCAGCAAACATTTCTTAGCACCTACTGTGTGGCATTTGCTGTGCTCAGTCTTGGAAACATGATAAACAAGAAATGTGTGGCCCTAGCCCTCCAGGGGCATAAAGTTTGACAAAGGAGAGCAATAGCCCACGTAGAAGAGCTATTTTCAAAAAAGAGTGTATGGGGAAGAGACTGACCCAGTGATGGAGGAATAACTGCTGCTGGAGGAAGTGGTACTCATCAGAACCAAGAGGATGAAATGGTCAGCCATGCCAAGGAGGAGGAAAAGAGAGTTTCAGATGAAGAAACATTTCTACTATCATTTCTCTTGACTTCTCCACAGACTTATGAGAATTGGGACATTTTCCAGTTGGGGTTTCATGACATCACCAGCTCCCCTTCTTCAAACTTCTATGCAGCCTTGGCCTCTATCCAACATCTTAATATTGCTCAGCCCCACAATCCTCTCCTGTCGAAACTCTCACATTTAGTGACTTTTATCCAGATCACTCACCTGATTTCCAGACCTGGTCTCACCACTGAGCTACAGACTAATGTTGTCTACCCACATAATTTCCTATCTACTGTTTATCAGACATTTCAACATGGCTTCCCTGGGGCAGCCCTCCACCTTTCTTCCCTTTTTTGTATTGAGTATATGAGCTCTCTTGGAATGCACTAATGTTAACAAGAGGAGTCAAGGTTGGTAAGGAGAGAAAAGAAAAAGTTATTTAAGCTCAGACACAAAGAATGAATAGTCTTTAGCTATGCATTGAAGGAGAAAAACACTATTTCAAGCCAATGACCTCTTCTCTATTTTTAGCTTATTGATCTCTTAATAATACCATCCCTAATAAGGCATAGGTGATTTTTTATATGTAAACTAAATTTTCATTATAAACTGACAATATTCATTCACAGTAATGAAGTAATTTTACAAAGAAACATACATGAACCTGGGTCACTGGGAGACTCAGTGATGCTGGTGACTCCAGGTATAGGAATTCTTAGAGGCTCGGCTTGGTTTCGCATGGTTCTTCCACAATCCAGCTGAACATGTAGAAGCAGTGAACTCTTGCAACCATTGGAAAGAATCATTATCAAAGCAAAAGACAAAAAAATGGTTTGCTCAACCTTTTGAATTCCTAGGTACTGGCCTTGCCCTTCAATGAAACAAAAAATCCATTTTCAACCTAACCACATCCTTCACCAACAGCTTTTTGTTGCAAATACAAAATACGATAATGAGCAGAGTGAATAGTTCAACTCTCAGACTGATTTATAATGACAGTTTTCTGATACAAGGGAAATGAAGAATTGAGCAGACTCTGTCAAGTGAAAATTCCCAATTATGTGGTTCCCTTGTATTAATTAAACAGGTACTGTAGTTTTCAGAGTAGCACCTCTGAGGCCTCTGTTGTACAGAATTACTTACAGTTGTTAAACACTGTGCTCTCAATGCAAGCACGGATACAAACCCTGATGGAACATCTACAAGGTACAACGTACCATTCTGCTTGGACTCCCTTAAGGAGTTGCTACTAATCTTGAGGCACGTCTTATATTTTATCAAATTGCTGTTGTTGTTTTCAGCAAAATAGTCCACTTTGGAAGACCTCCAATATTTATCAAACATGTTACTGAAAAACGTTAATTAAAAATCTTAGCCCATTTCATTATCGCCCTACTCTGTGATTTGCAAAAGTAAAGTATTTTCATTGGGTTCCATATGCATAAATGATCTGTATTTTTAGAGTAGGATTTAAAGTCTCTCAGAAGCTAAAGCATCTTGTCCATGAGCAGGAGTTAAACTAATCTAAATTTTTGACTTCAAAACCTGCAGCTTTTGACAAAACTTCATTGTGGATTTGCAGAATAGAATTCTAAGAAACTAATCAATATTTTTTTCTTATGTTGCAAATGCCTCAAAATCAACCTATGTACAGCAAACCTGGTCATCTTCAACAAAACCATTCTTCCATTTATATTCTCTGCATCTTTGGATGAATACCCAGTATTTCAAACCAGAAGCCAAGAAGTTATCCTAGAGTCTTTCTTCTCCCTTAACCTTCACATTCAGTCCACTACCAAGTCCTCTGAATTTCTCTACCTTAAATACATCTAGAATCCATTACTCCATTACTAACTCTGCCACTCCAGTTCAGGCCTGCATTATACCTACACAATTTACTATAGCTTCACTAAGTTGTTTTTCATCTATCCTTCTTCCCCATCAGACAGTCACACAATCATGGAAGCAAGTACTTCATATGGTCATGAGATTTATCTTCCTAAATCATAATCCTAAAAACCACTACTTTTTCAAAGTTCTTTAATGGCTTTCTACCCCTCCAGAACATTATCTAAACTCTTTTACGTGGCCTACAAGACCCTTTTCAGGTATCATCCTGTCTCTTCTCCTACCAATCCTAACCTATATATGTCCCTCACCACTTTATTTTCCAGTTTTTAGAAAACGCCTTCACTCACTTTTGTCTCCAGGCCTATACACCTTAGGGTTATTCTCTGCATAGAATCCTGACCCATTCTTGCTTTATCCATTAAACCCATTTACAATTCAAGTGTAAACTCAAAAAGTATCCTTTATAAGCTTTCCTTGACTCCTAAGATCTTAGAATCTCATTTCACTCTCTATATTGAATGTATTAAAGATATAATAACTGTCCATTCCTAACAATTTTTTCTTTATATGTCTGCCACCTATGAAGTTATGCATGCTTTGAAGTTAAGATCCTTCCAACTTTTTCACGTACAATAGTGCCTGACTTGTGGTCAAATATAGTATTTTTAAGAAATTGATTTGAATGAATCAATGTATGAAAATACAAGGGTGACATGAAAAGATAAGGCATTATTTTTGTTTCAACCGCTTTTCAACTCTATCAACTATTATTCCAAGAGCCTGAGTCACCTCGGAAATTTCACATCTGAATCCTGCCTCTTTAAGTTCCTTCAAGGCTGTTTTATGACATTTCCTGCAGCAAGGGGTGGGGGTAAATGTTAACAACAAAAGTGTGAATGCATAAATGAATTTTTGCCTAGGTCACCTCCAGAGTCCCTTTCAGTTCTGTCATATCTGTCTCTCTGCCAAGTGCCAAAGCAAATATATGTTATTATTAATGACTTATTTCAGGTCATTTATCAGACAGACCAGTTGACTGGATTTCATAAACATTATGAGGCAGGTTAAAAACTGAGTGAGGAGAATTACATGAAGCAAATCTGTATCCTCTTGTGAAGAGCCAACCCAGGGTTTGGTTACAAAATTGGAATGTTCTTTTTGCTGTCTTTACACTGGAGATTTGCCCACTGCTTACTTCAGTGGGGAAATAGGGAATGTGCCCAGCATATGGAGGCTTCCAAAACCCACATGAACACCACCAAAAATAAAAATATTACATGAAATAAAATCAAAGAAAAAAATGCACCAAACCTTTGTTTCACCTGGCCAGAAGATCTGTATTACATACGTTACTACTTATTCAACTTCCTAAATTTTTTCTAACATGTCATGTGAAGGGTCAGATACTTTTGGAGTTCAAAAAGACCTTAGACACCAGGTGGTCAGTGATCCTTGGTGCCCTGGAGTTCTGATGGGCTACCTCTGGAACCAAACAGAAGAACAAGATCCAGCCGCCTTCCCTTGCTTCAACTCAAGCAGTATGTAAATAGGCAAAAACAGTTTTGTATAAGAGGGAATGAGGTGGACTGTTTCTGCCTTACCTAAGGAAATCATTTTTTTAAAATATTAGACAAATCAAACCTGACTTGGCATGAGGCCACTGTTGTGGAATCCCTGCTCTATGACATTTCATTGCGTGGTTAGCCCATGTCTATATGAATCAAAGAAGAAAGTTGGTAATTGCCAGAGTCTACATTACCTAAGAACCCTACATAATTCAAGATATTTTTCTCATAATGAAACAACCAAAGTTTCCATCCAAATTCATGCAGTCTGCTTCCTACACGCTTTAAATACCTGGCCATGGGAAATGACCCAGTTTTTATCTCCCTCTGTTGACTCTTTCAAATTAAACTCTTTAGCACAGGAGTCATACCAACAGGTGCTTCATCCTACACTCCCATTTTAGGTCTCCTTTTTAGCCATTACACCTGGTTAACTTGGAGATCCTCCAGGGATGGCATCTGTTAGCATGGTCTCCCTTGAAATACAGGCCTACAGTAGTTGATTTGCAAATGTTGATGAGAACCCAACCTGTGTTTGTCTCTGTTGTCTCATGGTTTCGCCGCCATAAGCTAAATCAAATTACACTTCACAGTTGGCAGTTGAAAGAAATGAAGAAATAGTCAATGCAAAGACATCTTCCTTGGTACCACTGGGGAAGTAAAATATTAAACCTGTCTATCTCCTTTATTGAGTCTGGTGGTTATCACTGCTTAACATGGAAAGTGGCTCTTTAAAATGAGCACTAGAGAGAATGCAAGCTGGTACAGCCATTGTGAAGAACAGAATGGGATTCTTCAAGAAATTAAAAATAGAACTACCATATGATCCAGTAATTCCACCACTGGGTACTTACCCAAGGAAAATGAAAACACTAATTCAAAAAGATAGACGCATCCTTATGTTATATCAACATTATTTACAATAACCAAGATATGGAAGCAACCAAAGTGTACATCCATAAATGGATGGGTTAAGAAGATGTGGTGTACACATACACACACACACTGCAATGTTACTCAGCCTAAAAAAGAATTAAATCTTGCCACTTGCAACATGGATGTATATAGAAGGTATAATGTTAAGATAAATAAGTCAGAGGGGCACCTGGGTGGCTCAGTCGGTTGGGCCGACTTTGGCTCAGGTCATGATCTCATGGTTCGTGGGTTTGAGCCCCACGTCGGGCTCTGTGCTGGCAGCTAGCTCAGAGCCTGTAGCCTGTTTCAGATTCTGTGTCTCCCTCTCTCTCTGACCCTCCCCTTCTCATGCTCTCTCTCTCTCTCTCTCAGAAATAAATAAAACGTTAAAAAAATTTTTTTTAAAAAGAGAAATAAGTTAGAGAAAAACAAATAACAGATGACTTCACTCATATGTGGAATTTAAGAAACAAATGAAGAAAAAAAAAGACAAACCAAAAACCAGACTCTTAAATATAATAGAGAACTGACGGTTACAGAGAAAAGGTGGGTGGGGAATGGGTGAAACAAGTGAAAGGGACTAGAAGCACTCACGATGAATCACTGAATCATTTTATCGTACATCTCAAACTAATGTAACTCTGTATGTTAACTGTACTACAATTTTTTTAAAAAAGATGAGCACTAGAGGCTCCTTCTCCTGAGTGTGCACATCTGTCACTACTACGTAGATTTGTCCTCATAAAGCAGGAGTTTCAAGCATGAAAACTAAGAGTGTCCTGCAGGCAAAGACATTGAGGGAATGAATAGCAAGAGAGAAGTAGGAAGAAAATGGGTAAACAACAGAAGATGAAGTTATCATGTCTTCATATGCACGAGAGCCAGCATGTGGGAAAACAACTAAGGGTGACTGTCACAAGTCTTAGAAGGAAAAGGCTGGCTTTGCCCACCTCTGGCTGCTAAGTGGATGAAAGGGTGCTAAAGGTTAAAGATTGTCAAGCCTGTGGAGACCTTAGTTTACTGAACTTTGGTTTAGGAGTGATTATTTATCCAACGTATGGAAGGAAACAATTACTGTCATATGCCTTATTTTCAAAAAGGAAGCAAACTCCTAAACATTGAGACCTGCCCCCACTCAGTCAGTTTCTTTGTCACTAAATCTGTATCTGTAATGACCGCTATGACCAAGTGGAGAGGATGCTGGTATAAACAAGGGTTAGGCAGTTGCTTTTTAACTCTAAGCATGTATGTTTCCTTTTGTTATTTTACAGTCCTGGAGATCAGGAGTCTGAAATGAGTCTTAAGAGGCTAAAATCACAAAGTGGGTAAGGATGTCTTCCTTCTGGAGACTCTAGGGAAGAATCTGTTTTCTTGCATTGCTAGCTTTCAAAGACCACCTGCCTTCCTGGACTTGAGGCTCCTTCTTGTATCTTAAAAGGGCAACACTCCAACCTCTGCTCTTATCACACTTCTCTTTTCTAAATCAGACCCTCTATCTAAGGACTCCCATGATTACATGGGGCCCACCTAGATAATCCCTGAAAATCTCCCCATCTCAAAATCCTTAATCTACAAAGCCCCTTTTTCCAAGTGAGGCGACATGTCCACAGATTCTGCAGATTAGGATGAGGGGCTGTTATTTGGCCTAGCACAGATTTGTCAAGAAAGACTTTATTCCAGAAGCTAAAGAACCAAATGTCCACAGAAGACAGACAAGTAATATAAATGAATGAAACAGACCAAGAAACACTGGAAAGGGAAGTAAGCTGGAGCATGAATAGCATTCTAAGGCATTCAAATTTGAAAAATCATATGTGATTACTGTGGGGGGTGGGGGGAGAAAAAAGATCTCTGCTTCATACCTGCTGATTTGCACCCATTGTTTGAAACCAAATATTTGCTATTTTCAAAAGAGCCTCATTTGCCATACAGGAGGCACTTTGTTAAAATAGCCACATGCACTCTGCAGCCAAATACATACGGACATGAATCTCTAAAAGCCGAAAAAGAAGATACTAACAAGAAGAATGAGGTTAGAGGAGGTTTGTGGAGAGACCCACCAATGACTAATTGGATAGGCCACAAAGGAAGGGGACACTTAGAAGAAATACAAGAAAAATTAAAGAAGATGGTAAGCCTGTTCCCAGAAGGCTCAGAAAGAAGGGTTCTCTCGCTCGGAGGCAAATGAGAGGCTGCTAAGTGGTCTGCAAGGACTGATGGCTCATCAATTTCTGAAAGTACCAACTGTGACATCGTAGCACAAGTTCCAAGGACACAGGCAGAGACAGTAGCAATGCCATGTTCTTGCTGGACTTTAACTTGGAGGAGCTCTGCCAAGTCCTAAGATTTGGGGTGTGTTATAAGGAAGACAGGGATGGGGCATCACGGTGTGAAGATGTGGTAAGTAGCCGGCCGTGCTAAGAAGTGAACTCATCAGCTATGGGATTTAGGTTTGCAGACCCTATGGAATTTACATCAAAATCAGGATTTATAAAGGCTTTAGAGGTATGGAACAGAATTTAATATATGGTAGCACAGGAAAACAAGATGTAGTGTGGAAGAAAACAATTAAGGCAGCTCATACATGGGGGTGACTCAATTAAAATTCATATGGGGAAAGACATGCTCTTCTATTTAAAAACCAAAGGAGACAAACAAGCAAGTACATGGGTGTCTGGTTATTAAAGGAAAAGTCCTAGGCTTGTCTAGAAGGGAGACGTTGACACAAAATTCATTTACATGGAGAACAATATAAATGTGTATATAGTAGAGAGAAAAGGAAAGAGAAGAGAGAGGAAGGAAGACACAGACAAAATGCTTTATTGAATGATTTGTACTCAGTAAGGGTGAAATTATAAATCAGCTTTTTCAGTTGTTCTATGCTACTGCCTTCCAATAAGTTTTGTCAATCATTTTCTTGCCTCCGGATGAAATCTCAAAAACATAAAATGGCCTCTCCTGTCACTCACACATACAAGTGAATATTCTTCTAATATGAAATTCCCAGTTTAGTCCTTCTAGTATCAAAGCCTATTCTCTCATGTAAGTCAAACCCTCTTCCCTGCCCTTCTGCATCTGAGGCTGGCAGAGGTATGGAGAGACGCAGCAGGGAGCAGAGCTCCGCCAGCTTCTTTCGCTCTGTTCTCCTTTTCAATTCACTAGGCTGTCTGGTTTTCCAGGGCTCAAGAGGAGGGAGACCGGAGAGACACGAGGCAGAAAAAATTCTGCTTGATTGGTACTGGTGGTCACCAAGGTAACTCTTTCTTCATCCCCCTCTCTCCATCTCTTGGTCTCTCATGGGGCACTTATGTGGGGTCTTCAGAAGCCCCCATTACTGTGCATTTCTCATTCACTGTTCCCTGGTCACAGGAGAAACCACCTCTGCCACCTCGAGGTGGTTGCCCATGACTCTCCCCTCATCCCTAGCATTGAGTGGTCCACCCCAGACATGAGTCCCCTCATGGACTCAGGCACACTCCAGGAGATCCTTTCAGGCAGAATTTTTCCAAGTTGCCTAAGTTCAGCTCCTACAATGTGTATCTGGTCCATATCTAGTAGAGCAGACTATTTTGAATGTACCCTGTATCTTTATTCTCCTGCCACAAACAATCCTCCTTAACCACTTTCCTTGATAAATTTTAAGTGTATAAATCAGGTTCTTCAATATGAGCAGGCACAGGTCAAGTTCTGCAGATGATTTCCTGAAGCATCCCTCCAGAGATGTCAGATAAGAGTTAAATACCTCTCTGCTTGCCTTCTGTGCCTTCCTGAAGTTACCCACAACCCTAACATGGCCTGTAGAGATGGATGAACACCTACCATTCTTAGCCTTTTGAATCCCTCCTAAAACTCCCAGATACAGGGAAAAGTCACAGTTATTATCCTGTTACATAGATGACACATATACATATTTGTGTGCTTGTGTGTGTAGCTTTCTCTAGGTAGTGGCTAGCTGCCTGAGAAATATGGAATTGGAGCCCTAGAATTCAAGGGAAAGAGATGAAGCTAGAGCTGTAGTTTCCTCCAAGATAACAACAGATTCGAAGAAGAGAAAAGATTAACAACAGTGGGGAAGCAAGAGATTTTAGAACACTAATGACTGGCATTTGATTTTTATTTGTTCTGAATCTGGGCAGAAATGCCCTTCACAATGCTCAAATCAGGACAATTCTGTCACCATATTATCACTGAATTAGTGCAGCACTGCTCTGGATAACAAAGGAGAGGAGTTTTCATTCCCATTTAGGAGAGAAAGGACAAGACAGATGTGGAGCAGGCACCATTTGTGGTGAAGTGATGGTGGGAAGTTCTTAATGACTGAGCCCAACAGGAAGTTACAGGCAACTTTTGGCCAGAATTAGCCCCACTTTTAGGGAACTTCCAGAAGTTTTGACTTCTGGCTATTTCAGTTGGAAGCTTAATTTATTTCGTGTGAAAGTCAAACAAGAGGTGCCTTCAGAAGGCTGGAGAGCATCAAGGTATTTAGGAAACACGTAACTAATGCGGAATTCCCTGTTTTTCAAAGCTTTCTGGTGTAAATTTGATGTCGGAGAGTCTGATCAAACTTCAAAATGTTTCACCATCAGTAAGCAGTAATAGAGCAAAACAAACATTCCAAGGATATTAAATACCTACAAGAATCAAGCACAAACTATGTACCTACTAGCACAAATCTTACAAATTTTGTTGACAATGAGAGAGCTTTGAGGATTAGACTGTATAATCCCTCCTTGACCTCTCACTTCCATTGCCTCCAAGTTCCCTCATTCTGACTACATGCTTCCAGTGTTACCTTGAGGATGAGAATGGGATTGTGATAAGACAAAAGCAGAGGACAGGAAAATAATGGATTTTTCTAGGGCTCCAGAAGCTTCTTGCAGAGGAGGTAAAGGGCAGCATATAGATCCAAGTTTGATCTCTGCCAAACTCGCCATGACGCCCTGCATGCTGTGTTAAGGTCAGCTGTGCTAGGCTCAGTTGCAGGTTTTCTCTCTGGAGGCTAAGGTTTTGTAACTTCTGATATTCCAGGACCTTGTAGGTTGACTCATTAAAGCCACAGGAGAGTAGCTCACACCACTCAAGCCCGCCCGAGGCTCATTTGTAAACCAGGAAATCAATTTGCTAATTTAGAGTGATTCAGATTCAGCCACCATTTGTTTGGAACATGCTACATGTCAAACATCGAGCTTAAGGCTTTCTTACTGGTGATCTCATTTAATCCTTTTGTCAATGGTCAATGGATGTCCCCAGAAGGAAGTCTATTTAGAAAAGTGAGAAAGGTTTAAAGAGTTTCTTGGAAAAACTGAATCAAGGCAAAGAGAAACAGGTAAGTCTTTCCCTTACATTTACGTGCTTATGATACCAGTCCAAGTAAGGAGACGCAAACCACCTCCCACTGGCAGCGCTAGACCCTGACTGATCAAAACTTCCTCCCGCCCGTTTTAGTCTTTTATGCTGACACTTTGTGCCTCCCACAACATCTTATTCCCTTACAACCAGACTGCCCCTGCAGAAACAAACTATGCATAGCACATTTTCCTTATCAGAGGAGAATGTCTCCCATCTCTTAAATAGATGCCAACTGTTTCCTGAACCTGACTTATCTCATGACTATGAAGTATGATAGTAGCAAAGTCAGCAATTTGCCACCAGAGTAAATCTCTGGAACCTTCTAGACCTATGCTGAGAACAGAGGGTAACCTGCGTCCTCTTTGGCTCTAGGCATGGCATAAGGATGTAGGAGGGAAGAGGAACACAGAAATAAAAGATTCAAATTTTTAAAGTTTATAATCACATGGAAGAACTGTCCCAGCTGTACCAATTTGAGATTTTTTTTTAATGATTTGACAAGTTTATTATTTAATTTGTTTAGAGTACATTACTTATTTAAATTCAAGTTAGTTAATATATCATGTAGTGTTGGTTTCAGTAGCAGAATCCAGTGATTCATTACATATAACACCCAGTGTTCATCCCAACAAGTGCCCTCCAAAAGGCTCATCACCCATTTAACCCATCCACCCCTCCAGCAACCCTATCTGTTCTCTGTATTTTAGAGTCTCTTACAGTTTGCCTCCCTGTTTTTATATTACTTTTCCTTGTCTTCCCCTATGTTCATCTGTTTTGTTTCTTAAATTCCACATACGAGTGAAATCATGGTATTTGTCTTTCTTGATTTCTAGTTTATTTAAGCATTTATGCAATGTCATACAATTCATATACAGAGATGAAGAAGTCATTTTACTTTCAAATAACTCATTGTCAAATGGGGAACACGAACATGTAAGCAATTATTTCTAATACAGTGAGCTAAAGGTTAATGAAAGTATAAACATGGTACCACCAGAGAACTGAGGTTTGGAAAACTGTGCCTATGTGACCCAAGTCTCACAGTTAAGGACATTTGAGCAGTTTTAAATTAAGGACAAATTCACTGGACAGGAAAAGGAGGGGCAGTGGAAGAAAGGGTGAGGAGAAATGTTTAGGGAGGGCATTCCAAGTGGAAGGAACAGAGGCCAAAGATACCATAGGACTTTTAAGAAAATACGTGACATTCGGCACACCTACAGAAATTCATAGGAGTAGAAATGAGGCCAGGAATTAGACAGAATCAAACCAAAATTGACTAACTGTTAAGATCAGAAGCTTGAATTGCACTCAGTAACCAATAAGTATGGAATTTAAACAATGTCATGTCAGGAATGTATTGGTATTTTTAAAAGAATAGTATGATTTGTGACAGTTATTTAGCTTTGCTAAGTAATGTGTGAATAACAGTATTTGTTTCAGGGAAGTATATTACTCCATCCCAATGTACTTAGAATATTACTTTGATAATATTCTAAATATTTTGCAATGTATTTTATTTTCTTTACCTAGTATTTCCTGATATATCAACAATATATAGTACATAGTTCTGATGTAGTGGGAAGAAGGCTAAGCCTAGAGACAAAAAACTTGGCTCTGAGTTGCTACTCTCCCTCTTTCTAGCTATGTAGCCTTGTTGACTAACTTTTCAGAAATTCAAATTTCTCATCAGTGAAATGGGGATATTGATATTCACCTTCTGGTTGGCTAGGAGAATTAGATTAAGGAACAAGGGAGACAGACTTTGGACATAACAAGTCCCCCAGGGATTCCAATTCATGAAATCTGGGATGCTGTTAGGCAATATTTAATGAATCTTGATCTTGAGTGGTCAGCTTCAATCTCCCTTTCTTTCCTAGAGGCCAGAATTCAGGGAGATCCTAGTGGAAACTAGGGATAGGGCTCAACTAAAGTCTGGACCCCCAGATTTTATTTTGTGACTCTCTTGACTGTTTTTATGAATATACCTAACTTTAGTGCTTTTCTGCTTCCTACTTTCCTTATTCCTACTTGTCATCCTTTGTCATCATGGTTTGCTGGCTTTCTTTAATGATCTACTTGACTTCCTCTTTTTTTTTCCTTGTATTTTTATTACTAGTTTTTGATTTGTGGTTACTATTAGGTTTATATAAAATACCTTATGCATAAAATAGTCTATATTAAGCTGATGGTTGCCTAAGTTTGAATGTGTTGTTAACTCCTGTCCTGTCTGCATTTTAGGTATATAGTGTCATCCTTTATATCCTTTTATTTTGTGACTCTCTTGACTGATTTTTATGAATATACCTAACTTTAGTGCTTTTCTGCTTCCTACTTTTCTTATTCCTACTTACGGTTTTTCCTTTCAACTCCGTCCCCTTTAACATTTCCTTAGGGCTGCTTTAGTGGTGATAAATCCTTTAACTTTTGTCTTGGAAACTGTTTACCTCTCCTTGTTTTCTGAATGGCAGTGTTGGTGCTTAGAGGATTTGTGACTGCAGGTGTTTTGTGTTTGTGTTTGTTTTGTTTTGCTCCAGCACTTTGAATATATCATACCACTTGCTTCTGGCCTGCAAAATTTCTGCCAAAAAATCAGCTATAGCTTTAAGGAGATTTTCCCTTCTATGTGACTGTTTCCTTTCTTCTTGCTGCTTTTAAAATTCTCTTTATCACTACATTTTGCCTCCTTAATTACCGTGTGTCTTGCTGTGGACCTCCTTGGGTTGATTTTGTTTAGAACTTTCTCTGTCTTCTGGATCTGGGTTTCATTCTGTGCCCACATTTGGGAAGTTTTCACCTGCTGTTTCTTCAGATTTTCTAACCACCTTTCTCTCTCTCTTCTCCTTCTGGAATCCTATAATGTGAGTTTATTAAAATCGATGGTGCTGCTGAGTTCCCTGAGTCTAGTTTCATTTGTCACTACTTTTTCCTCTTTTCTGTTCAGCTTGAATTCTTTTTACTATTCTTCCCCCTCCCCTCTTAATGAAAAAATAGAGCTCTTCCTTACTCTCCACAAACTATAAGGTCATAACCAGATCTAGTGCTATCTACTAACTGAAGGCTGATTTCCTGAGATGAAGGTAAAATCTTGATTAAATGATAATCCCACTGAATAGAAATAGGTGAACTCCTATTTTAACCCATATGTTTTGTGTAATGGAGTTTTCAGCAGCAGTGCTTACTAAATCTGTCAAAATATAACAAGAAAGAAAACAGAAAAAAATTTTAAATAAATGAATATAGCCTCATTTATTAAAAAAAGATTGTGTTTCTACAGATTCTAAGACTAAACTGAACAGAATAAATAAACTTAAACCATTCAAGTAGGAAGGGGGAAATTTCTTCGTTAGAATTCTAATAAAATTCTGAATAAGAAATTCCATTTCAGAGAAAATGTTGGGCTAGATTATCAAACCAATCTTCTTGCTGGAAAAAGAAAAACTAAAAATACTGGATAATTTTTTTAAAAAAAAAACTTCACGTTCATAGACAAGTTGAAAATATAATAAGATGTCAGCAAATTCTAAGTCCTTGGTGTAACTGGATCACTGAGTCTCCTTTGGCTCACATAGCTTTTACCAAACCTCCCAAAATTAAACTCTACATTTGACAGCTTTGTACAACAAAAAAGAAAGAAGTAAAAGCCTGGAGCTTATTAAGGTATAAAAACCAGTAGGAGACACTCTTCACATTAAGACAGAACCTCAGAGTACTAATCCTTCAGGCAAAGATGAAACAAAGACCTGTCCCAACTATGCTCCACAAAGAGAATTGCACACCCATCCTCCAAGAAAAATGCATGGAGAGTTACACTGTGGAGAAGTGGAAAACAAAACAAAAATGCTCAGAAAGAAAAAACTCCTAAAACGTGGTCTTCAAAAACAAAAAACAAATCAACCAACAAAAAACCAACCTACAAACAAAAACTCGCAAAAAATGATCCCAGAGTAAGAGTGTCCTCAAGGACCTTCCGGAAATGAAAACAGATCTTGTCCGGAGATCCAGGTCTTCATCCTAAGCCTCAAAGTATCATTACAAACAGGTAGCTTCAAGGACAAATAGTAAACATTAAGCTGAGGACAAATGGGAACCATGCACATCAAGCAAGCACCAGAAGGAGACAACAGAAAAAGATTCCCAAGGCTTCCGGTATTAGAATTGGAAGGATGAATTATGAATTAACTGTGCTTAAAATGTTGAAAAAATAAAGGCAAAATTGAGAATACACAGGTAGTATGAAACTATTAAAAGTAAGTAGATTTGAATAAAAAATAGTGTCTAAAATTTTTTACACATAGTAATTAAAATGGAAAACTCTTGTGTTTGACAGATCAAACTTTTTTTAGGAGAATCAATATGGGACTTCCAAGATGGCAGAGTAAGAATCCTAAGCTCACCTTGTCCCAGAAATACAATTAGATAATACCCACTTAAATATAAATTACCCAAAGATTGACAGAATAGACTCCCACGGCTAAATGTAGAGAAGAGTGTGGAACAATACGGTCAAGAGCTAAAGTGACCCAGGGGACTGCCCACAGCAGAAAGGTACACCAAGGACACAAACAGGGTACAGGAACAGACATCCATACTAGGTACCCCAAGCATGGGGGACCTGCATGGGGAAAATAAATTCCAGTAACATCTGTCTTTGAAAACCAAAGGAAATTAACAATCAGTAGGGCTTAACATCTGCAACTTTACGAGTCAGCAGCCTTACCTGTAGGAGACCCAGGAGGGCCATCAGAGTCCCCAGCCCTAAAGGAACAGCACAAACAGCAGCCCCACTTTGATCCTAAATAGAGGCAGCAGTCTGAAAAATGACTGGGGTAAACGGGAGGGAGATTCACTTATAAATCCCAGAGCATGTGCTAGAGGGGCAGGGATCTTTGGGAGCCTTCTCGAAGAACAAGAGTTGGTGGTTGCCATTTCCTTCCTCCATGCCACTCCCACAGAGCCATACACTGACACCTGAGGGAAGGAGCACAGCATGAATACACTCTCCACCTCGCTCACTAACAGCATGCTCCACCCACACATTCTCCTGAGGAAAGTTCCTCCTCCAGCCAAGCCCTGGACGAGTTTTCCCAGGCAGCTGTCAGTCCCCTCCTGCAGCCAACCACCAGTGGCCAGTGCTAGTGGTACATGCCCTGTCCCCATGGTCTTCTGCAAACATGCCTTCTCCAGGCCAGCCTGCCTCAGTATGACTTTCCCAAGGCAGCTGCAGGCTTCCTCCGATAGCAGGCCCACACACCCTGCCTCGACTTTCTCCTGTGGAGCTGCTTCCTCCAACACCCTTTGATGTAAGTCCATCCAAGTAGTGGCACATGCCTCGTAGTGTGCAAGCAGCTCCAACAAGGGCTAGTACCACTCCAGAGTGACTTGTGCCCTGGGGAGATGGGGAAATAACCACACATCCCATTTGACTGTGGCCCCAGAAGTGGGCTAGGGGCAAACGGCTGGTTTGACTATAAGCCTCACTCACTAACAAAAGTTTCTCAGGGTACAGGTGGAAAGTGCCCTGTAGTTTGGTGCTACGGCCCCTCTGGCAAATCACTCGTGTGACTCAAGACCAAGGAGACCCCAGACTGGCCCGCTAACACCACATGGACCAATCCCCCAACAGGCAAAGAGAGTCATTGCAAATGATCGGACTGATAACAACTGTGACTGTGCCAGAGTAGTGCACAGACAATCGAGCCAGGTTGTAGTGACAAGGGGACACTGCACTGTAGGAGCTCATCATCATAAATAAGGCCACTACGTTCAAGAGCAGGCAATGTAGCTGACTTTTCTAATACACAGAAACAGACACAGTGTTACACAAAATGGGACTGAGAATTAAATCTCAAATTAAAAAACAGAACAAAATCACAGCAAGAGAGATAATAAAGATAAGTAATAAGCCTAATAGAGAATTTAAAGTAATGATCATCAAGATACTCACTGAACTTGAGAAGTAAGTGGGGAACCTCCATGAGACCCTTAACAAAGAGACAAAAACATAAAAAACCAAAGATGAAGAAGTCAGTAACTAAAATTAAAAATACCCTGGAGGGAATAATTAACTAGAGGAAGCAGAAAAATGGATCATCAACCTGGACGACAAAGTAATAAAAAGGATTCAAGCTGAACAGAAAAGAGGAAAAAGTAGTGACAAATGAAACTAGACTCAGGGAACTCAGCAGCACCATCGATTTTAATAAACTCACATTATAGGATTCCAGAAGGAGAAGAGAGAGAGAAAGGTGGTTAGAAAATCTGAAGAAACAGCAGGTGAAAACTTCCCAAATGTGGGCACAGAATGAAACCCAGATCCAGAAGACAGAGAAAGTTCTAAACAAAATCAACCCAAGGAGGTCCACAGCAAGACACACGGTAATTAAAGAGGCAAAATGTAGTGATAAAGAGAATTTTAAAAGCAGCAAGAAGAAAGGAAACAGTCACATAGAAGGGAAAATCTCCTTAAAGCTATAGCTGATTTTTTGGCAGAAATTTTGCAGGCCAGAAGCAAGTGGTATGATATATTCAAAGTGCTGGAGCAAAACAAAACAAACACAAACACAAAACACCTGCAGTCACAAATCCTCTAAGCACCAACACTGCCATTCAGAAAACAAGGAGAGGTAAACAGTTTCCAAGACAAAAGTTAAAGGATTTATCACCACTAAAGCAGCCCTAAGGAAATGTTAAAGGGGACGGAGTTGAAAGGAAAAACCATAAGTAGGAATAAGAAAAGTAGGAAGCAGAAAAGCACTAAAGTTAGGTATATTCATAAAAATCAGTCAAGAGAGTCACAAAATAAAAGGATATAAAGGATGACACTATATACCTAAAATGCAGACAGGACAGGAGTTAACAACACATTCAAACTTAAGCAACCATCAGCTTAATACAGACTATTTTATGCATAAGGTATTTTATATAAACCTAATAGTAACCACAAATCAAAAACTAGTAATAAAAATACAAAGAAAAAAAAGAGGAAGTCAAGTAGATCATTAAAGAAAGCCAGCATACCATGATGGCAAAGGACGACAAGAATACAAATACCACCACACAACAAGTAACAAAATGGTATTAAGTACATACCTATCAATAATAATTTTGAATGTAAATGGGCTAAACACTCGAACCAAAATACACAGGTTCCAAAACAGATTTTTTTTTAATTTTATTAAAAAAAAAAAAAAAAGACCTGAATCCTGAGAAAGATGGTGGAAAAGTAGAAGGACCCTAGGTTTGCCTTATCCCACAAATACTAGGTACTATCAAATCATCCTAATAATCCCAGAAATTGACCTGAAGGAGGACAGAACAACTCCACAACTACAGGTAGAGAAGAGAACACAACAAGTAAGGTAGCAAATGTGGAGACATCGTGGTTTAGGGGAGAAACAGATCCTGGCTGCTGCAGAGGAGAGGGGGCCATGGTCTCAGAGAAGGGAAAGGGAGAGATAGAGGAGCACACAGGGGAATGCACAAGGAGAACATTTCCCCGTAGCTATTGGCTTAGAATATAAGAGGGGCTGAATTTGAATCCTTGCAACCAGCAGGGGGACTCAAGTTGTAAATTCAGCAGGCTTGGCTGGGATTGAGCCTGGAGAGCACCATGCTGCTCTTGGAGAGAAGACAGGCCAACAACTGGCCCATACAGTATGGAAACAGATATGAAAAGTGTCTGGAACACGTGGGGAGATTATTCACTCTTCTCAAAGTACTTCTCTGAGAGGCAGCATTCACACACACACACACACACACACACACACACACACACACACACACAGTTTCCAGGAACAAAGGAGCTGACTGGTGCCATTTCCTTCTGCACCACCAAGGACAAACAGAGAGCCACTGGAGGGAGGCAGCACCAAACCACCAACACTGGCTAACTTGCTTACAATAAGCCCCACCCCCGGTACTTTGGTAGGACTGCCCTTCTCAGTCACATTTACCTCAGTCCCAGTGCAACAGGCCACTCCCCCATAAGACCAGCAAAAAACCTGCCCACACCATAGCTCCCAGCTAGAGAATTTTGCAGGGCCTCATATCCAGCAGAAGTGGTGACAGGTACCATCTCACAAGCAGACCAAGGCACACCTAGTTAAAATTCACCATATTCGGGCCAGGGACCAAACGCTGTCCTTACCAGGCAAGGAGAGACTATGCAGACAACTGGCCCAAAGGCCAGAGCAGCCAGAACATAACAGCAGAGTGCATGCAACACACACTGGAGACACTTCCTAAAGCACCAGGCCCCGGGCACTACATGACTTCTTCATAAGGCCAGTACTTTCAGGAATAGGAGACATAACTGGCTTTTCTAACACAGAGAAGCAGGCAGAAACTCAGACAAATAAGACAGAGGAATTTATCCCAAATTAAAGAGTAAGATAATGTTACAGTCACAGATCTAAGTTAAACTTAACATGCCTGATGGAGAATTGAAAGCAATGATCATGTAAGGATAGTCACTGACCTTAAGAGAAGAATGGGAGACATCAGTGAGACCCTTACCAAAGAGAAAGAAGAGTTAAGAATGAGAGATGGGGCACCTGGGTGGCTCAGTCTATTAATCATCTTACTCTTGATTTTGGCTCAGGTCATGATCTCAGGGTTGTGGAAATCAAGTACCCTGTCAGGCTCTGCATGGAGCATGGAGTCTGCTTGAGATTCTCTCTCTCTCCCTCTGCCCCCTCTCCCCCATTTGCACGTGCTCTAATTTAAAAAAATTAGATGAATGGTACAATAAATGATATTAGAAACACTCTTGATTCAATGAACAGCAGGTTGGAAGCAGTAGAGGAATGAATGGATGATTTAGAAGACAAGCAATGAAGTTGAACAAAAGAGGGAAAGATTATGTAAAACAAAAATAGACTTAAGAAACTCTGAATCCAAACATAGTAACATTTGTATTACAGGAGTCCGAGACAAAGAAGACAGAAAAACAGGCAGAATATTCTAAAAATAATAGCTGAAAATTTCCCCAGTCTGGGAAACAGACATTCAGAGCCAAGAGGCACAGAGAACTTCCATCAAAATTAACAAAAGCAGGCCAATACCAAGACATAGTGTAATTAAGTTTGCAAAATCTAATGATAAAAAGAAAGTCTGAAAAGCAGCAAGGCAAAAGTTGTCATTAACCTACAAGAGAAAACCCATAAGGCTAGCTGGAGATTTTTCAAGAGAAATTTGGCAGATCAGAAGGGAGGGCATGATGTTTTTGAAGTGCTAAATGCGAAAATTCTGCAGCCAAGAATATTCTATCCAGCAAGGCTATCTTTCAGAAGGAGAGAAAGAGTTTCCCAAACAAACAAAAAACAAAGCAGTTCTTGACCACTAAACCTGGCCTACAAGAAACATTAAAGGGGACTCTTTGCGAGGGAAAAACAAGACTAAAGGTGACATTATAAAAAAAGGGAACAAAAAATAAAAATGAAAATATGTCAAAGAAAAATATCAGTCAAGGAACTCCCCCCCAAAAAAAGGTTATGGAATATAATAACATGTACCTAAAATGTAGGGAAAAGGAAAGAATGAGTTCAAACTTAAACAACTATCATCTTAATATAAACTGGTCTTTGCACAAGAGGTTATATACAAACCTAATGGCAATCATAGATCAAAAACCACTAATAAACATGCAAAGAATACAGAGAAATCCAAATATATCACTAAAGAAAATCAGCAAAACATAAGAGGAAAAGCCAATAAAAGATCAGAGAAAATCTCCAAAAACCATAAGACAATAAAATAGCAATAAATATGTATCAATAATTATTTGTATGCCAGTGCACTTAACACTCTAATCAACAGACATAGGGTGACAGAATGGGGGGCAGGGAAAAAACAAGACCCATCAATATGGTGTCTGCAAGACACTCATTTTTGACCTAAAGACAGAAGCAGATTGAAACTGAAGGGATGGAAAACATTTATCATGTAAATAGATATCAAAAGGAACCCGGAGTAGCAACTTACATTGGACAAAGTAGACTTCAAAACAAAGACTGTAACAAATGACAAAGGACATCATATAATAAGAAAGAGGACAATCCAACAAGAAGACAACATTTATAAGTATTTATGCACCCAATATGAAAGCACCCAAATAACATAAAGGAATCAATAATAATACAGTAATAGTTGTAGACTTTAACATCCCACTTACATCAATGGGGAAATCATCTAAACAGAAAAACAAAGAAATATTGGCTTCGACACACTGAACCAGATGGACTTAGCAGATATATTCACAACATCCTAAAAAAGCAGAATAGACTATCTTTTCAAGCATACATGGAATCTTCTCCAAAATAGATCACGTTAGGCAACAAAAGAGGCCTCAACAAATTAAAAAAAAAAACACTGAAATCATACCATGCACCTTTTCTGACTATGCTGCTATCAAACTAGGAGTCAACAAGAAAAATCTGAAATCAACACAAATATATGGACATTAAGCAACATGCTACTAAACAATGAATGGGTCAACCAGGAAATCAAAGAAAAATTTTTAAAAATACATGGAAACAAAGATGAAAGCATGTCAGTTCAAAATCTTTGGAATGTAGAAAATTAATCCTTAGAGGGAAGTAAGCAGCAATCCAGCCTACCTCAAGAAACAAGAATTATCTCAAACAACCTAACCTTATACCCAAAGGGGCTAGAAAAAGAACAAATGAAGCCATAAATCAAAAGGAAGGACCTAAAATCAGAGCAGAAATAAATGATACAACTAAATTAAAAAAAATAAGTAAAATATAGCAATGAAACCAAGAGTTCATTTTTCAAAATAAAATAAAATTGATAAACTTCTAGCCAGACTTATCAAAAAGAGCCCAAATAAGCAAAAGCACAAATGTGCAACCTAGGAAAAAAATGGATAAAGTCCTACTATCAGGTAAATTACCAAAACTGCAACAGGAAGAAGTGGAAAATTTCAACAGACCAATAACCAGCAAAGAAATTCAATCAGTAATCAAATATGCAACAAACTAAAGTCCTGGACGAGACGGCTTCACAGGCATTCTATCAAACATTTTACGAGTTAATACCTATTCTTCTCAAACTATTCCAAAAAAAATACAAGAGGAAGGAAAATTTCCAAACTCATTCTATGAGGCCATTATTATCCTGATACCAAAACCAGATAACATTACCACAATAAAAAAGTACAGACCAATAACCCCAGTAACTCTGATGAACACAGTTTAACAAAAAAAATCCTCAACAAAATATTAGCAAATCAAATCCAACAATACATTAAAAAAATCATTCACTACAATCTGGTGGCATTTATTCCTGAGTTACAAGTGTGACTCTATATTCACAAATCAACAGGATACATGATATCAATAAAAGAACGGAGAAGAACTTTATGCTCCTTTCAAGAGATTCAGAAAAAAAGGATTTGACAAGGTACAATACCCATAAATGATGATAAACCTTCAACACAGTAGGTTGAGAGGAAACACATCTCAGTATAATAAAGGCCATATAGGAAAAACCCACAGTTAACATTTTCAATAGGAAAAAACAGAGCTTTTTCTCCATGATCAGGAAAAAGACAGGATGTCCATTCTCACCTCTTTTAGTCATCACACTACTCCAAGTCCAATCCACAGGCGTCAGAGAACAAAAATAAATCAGGGACATCCAAATAATCAAGGAAGAAGTAAAACTTTCACTATTTGCAGATAACATGATAGTATATATAGAAAGCCCAATAGACTCCAAGTAACTGCTACAACTATTGTATGAATTTAGTAAAGTCAGAGGATACAAAATCAATGTATAGAAATATGCTGCATTTCCATACACCAATAATTAAGCAGTAGAAGAAGCAATTAAGAAATCTATCACATTTACAATTTCACCAAAAAACAAAACAAAACAAAACAAAAAACACATACCTAGTAATAAACCTCAACAAAGAGATTTAAGACTGGTACTCTGAAAACTAAAAAAATGCTGATGAAAGAAACTGAAGAAGACACAAAGAAATAGAAAGACATTCTATGTTCATGGATTAGAAGAACAAAAGTTGTTAAGATGTCTATGTTATCCAAGAAATCTACAAATTTAATGCAATCTCTATCAAAACACTACCAGCTTTTTTCACAGAACTAGAACAATCCTAAAATTATATGGAACTACCAAAGACCCCGAATAGCCAAAGCAATCTTGAAAAAAGGACACAAGTATTTAAGTATCACAATTCCAGATTTTAAGATATACTACAAAACTAGTAATCCAAACAGAATGATGCTGACCTAAAAACAGAAGCAAAGATCAATGGTACAGAATGAAGAGCCCAGAATGTTGGGAAAACTGCACAGCAACATACAAGAGAATGAAACGGGATCACTTTCTCTGACTATACACAAAAATAAACACAAAACGAAATGAGTATTGACAAGACTGTGGAGAGAAAGGAAACCTCTTACACTGTTGGTGGGAATGTAGACTGGTGCAGGCACTCTGGGAAACAGTATGGAGGTACGTCAAGAAGTTAAAAATAGAATTACTATATAATCCAGTAATTCCACTACTGGGTATTTACCTTCAAAATACAAAAACAAAAATTCAAACAGATACATGTACCCTATGTTTATTGCAGCATTGTTTACAAATGTCAAATTATAGAAGTAACCCAAATGTCCACACTGATGAAGTGGTATGTATGTGTGTGTGTGTGTGTGTGTGTTTATATATACACACATGTGAATGCATATGTGTATATATGCATATATGTATATATGCATTGTGTGTATGTATATGTATATATGTATACATACACAATGAAATATTACTCAGCCATAAAAACATGGATGGATCTAGAGTATAATGCTAAGTGAAGTCAGTGAGAGAAAAACAAGTATCACATGATCTCATTCATATATGGAATTTAAGAAAAAAATGACAAACCGAAAAGTAGACTCTTAATTATAGAAAAGTGATGGTTAGCAGAGAGGAGATGGGTGGGGGGTGGGTGTAATGGGTGAAGGGGATTTAAGAATACACTTACCATGATCACTGAGTATAGAACTGCTGAATCACCATATTGTACACCTGAAACTAATATAACACCGTATGCTAACTATACTGGGATTAATAAAGAATCCCTCAAGAAAACAAAGGAAAATGAATTAAGAAGAATGAAACTCAGAGGATCACAAAATTGGAAAATATATGAAAGCAAGTTGAAGAGACATGCAGAACTGAATGAGGAAGTCTCGTACGTGTCTAATCAGAGTTCCAAAATTTAAGGAAAGAATAATGAAGCAGAAGCAATTTTAGGAAAATTTTCAGCAGTTTTTTCAAACTACAAATTCAGGAAGCCAGAGAAATCCAGGGCAAGATAGATGAAAAGAAATCCACATTATGGTAAAACTGTAGAATCCTTATAACAACCGTAGGCTCTTAAAAAGCCAGAGATAAAAGGTTACTTTTTACACAGACGTAATGGACTGTAAAATTACCTCTCAACAGCAACAATACAAGTCAGAAGACAACCCAACAATATCCAAGATTACTTTGCCAGGAAATAGTTTTAATAACCTAGAATTCTAAACCCAGAAAATCATATTTCAAAATTGACAACAAATTTATTTTCAAGTAAACAAGTGGTACCCCTTCATTAAAAAAAAAATCATCAATTATGCATGTCATATGGAAGGAAAGCGATCCGCAGATGGAAGGTCTGAGATGCAAGAGGGAATGAAGGACAAATATAAAGTGGTAATTATGCAAAGTTACTATTACCCTGCTTCTCTTCCTTCTATTTATTACTGTTAAGGAATTGCTATCTTTTGAATTCAACTGTCTTTGTTCTCTGGATAATTTTAAGATGCCTCTCTGTTTTTATGCTGTGTCATTACAATGAAACTCTGCTACTGAATACAGATTTCAATTTATTTTTTTTTATTTATTATACATTTGGCATCTTGAATTTTTATTTTATTTTATTTTTTTGGTGGCAAAAGTACATTTATTTTATTATTATTTTTTTTTTTTACAAATAGTTTATTGTCTAATTAGTTTCCACATAACACCCAGTGCTCATCCCCAGGAGTGCCCTCCTCCATGCCCATCCCCTCTCCCCCCCACATCCATCAGTCCTCAGTTTTTGTCAGCATTCAAGAGTCTCTCATGGTTTGCCTCTCTCCCCTTTCCCCCACCATTTCCCCCCTTCTTCTCCCCCTTGGTCCTCTGTTAAGTTCCTCCTAATCCTCCTATACGTGCACACATATGATATTTGTCCTTCTCTGCCTGACTTATTTCGCTCAGCATAACACCCTCAAGGTCCATCCATGTTGCTACACATGGTCAGATTTCATTGTTTCTCATTGCCATGTAGTATTCCATGGTATAGATAAACCACATCTTCTTGATCCATTCATCCGTTGATGGACACTTAGGCTCTTTCCACGTTTTAGCTATTGTGGAGAGTGCTGCTATAAACTTGAATTTTTAGATTAGTGTGTCTTACAGTAGTTTCCAGGCAATTATCTTCTTGAAAATTTCCTCTGAAAGTATTCACATTATGTTGTGTTCTCTTCTCAGAAAAATGTATGTATCAACATATATGAAAAACTCTTACAACTACGTGGAAAAAAAAAATGAAAAATGAGGAAACGGCTTGAACAAACATTTCACCAATTAAGATGTATGAATTGTCAGTATGTACATGACAAGATCATTTTTAGACACTATAAAAATTAAAAGGACAGATACCACTACCTCATCAAATAGCTAAAAAAATTTAATCATATACAGCACTAGTAAGGATACATAGCCACTAGAACCCTCAAACACAGCTCAAATGAATGTAAAGTGTTAGAATCACTTTGGAAAACAGCTTTTCAGTTTCTTTCAAATTAAGTATAAATCTATCATATGATACAGGCATTTCTTTCCTTGGTATCTACCCAAAATAAGTAAGAGCATATGTCCATATAAATTTGTGCGAATATTCAGAGCACTTTTTCTAACAGCCAAAAAAAAAAAAAAGTTATTCCAAATGTCCACCAGTAGGAGAATGAATAAATTAAGGCATGCCCATAAAATGGAGTGTTACTCAGAAATAAAGAATGAAGAGCATCTAGGTGGCTCAGTCAGCTAAGTGTCTGACTTTGGCTCAGGTTATGATCTCATGGTTCATGGGTTTGAGCCCCTCCCCTGCTCACACTATCTCTCTCTTTGAAATAAATTTTTTAAAAAAGAAATAAAGAATGAACTACTTCTACACTAAATTCAAAATCATTATGTAGAATGAAAATAAGCCAGATGAGAAAGAGATCAAATACTGTATGATTCCATTTTTATCAAGTTCTGGAAAACGCAAAGTAATCAATAGTGGTGAAAATCAGATTAGTGATTGCTTGGGGACGGAGATGGAGAAAAGAATGAATTATGAAAGGGCATATGGGAACTCCTGGGATTTTATCAGGTTTGACAGGTTGACTGTAATGACAGCTTTATGAGTGTGTACAAGTGTCAGAATTCATCGACTGTACATTTTAATCTATGAAATTTATTGTATGTCAATTAAACTCAATAATTCTTTTTAATTTTTTAAATTTTTTAATGTTTATTTTTGAGAGAGACAGAATACAAGCAGGGAAGGGTCAGAGAGAGAGAGGGAGACACAGAATTCGAAGCAGGCTCCAGGCTTTGAGCTGTCAGCACAGAGTCTGACACGGGGCTTGAACCCAGTAATCATGAGATCGTGACCTGACCCAAAATCAGACGCTTAACCAACTGAGCCACCCTGGCACCCGTCGCAGGTTTTTTTTTTTTTTTTTAATAGCAAAAACCAAAAACGGTTACAGAAGATAAAGCAACTGAGGAAGACATAGGACAGAAGTATTTGGTCACACTACGTGACTCATCCCTGTAAAGGTTTTAAGTGTTAACATCTTTCAGGCATTTTGAGGACAATTATTTTCTGAAGAGTGAACTAACTAACAGTTCTGTTCCTTTCACTTTTGTGATTTGGATTCAATGGCATTTACCAGTACAGATATTGACACATTCCAGACTTTCTATATACCAGAGATTTCTCACAAATCCTCATTTTTAACACCAGCTATTTATGATTCCGTTATACCTCCTGTTTACATAATTGTGCAGGACTTTTCCAGTCCTATTTTTAAAGCAAAGATAGTCGTCTAGTTGTCTGAGATACTCAAAGGCAACTATTAGCAACATTAGTTTTTGGTTTTCAAATACCACTTTTATAAATCAGGGGGTGGGGCTTAATATGTGCACTTAATATGTGCACTTAATAATAATGATGATTGTTAAGTCAGTGGAACAATAAACTGGAGAGGCCATTTGTATATTCAAGAAATTTTCTTTTTCATAGAATGTTTTAATTCAGAAAAGGCATCATATGAAATAGTTCTAATGGTTCTTTTGAGTTTGGGCATTTTAGTAAGACAGTAATTACAATTTAATGTATTTGACATTAAGTTCTGTACTTACCATTTGCTAAATGATGTTTATTCATATAACCAATGTTTTAAAAATAGTTGCTTTGTTTAAATATGTAATACTGTAATGTAGTAGTGATATACTATATGTTAAAAAGAAATCCTATTACAATGTTCTCAAAATATATGCATAGATCAGTTCAGATCTTGACAACGGCAGAAAAATTGTTCATAAACATACTGTAACTTTGTATGCCAAGATAAAATTCCAATGCCTTATTCTCCCATCACTCCTCGGAACTCCAAATAAACGTTAGATCTTCCAACTCTGTCTTCCATGACTCGATCTCTTTTTGATACTCTGCATCTTTTTATGCCTAAGTGTTACATTTCCAGTCATTTCTCATCTGTCTTCCAGTTTACTATTTCTTTCTTAGATTTTGTTTAATTTATAAAAATTCCATTTTGGTATTATTTTGATTTAGAGAGTTTCTTGTTGGTTTCTTGAAATCAGGTCATGTTTTATTGTTTACTTTTGGCTGTACATATTTTCAAGTCCTGCCTTATATTTATGTAGGCAGAGGAACTTAAAGTGTTTTGTAATGTACTAATTTTATATTTCAGTATTTGCAGATCTTTATCTTCTTGTTATTTCTGCTGGTGCTCACTCATGGTGCCTTATTTTCTTGTGTGCTTATCTTTGACTAGCATTGCTTAATCTTCTTGAAAAAGTATTTTAACAACAATTTGAGGCCTAGAATGATGGTGTAATACTCCTGAGCAGTTCTGCAGTTGTGTCTGCATCTAGAAAGGCTTACCAGTCTGTGACTACAGTAAACTTGGTGAGTTATGAACTTCAGGCAATGTGAATCTGGCCTAAAATATGTGCATGGGCACATCTGTGGCCACAAGTTTTCAGGAATAGTCTACAATTACAAAACAAGCCTTAGGACCTGGATTTGGGTGGAAACTAGTCTTCATTTCAGGTCACTTTTATTCTGTGTATAAGACTGATTAGGACTGGTTTAATGTAAAAAAGTCTTCTATTATACTCTGCATCTGGGTCCTCGAGTTTGACTTCTGTTCATTTTATCCTTTGGCACAGTCTACATCAAAATTAAAATTGAAAACTTCCCTTTAGGCAAGAGAAGCTTTGGATTAGTTTACCTTTCTGGGTTTTCACTGTTCCTTCCATTTTGACCAGGTAATTTTTCTGTTACTTCATTAACTTTTTGATCATTCTAATTATATTCTCAAAAAATATTTTCTCCAGCCATTTTTCTTTAGGGTGTGAGTATGTGATATAGGTATATGGCAGTGGATGGGGGGAAAGGCTGAAAACTTGGCCCATCACTATAGGAAACTGAAGTCTGAACAATAAACAATTTTAAAAACGTAATACATGCACACACAAAATCTATATGGCTGGATTATCTTGGGTATAGATCAAATAATCTATGATTTGTGATCTGATCCATTATTCCATCATAAAAATACTAGAATAATCATTTCAATCTTTTTGTTTTGTTTTGGAGGGTGGTAAAACATACAACATTTAGAAATGGAGTGGAACTACACAAAAGAAACATCCAAGCAAATTGATTCTCTTTTTAAGGTTCTCTATAAATCTTGTCCCCAAAGCAACACAAGTACTTCTCTACATTTCTTCCTTTACACCACATACTTTGTTCAGTCATGAATTTTCAAAGCAATATCATAGGCATCTTTTTTGCAATTAAATCAACTGCTTCACTGTTAACATTCACTCTCTGTTCTTTCAGAGAATGTTTAAATACACTGATGAATCGAACAGTAAAACAGGTGCAGACTATAGGAAAATAAAATGGGTGTCTTCTAAAATGTCAATATAATGTACAAATAAGCAGGTTTCTAAATTTAATGGTTAACTTTTATTAAATATTGGCAAATCTTCACTAGTGGTAACACTGATTTTTAATTCTTCCTAAGTCAAACTAAAGACTGAACTTGAAACTACATCAGTACCATCCAGATAATATTCACATTATATAAGAAATATTGGCAATGACTAGAACTGAATATTTTGAAAGTGTCCACACATCCATACTGATATGGGGATGGTTGGCTATAAGTGGATCAGTCAATCATATCACCTCAAATAACAATAAATTTCTTGTTTTCCCTTTTACTTGTCTCTACCTTCCCTTTTTAGCCCACGGCTATGAAAAATAATGAAGAGAATAACTTGAATCTTCAAATAATTCTTTTATTTCCTTTTGTAGCACTATTTTTACCCTGACTTTTCCAAGTGGGCCTAAGAAAACTCAAAGCGATATGAAGTATTATCTTCATAATATATCATCTCATCCTCCCTGGAAACTCTAAACCTACTATTACATTGAGGAATGTAGACATCCCAGAAGAGTCTAAACAGATATCTACAAGTTATCAATGTACAGGTTGTTACAAGTTGGACAGATCTGGGTTCAAATCCTAATTAACTGTGGGACCTGGGGCAAGTTATTGAAACTGCTTCCGAGTTTGGTCAGGAAAGCAGAATTTGCTTGAAATAGTTCAAACAGAGAGATGTAACACAGAAGTTGGAGAATTAGAAAAGCATCGGGTTGACAAGTGAAGCAAGTGTCAGGGGAGTCATTTCTGTGCTCAAAAACTCAAGAACAGGAATTACAGGAAACTGCCACTGCTGACTCACTACCTCACAAAAGGAAGTCCTTCTCCAAACCTCATACCTGTCACCTTTGCACTCTATGAGCCTACGCCACCACATCAGGAGCAACGGTGGCCTCTTTTCTTGCAAGTGCCCTGGTGGGACTGTTTAACATGGTACCTTGCTTTCAGGAATTCTGGGGAATCTAGTACCCAGGCTTTTAGCCTGTGAAACACAGTCAGGAGAATGGGGCAGGGGGGAGTATTGCTAACCTGCCAACTAAAAGTCTAGCACACTCTAGATTTCTCAGTGATTTCAATGTAAAAATACTTTTGAAGAGTAAATCAAGATTGCAGATGGATCACCTGCTCCTCCCCTAAAGTGAGAGAAAAGATGCACACATGTAAATATGTACATTTATTCAGATAAAGCTATAAATTATATCTAGAGAATATAAAGCCTAAGAGGACAGGAACAAAAATTAGGAATCAATGGAAGACAGAATGCAGATGGGATCAAACAGATAATAACCGTGAAACAGCTCAAAAAATCCAGGACCATATCTCTGTAAAAACTAAAATCAGGATCTAAATTGGACTGAATTAAAAAGCAGAGAAGTGTTAAAAAAAAATCAGTAGGAGAAATTAAAGAAGCGAATTTAGGAAAATAAGACAAAGCATTTTCACCCTTGTAAAACAGAACAGAACAAAGTTTTTGCCTGATTTATTCATTTTTATTAGCGGTACAAAGTTGGTTTTTCATTATCACTTTTAAACTAACTTTCACGTACTTTAACAAATCTTGATTCAAATATGTTTGGCATCGCTATCCAAGCTCGTTAATTTAGCATTTAGTAATAGAGGACTTAACTGTAAAGAAAATCAGAAAAGTTGTGTTTTTCATTGTATTGCCTTTGATAGTGACTATATAATTACACAAGTACCTCATCTACTTGTCATAAAGCTTTAGTTAAAAGCTATTTGAGCATTAACTTTTTCAAATAAAAGTTTATAGATTAAAGGTAATATATATATGTATGTAAAATACGTTTATGTGATTTTATCTGTTTAAGAATAAAGCTTCTCATGAAAAGATAAGGTGCCTATACATTTTGAGTTTGATTGGGTCAACACTATTTAAAAATTATTTACTATAATAGTTGTATACTATTTGCTTAAACTTAGAGGATATTAAAAAGGAGAAGGCCTTAATCTAAGGGCATAGTCCAAAGAGGCAAAAAGTCTGCTTCCTGGAATTATGGTGTGTTAAGCGTGGTCCTGCTTGAAGCTGGTGGCAGGACAGAATTAAACATGATAGCCTCTTTATTAGGGGAAATGGTTAAGAGAAAAATGTAAAGGAGCCAAAAGTGGTTGGGAGAGGCATCAAACCGCCATGCAAGTCTGACCCCAAGTGAAGGAGAGAGGGAAGGAAATTGGGTGGACATGTAGATCACTATATATCTAACAAGTTTAAGCAAGGCCACTCGAGAAAACTAAGCTAAAATCTAGCCTGCAAATAAGTCCTATATCCCCCAAGAATACGCTTGCTTCAGTACCCCTACCTCGATCAGTGGTGGTCTGGGGGCCATCCATTAAAAAAAACAAACAACAACAAAGAAATAGCTATGATGAACTCCGAAGCAGCAGCTGATCACTAGTTAGTCAGGCTCCCAGAAGATGTAGGTTCACCATGTATATTCTTGATGGCTACCCACATCTGCTGTTCATGTTCTACAACCCAGAGAATGTTCTCTTGGAGAGCCTTCTCTTTGAGAGATTCCTTGGCATCTTTCTTCTCATAGTGACCTACCCCAAAGGCTAGAAAGAGGATTCTGAGACAGACTTCAATTTTATATGGGAAAATGTACCCTACTCTATACCCATCTTTAGAACTCAGCCCTTGATTTATATAATTATTTCTTTCATGTCTCAAGGAAATGGTCTAAACCAAGTTATATGCTGAATCCCAAATAGCTGTGCCTAGAAGTATTTGAGGGTGTTGCAGATTTAATTGTGTCCCTTAAAAAATATCTTACAGTCCTAATGCCCAGTAACTCAGAATGTAACATTATTTGTCAATAGGGTCTTTACAGAGGTAATCAAGTAAAGATGACATCACTAGGGTGGGCCCTAATCCAAAAATGACTAGAGTCCTTATAACAAGAAATTTGGACAAAGAGACAGACACACAGGAGGAAAATGATGTGAAGATACATGGTGAGAAAGCCATGTGAATGTAGAGAGTTGGAGTGGTGCATCTACAAGCCAAGGAAGAGTAAGGATAGCTAGCAAACCTCAGGACCAAGAAGAGGCACATAGCACCTTCTCCTTCACAGCCCTCAGAAGGAACCAACACTGCTTACAAGTTGAATTTGTAATGTAGCCTCTTGGAGGTTAAGACATTACACTTCTGCTCTTTTGAGCCACATAGTTTATGGTACCTTGTCATGGTGGCTACCCTGGACAGAATGGAATAAAATGCCCTAAGTAAATTCGGAATTAGTGCAGAATGCAACCTTAGAACAACCCAGCCCAACGCTTAGTTCATAACCTGCTAACGTGCTAAAAGAATTTCCCTGCATTGGCAACAAGTGATAGGCAAAAAGATTTGGACTCAAAATAAAGAATTTAGGAGAAACTAGAGGTATCCAAAGGTAGAAAGCCTTGTCCCTCGAAGTGGAAGGGCTGAAGAGCGTGGATCTCTAGGATGTTGACAGATTCCTACAATGAAGATATAGTTGTACTCAATGATCTCTGAGGATCTGTGATTGGATGAGAAGAGCTTATTAAAACTGATGCCAGATGGAAATAGCTAGCATGGGGTGGGGAAAGAACCTAAGGAGTTTTAAACGTAGAAGACAAGAAGACAGAATTCTAACCATGAGTGTATCTCGTGGTTAATAAGAAATGGAGGAAAGGCAGCAAAGTCTACACAGAATGACAAGAAAATATATTCTTAAGAAGATGGAAAATGTTGATCAGAAGATGTGGGTTTTGCTTTTTAGACATTTTTCTCCAGAAAAATTTTAAGAATTATGATAAAAATAATAAAAGTTCTCTATACCACTCATGACTTATCTTCATAGTTTCTGAGAGCAGATAAGCTCCATAAAGAACGTGATGATTTTTCCCATTATGCCAATATGCTTAAAACAGGATTCAAAAGTAGAAAGAATGCAGGAATAATTGCTTTTGCCAAGTCTCAGAAATTGCATGACTGTACTTAAAATTTTCCTAGTCTTAACTTTGGAAGTTAGAAAGTATGACTTTAAACCAAACACATCAGTTGTTCAATATCTATCTCTCCAAATGTACAACAGCTGCTATATTGAAAAACTTACTAAGTTAGTAAAATATTGTTCTTTCTCAAGTTTTTTTTTTTTTTGAGTTTTTGGAATTATGAGTTCAGAAGGTGACCAACAGGGAAGTATTTTGTTATATGTATTATTTATGGATAATATTGATTTAGAATCAAGTAACTGTAACTTTCAAGGAAGTCGGTATAAAATTGGACTACAGTCAGGCCCAAGAGCAGGAGTTTTGAGCAGATTTTTAAGTTATGGGCTTGAAAATTGGTTCTTCGTTGTGCTTTCATCTTCAAGGTCATGACTTAAGGGATTGGCATCTCTTCCCTGACTCCCAAGATGAAAATAAAAAGATAAGCAAGATGGGGGTGCCTGGGTGGCTCAGTCGGTTCAGCGACTAACTTTGGCTCAGGTCATGATCTCTCGGTGCATGGGTTCGAGCCCCGTGTTGGGCTCAGTGCTGACAGCTAGCTCAGAGCCTGGAGCCTGTTTCAGATTCTGTGTCTCCCTCTCTCTCTGACCCTCCCCTGCTCACTCTCTTTCTCAGAAATAAATAAAACGTTTAAAAATTTTTTAAAGGTAAGCAAGATGATCGGTCTTTGGGTTTCTGTGACAAGATTCTGTATCCATCCCTGGAACTCTATAAAGAAAATGAGCAAGACAAAGAATAGTAAAAAGGGCGCAAAACAATTCCACACCTTCTCAGCAACCAAAAGCTGCCACAAATAATGGCTATTTCTCCTCATTCTGTGGGAATCCCAGTCTTCAGGCCAGTCTGGAGAAAACCCTTATATAGATAAAGACCACAACTAAGGCCCATGAGGCCACCAAGCGACTTGAAGTAAATCCATGAATAAGGATTCCAATAGTTGGAACTGTGTGCAGCTGAGTTCGACAGTCTTCCTCCCTTGAAGGGGCATCAAGGACATAAAAGTGATACAGACCCTCCCACATAAGGATCAGAGAAGAGGTACACACAGTGTAGGAAACTCAGTGAAATCAGACAAGTTCACCCAAGGGCAATGAAGAAAAGATGTAGCCCTGACTCTGAGCCTTGAATGAAGAGAATTACATCATACAAATATAGTAGGAAAAAAAGCAGAAGAGATGACAAAAGTAAAGGTACAAGAGCACGAAACACCCATTAGACTAGCCACTGGCTCAGCATCCCCAGAAACCTCCCGATACCCCTGCCACGTCTCATTGTCTAATATCCCTGTCCCTGCATGCATCTTCCAGGGACACTGAGTTTAAATTCATTCATTTCCAAAGGGGACAACAGAAATTTCCTTCGGCCGGCTACTTAGCAGGAACCGGCTTCATCCTGTGAGCATTTAAGGTCACAGGGAGGTACAGGAGTATTAAGGTCTGAGTCGCCTCAGATACCATCTCCACGTGCCTTGGGGATCAGAGCGCAGAAGGGCGGCTGCAACCACACCAGGAGTGCAACGTGAGCAGGTAAGTAGCCAAACTGATTCCAAGTGGGAGAGGGCTTCATGCAACAAAGGTCGCTGTGTCACTTAAAAAACAAGTCATCTGTATCCTTCCACCCAAACTTCTCAAGTTCCAGGCAAATGTGCCTGAATGCACCCTTTTTTTTAATGGTTTTTTTTTTTTAATTTTTTTTATTTCTAGGAGAGAGAGAGACTGCGTGAGCAGGGGAGGGTCAGAGAGAGAGGGAGTCACAGACTGAAACAGGCTCCAGTCTCTGAGCTGGCAGTCAGCACAGAGCCCGACGCGGGGCTAGAACCCAAGAACCGCGAGATCATGACCTAAGCAAAAGTCGGGTGCTTAACCGACTAAGCCACCCAGGCGCCCCCTGAATGCACCCTTTTAATCAAACAGGATATCCTTAGTTTTAGCAGTCAGAGGAGATGGCTGTGACAAGTACTCTGGCCTAGAAGGTCAGACCTCAAATTGAAATTTTTATTTCTTCAAACTCAATGAGCTCCCAATACCAGCTGTCTATTGGTGGTAGTTTGGAAATAAGACTTTTTATACCTTGTACCTTATCATTCACCCAAGGGCTAATACAGATGTGGTTGTAATTCATTTCTTTTAGGGGCCTTTAAATATAGTCTCACATTAGGAGACAATGCCACTGAGTCAGCTCCAGGAGGACCTGGGATTTTCTCATGGAACTGATAATTACTGGACACAGTAAATCACCTGTATCACTGGAACCCTTCTGTCAATTTCACAAGGTTGTTGGGACACCGTTGCCTGCTGGCACAGGAGTGACCTGCAACCACAATCAGCGAGGCCATACAAATTCCAGGCACATTGCCAAGTACCTTACATGTACACTATTACTCAATCCTCCTAACTCCCTTATGAGATCTTCAGGAGATTCTACAGATGAGATAACAGACTTAGAGAAGTTGACCCACCTGTGATGTCTCACAGTTGCTAAGCTGGAGCTTCCCTTCTAACTGGAATAGACAGCTAATGTATGAATAATCTAAACTATGACAGATAGGGGGTGCCTGGGTGGCTCAGTCAGTTAATCATCTGACTTCAGGTCAGGTCATGATCTCATGTTGCAGTCTGAGTTTGAACCCTACATAGGGCTCTGTGCTGACAGCTCAGAGCCTGGAGCCTGCTTTGGATTCTGTGTCTTCACCTCTCTCTGCCTTCTCCTGGGCTCACTCGTACTCTCCCTCTCTCTCAAAAATAAGCCAACATTAAAAAACACTCCAGATTGTAACAAATGCTAAGGAGAGAACTGGAAAAACAGGTATGGGAACAGAGACTTTTTAATAGGGTTGTCACTATTAAGACATGAGTAAGTAAAGAGGGAAGTGTTGCAGATATCTAGAGAAATGTCACCGTAGGAAAAAGGAAAACAAATGCAAATGCTCTGAGAAGAAATCGCTGATGTGCTGAGAGAGCCAAGAGCCAATGTAGCTAGAACATAGTGAGCCAGAGAGAAAGGCTAGGAGAGGCTTTCAGAACTGAAACAGGGCCCAGACAATACAGGACCTTGCAAATCACAGAAACAAATTTGTATTCTTCTGTAACTAGGGTGGCTATTGGAGGTCTGCTAGTGGAGAGGTAACATAATCTGGTTCTTGTTGTTATATTATGGATAGGCCTCAATGAAGGAGCAGACAGAGCAGTTAGGAGGATACTGTAATGGAGGAGAGAAACGATGGTGGGGGCAGAATGGGGGACAGTGGGTCATCTTCTGGATAGATCACGAAGGTGGTGATGAAAAGGCTTAATGGTTGTTAAGAAGTGTGCCTAGAGAAGGAAGTCAAGGCTGACTTTAAGGAATCTGAGGAACTGGAAGGACAAAATTTCCATTTGCCAGCATGAGGAGACGGGTGGGAGGTTATTGGAAATCATGAATTTGATTTTGGACATGAGAATTCATTCCAGAAACATGTTTGTAATCCAGAGCACTTGTATATCAAAGCAAATTTCAAGAACCATTGGCTCAGTTGTGATCATGTGACACTGACCATCATGTACTACTCATATCGCAAGACATTGCTCATTTATCAAGTTAAAATTAGAAGTGTTTATTCATCTTACAGAACACTTGCAAAATAAGTTACTTGCAATCTAAGGTTTTACTGATTATGGATTGGACAGAAATTCTGGGGTCACGTTTATGTAAAGGACATATAAAATCACATAGCTAAAGGCGATCATTTTGGGAGTATAGACTAAGGGAACAGATCTGAAAACTGAGTCTGCTGACATAAAATAGCTTTAAGCTGTTTATCACTGGGCTCAGCTCTTTGAACATAGGACTACCTACTTCCCTAAATGTACTGGTATCTTATCCACCTCACTGGAATGACTAGGTAGTTTCCAACTATCCTTTGGCTACGAGAACCTTCATCTAATATTTTAAAACTTTGAGACATTGTTAGAGCACAGACACATACACCACACACTATCTTTCTGCTAAGGACTGCTTGGCATGATTTCTCTTTTTATGTATGTGGGGCAAGGTCAGGGAGATGAAAAATCAGTGGAGGAGAGTAAATGGGATCTGTCAGCGAGTTCAGAGAAGAACAAGTGTGCTAGAAGGCAAGAAGTAAAGGCGTTTTAAAAGGAGAAAATAAACAAGTGTATCAGATGCTGCTGATACACTGAGAACTAAGAAAATCTGATTGGAATGTGCCCAAGAGAATGGGAAAAGCAACAAAAACATCAAGGTGATTGCAATGGCACCCACTCCTATCAGTCTTAAAGTCCCTTCCACACGCACATGGCCAAAGAAAAAACCCTCACTGTAAGACAACCCTGGATATGGCTCCACTCCAAACTATCCACGTGTCCCCAAATTCTGACTTATCTGCACTCTCCACCTGGAGTGCAATCTTCAACCTTAAATAATGCCCTGCATTCCTCCAAATCTTCAGCCATTAATTATTTGTACTCAATTCCTCCCCGGCAGTAATCACATCCCTTCAAGTCATTTATCTTACACGAGTTGGCCCTTCTCTTTATACTGATTATATTCATCTTTAACAGTAAGACACTGCTTCACTCTGAGATTACCTAGATTAAAATGTTACTTACTGCATCTTTTAGTCACATTATATCGATCCAATCACATTCATTTGTTATAAATGAGAGGATTTTCCTTTCTCGAGTTTCACAGCAACTCACAATTCTTGATGAACGTATTCCTGGCCAGGCACAATCATAAAGCACATTGGAACGACTAATAGTATTTTAACCTGTGAGGTGATTCGTCTTGTACCAGTGAAATCCTTACTTAACGCCAAGTATAGTACATGGATTTTTTTATGTTTTTTAAGTGTTTTTTATTTATTTCTGAGAGAGAGAGACAGCATGAGCAGGGGAGGGTCAGAGAGAGAGAGAGAGACACAGAATCTGAAACAAGGTCCAGGCCCTGAATTAGCAGTCAGCACTGAGCCCGACACAGGGCTCGAACCCACGAACCATGAGATCCTGACCTGAGCGAAAGTTGGACGCCCAACCGACTGAGCCACCCAGGTGCCCCAGTACATGGATTTGTTTAAGAATAGTTTTCTTCCTTACCAACCTTATAACATGCCTGCTGGGGATAGCAGAGAATTAATAACTAGGACTTCGTCCCAATTGTTTAGCCTGGACTTTGGTTTACAAAACAGGAAGTTGAGGTCCAAATTGTGTAGAAAGATCTATACAACAGTGGGTAAGAATGTGGTTCTAAAGACCAACTGCCTAAATTAGAAATCGCCCTTGAAACTTCCTAGCCAGGTGACTTTCATCCATTGAAAGGGCACATAGAGTTAGCTCATAGAATTCTTATGAAATTGTATGAAATGACAAATGAAAAACTCATCTGGTGAAGTACTTACTATGTGAATAAGTACTTAATAAATGCCATCTTAAGCAGCCTACCTGAAAGCAAAATCTGTTTAGCAGACTTTTGCTTTGCTGTCCTTCGCTTGGGCCAGGACAGCTTTTAAGTCTGACACAATGACACAATTTGTGCAATACCAGCCAAATCATGTCAGAGGGTGAACACAGAACTCAGAACATGGTCAAGTCTGTGTTCAACCGAGTGGTGACTTTGTTCCCACCAAAGGGACATTCCTTTCGCCCTGAAGTCATTCACTCATCCGACAGCCTCGGTAAGACATTCCCAAGGCAAATGACGTAGGGCACTGGTGTCTCTGACAAGGAGTAGGGCTGCTGGGAAGAAAGTGGCTAAGTCTGTCACCAATGACTGTAGTGTTCTTCCTGTACATAGGAGACACTGGGGACACATCAGCAGTGACACAAGGTAAAGGGCAGAGTGAGGAGTACAAACTTAAAGACTCCTAACTTCTCAAATGGGGTCATCAGCCTCACCCTCTGACTACTTTGCAGCAAACCTACCCTTAAGGAATTCTTCCCTTACAGAGATCCTCCGACTTGCTTTTGCAGAACTTTGTACTGGCCTTAACTATCTTTAATTCACACCAAGAACTTCCTTTGGGGTGTTATGCCAGCCAGACTTACAAGATTTTACTGCAAATGCTTGTTTTAGGCTATTTTTACTTGATTTTCCACTGTATCATGTCACTTTACATGGAGAAAGACCCAAGTACCAGCACAAGGGGGAATGGTTAGAGAAAAGCTCTTGACACAAATACAGAAGGTAAAAGAATTTTTAGGTCCTCAGTTACTACTACATGGGCCATTCTTATTTAGGAACAGAGATGTTCCAGACTTAGCTCTGATGAATCCTAAGGTGAGCTGGTGAAAGCAAGCACCTTATTTCTGAAACTCCTTCTGTAAATATTGAGGAACGCCGCCTCAGTACAGAGACGCCTTGGAGAAAACATGCAGTACAAAAGCTAGTTAGACTTTCCCCCCTATTTTTAATAGATTTTTTCTTAAAGACAGTTATAGGTTTATAGAACATTTGGCCTCTAGTTGACCTCAGGTGACTACCTCAGGTGACTACCATTTCCAAAGTACTAAAGGTCAGCCCTTCCTCTGTCCCTAACTTTCAGGAAAGCTGTTTCCTATATTTCATCACAATCTATCACCATCTGCATTCCTTTCCAGGATCTTCTACCTCCTAAAAGATCTTTGTTTATTTGAATATATCAAGGTCTACCCTTTGTGCTATGAAGTTCCATGGATTTTAACAAATGTATAATGGGAAGTCTATCATTACAAGATGCTACAGCACAGCCTCACCACAGTTAAAAAAAAAAAAAATGCTCTGGGGTTTCACCCCCTAAACTCTACCCTCCGTCTTCCTCACCCTCTGATTACCAGTGATCTCTTTAGTAAGTCCATAGTTTTGGGTTTTCTGGAATTTCATATAACTAGAATCATACGGCATGGAGCCTTCTCAGACTGTTTTCCACTTAGAAATATGAATTTGAAGTCCATCCCTCCTTTTGAGCTTGATGGCTCATGTTTTTATCACTGAATGAATATTCCACTGCATGGATGTACTACAGTCTGTTTATACATTCACCTAGTGAATGACATCTTGGTTGCTTCCAATTTTGATGATTGTGAAGGAAGCTGCTATAAATATCCATGTGCAGGTTTTGGTGTAGATACACATGTTAAAACCGTAAGCATCATTACTGGCTTGGTAAAGCTAGGTGTGATTTTGTAATAAATTGCCAAAACATCTTCCTAAGTAGCTATGCCATTTTGCATTTCCACCAGCACAGAGTTCTTTTTATCTGCATCCTTCCCAGCAATTGGTACAGTCAAGGGTTTTTCTGTATTTTTGCCTTTCTAGTAGATATATATTCCTATCTCATTTGAACTTGAAATTGCCACACATTATGTTGAGCATCTTTACATAAGACATCTGTATGTTGTATTTAGTCACAAGTCTGAGATCTTTTGCCTATTTTTACATTGGGTTGTTTTTTTTTTTAATTTTATTTTTATTTTATTATTATTTTTTTTTACAAATAGTTTATTTTCAACATTGGGTTGTTCTCTTATTGAATCAGAGTTCTTCATATATTTTGGACACAAATTATCAGATATGCATTTGCAAGTATTTTCTTCTAATCTGCACTTGTGTTTTACCCTCATACAATGTCATTCAAAACAAAGCATTTTTTTTCATTTTTTTAACGTTTTATTTATTTCTAGGGGAGAGAGAGAGAGAGAGAGAGAGACAGCGTGAGCAGGGGAGGGTCAGAGAGAGAGGGAGTCACAGACTCTGAAACAGGCTCCAGGCTCTTAGCTGGCAGTCAGCACAGAGCCCGACGCGGGGCTAGAACCCACGAACCGCGAGATCATGACCTAAGCAAAAGTCGGATGCTTAACCGACTAAGCCACCCAGGCACCCCCAAAACAAAGCTTCTTAAGTCTAATTAAGTTCAACTTAATTTTTCCTTCCCTGGGTCATGCTTTTGGTGCTGTATCTAAATACTACTCACCAAACCCGACATCGTCTAAATTTTCACCTAGGTTATCTTCTAGTTTTGCATTTTATATTTAACTCTAGGACCATTTTGAATTTTTGTAGAATATAAGGTCGGTATCTAGATTCGATTATTTTTTAATGTGGACGTCCAATTTTTCCACTCTATTTGACTCTCGTCAAAGTAAGACCATCCTTACTCCACTGAATTGCCTTTGTTCCTTTGTCGAAGATCAGTTCATGGATTTTTGTAAACTCTGAGTCTATTTCTGGCCTATTTTGACCATGGATCTATGTGCCTATTCCTGTACCAACACGATTATCTTTACTACTATAACTTTATACTAAGTACTAAAATTGGGTAGTGTTAGATCTCCAACTTTGTTTTCTTCAATAATGTCTTGGCTATTCAAGGTCTTCACCTCTAACTTTTGAATCAATTTTTCTATATTTACAAAACAGATTGCTAGGATTTTGATTGGGATTGCATTAAATCTATAGATCTAGTTGGTAAGAACTGACATCTTGAGTCTTGCAATCAATCTATGAATACAGAATAGCTTACCACTTAGATTTTTGAGGTCTTTCACCAAAGTCTTATAATTCTCTACATAGAAATCTTGTACATATTTTCTTGAATTTATAGCTAATTATTTTTTGTTGCTGCTGTTACAGATGGGATTTTTAAATTTGAAATCAGTCATTCATTGCTGGTATATAGGAAAACAATAGACTTCTGCACATTTACCTTAAAACCTGTGGCCTCGCTATTTTCACTTTTTATTTTCAACAGATCTTTGTTGCTTTTTAGAGGGTTTTCTTTTGTACATAGTCAATCATGTCATCTGCAATCAGTTTTATTTCTTCCACCCCAACAGACTTATCTTTCCCTTTTGCTATATTGCACCAGCTTGTACTTGCAACAGTGTTTGATAAGTACTTTCCATCCTTGTGATTTACTTGTAACTAGAAGTTTCCATCTCTTAACCTTCTTCACCTATTTTGCTCATCGCCCATGACTTTCCTTTTGCCAACTACCAGTTTATCCTGTTTGAGTCTGTTTCTTCTTTGTTCATTTGTGTTATTCTTTAGATTCCTCATAGAAGTGCAATTATATGGCATTTGTCTTTCTCTTTCGAACTTGTTTCACTTAGCATAATACCCTCTAGGTCTGTCCATGTTGTGGCAAATGACAAGACTTCCTCTTCTGGGGGGTCAGGGAGAACATGTGCTGAGTAATATTCTTTTGTGTATGTATACCACATCTTTTTTATCCATTCATCTATCCATGGACATTCAGGATGCTTCCCTATCCTGGCTATTGTAAATGCTCCAATACACATATGGGTGCATGTATTTTTTCCAATTAATGTTTTTGTTTTCATTAGGTAAATATCGAGAAGTAGAATCAATGTGTCACACGGCATTTCTACTTTTTATTTCTGAAGAAGCGCCATACTGTGTTCCATTGTGACTGCACCAATTTACTTTCCCATCAACAGCACACAATGGTTTCCCTTTCTCTACTTTCTCACCAACATTTGCTATTTCTGTGAAAAAATGTCACATCATTGTTGTATGCCTGAAACTACTCTATTTCTGTTTTCAAAAATGAGGAGACAACATGCTTTGTTTTCAGTTGCACTGTTTCTAAATCACCTAGTTTCTCTCAAGGATTAGTGCTAGGTTGTTTTTGTAGATCATTTCCCCTTTTTAAATTCTGTGTTTTCCAAGGTTATGTGACCACAAGACCCTTTGAATGAAGTACATCTATTGATATTTCACTGAACAATGGTGTTCCATGGGACACAGGAAAAAACTCATCATGGTAATAATTGCTCAAGTGTAACAGGTCAAATTTACCTTCAGAAGAAAATAAGATCAGTTCTCAAGAGAGATAAGAAAACATTGAAATAGTTTTATCTGGTTGCCAAAAACAATCTGAGTTGGTACATTTGTATCTGGGGTTTTATTCCCATGATTTCTAACCTTGATGCCTACCTGATACATTTATTCATTAAATGTTTGTTTTACATTGTTAGGATTAGTGTGAGTTGCAAAAATATAAAGATGAATAAGGCATAATTCTTGCAATGGAGGAATTCACAGTTCAGTGGACAAATAGAAATTAACTCCCAAGCAGCCCACCTGCTTGAATGAAAAAATGAAAGCACCTCAAAAGTTCCCCTCAAAAAGGCATATTGGGGGTAAATAACTATGAGTCTTAGCTTTCTGGGGGGGAGGGGATTGATTATGAAACTTTCAGACATACAAAAATGTCTTCCACAAATTAAGTACCTATTATCTGCCACTTATTCAATAAAACATGACCAATATTCTTGAAGCCTATGTGTACCTCCCCCAACTGTATTTAAAATATATCTTCCTTGCTTCAGGTAGCTACTATTTCTAATTAGGTATTTATCTTCTCTGTGAATGTCTCCATACTGTATTACATGAATAGGTAGTCCTAAATAATACATACTATTTTATATTTTAGCACAGCTTAAGATTTTATATACAGGACATCATAATGGATAGAGCCTTCTGCAACTTGCTTTCTTCACTCTGTATTTGTGAGCCATATCCATTTTGACAGCTCTAATTCATTTTCACTATCAAACAGTGTTCCACTGTATTAATGTAGCACAATAAATGCATCCATTCTCCCTTTGATAACAGGTTGTTTTCAAGTAATTGGTAATTCAAAAAATACTATAATAATCATTGCACATGTCTCCTGGGCATGCATGCCAGAGTTTCATTCGGGTACCTGGAGCTCCTGTCTGGAAGAAGATACAACCTGATCTTTACTACCTTTTGTTCAATTGCTCTCTGGAGCAGTCGCTCATTTTTTATTTTTATCAGATGAGCTCCTATTTCCTTCATGTTTTTGGAACACTTCATCAGTCCAATAAGCCGTGAAGTGGTATCTGTTGTTTTTCTTGAGACATTAATGTCCTTACATGTGTAAGCCATGTAATTGTCTTCTATGTCCAATTCATAACTCTTGCCAATTTCTTCTGATGTTGTTTATCTAATATTCGAGATACTGACTAAAGAAATTTCAAATGTTTTTCCCAGTCATCACTTGCCTTTTTGCTTTATTGGTATGTTGTGATACACATACACAATCAAATATACTATTCTTTTTCCTTACTGTTTGCTCTTAAATTTTTCTTGGGCTTGGGTCATAAATAGTCCTATATTGTCATTCAAAGCTGTTAAATGTTGCTGTCACATAAGATTCTGTTCCATCTGGAATTTCTGTATCACTTATGTTAGGATAAAATCATATTTCTTTCTAGAGGCCACCTTGTTTTCCTAGGGCATTTTGTTAAGATATTCATCTGGTCTTAAACTGATTTGCCAAAGGTACTAGGTCATTTATTAATTTTTCCATATAGGTGTGTATTTTGGAGCTCTTTTAGTATGTCCAACAGACCTATGTCTCTTCTCTTAACCCTGCTTACCTAAACCACACAATCTTATTTACTGAAACTTTGTAGTAAGTCTTGGTTTCTAGAAAGAGCAATTTCCCTACCAATTTCCTTTTCTACAAATTGTCTTAGCAACTCTTGGCCCTTTTCTTGTAAACGTGTGAAATCAAATAGATAAATACTTACTCCTAGTTTTACTGTTTTAGAATTAGATAAAGCATCATCTTGGAAGAACTGATATTAATGATATTAAATCCTACTGACCATGTACATAGAATACATTTCTGTGTACATAGGCCTTTTAAAGCTATTGTTCAGTAGAGTTTTATAAGCCTCTCCCTATTGTTCCCATACTTCATTTTTCCGTTCATAATTCATTTTTGAAGATTCATTTTTTAAGTATGTTATACATGTGACTATAGTATAAAGCATATATCTTGTATTTAAGTTTTGTTGCTTTTATAGAGGAAACCAGTTATTTTTGTTTATTGATACATGTTCAGTAACTTTGCTGAGCTCTAATATCAGGAACTTCTAGATTTTCTTGGGTTTTCCACAATCATATACAATTACAAACAGTGTTTCTTCCTTTCTCTCTTTCTTATAATCTTGTCTTTTCTTACTATACTGATAAGGCCTCCATTGTAATATTAAACAGAGGTGGAATGAGAAATTTCATTTTCACCTGATTCTTAAGGACATATTTCTGAAGGGTTTTTTTCATTTAATTTGAGCTTCCTTCAAGTTTTTGGCATATGCAATTTGTCAGGTTAAGGAAACTATTTCTAGTTTGCAAAGAATTTTAAGGTTCAATGTTGTGTTGTTGTTGTTGTTGTTTCTTAAATGTTTTATTTATTTCTAGGAGAGAGAGATAGCGTGAGCAGGATGTTGTTTTTTTATTGATGAGAGGATGTTGAAGGTTATTAAGTATTTTTCTACACTAAGAGAGGAGATAAGTTAATCTATTTTCTAAAGGTATACCAAACTGGTATAAACAGGTTAAAAACTTATTTTTGACCTGGTGTATTATCAATTACTATTATTGCACAATAACGCTACATTAATAGGCCACCCTGAAGCTGAAGGACTTAAAGCGGTAATCGCTTATACTCATGGATCATCACTAGTCAGCTGGGGTGGCAGAGGCGGCTTTGATTCATCTCTGGCATCTGGAATAGCTCTGCTAACCTGAGCTTGGCACATGATTGCAGATCAGCTGGTTTAAACTGGGCTGGGTCAGACATCCCTAACAGGTACCAATCTGAAGCAACTAGCTCTGCTCCACAAAACTCCTCCTCCTTAGGCCAGCAGGTTAGTTTCTACATGTTCTTCCCATGATAATGGCAGAGGGACAAGACACTACTTTACTGTACAAGCTCATTCCAAGTGCTTACACATCATCTCTACCAAATACCCATTAACCAAAAGTAATAGCACAGGGAAGAATCCCAAGTTAAACATAGGTAAGTGTACTCTACTTTGTTAGAGAAACTGCTCAGTTACGTGGCAAAGGATGAATACTAGAAACAGTGAAGAATTAGGGTCAATATTGCATTCCACCACAATGTATTATTTTTTGAATACACTGTTTGGCTTTATAAGATGCAAAAATCTTAACATAATTTATAGTTGTCTTTTTGTGGCCTTGTGATGAAGTAAGTTCAAGTAACATTCTTTTATCATGAAAAGTATGTACCAACTGACTAATGGCAGGCAATATATCCATATATCAAGAACATGAATTGCCCCAGACATTTGCCAAAGCCAAGAAACTTACTTCTTTCTTATCTACCTTAATTCTCATATTTGGGTAAAGAAATTTTCTATGTTCCAGGAACCAAGTGAAGTTAAAAAATTCTCAGAAATTTCTTCACATTTTCAAATAAGGGATATCACTACAGGTATATTGGTCTGAATCAGCCTAACTTCAGTCAGGAAAACAACCTCTACTGCGGAATTAAGGGGTTTAAATACATGAAATGGGACAAGTATGAGTGTGGTAAAGGGACAAGTCCTTCTTGCTAGGGCATTCCACACATAGAAGATACCATTAATACTGACAACAAATATCAAGTATACAGAAATGAACCCAACATTGAAGGCATAAAATCTTTCAGAAAAAAAAAAATTGTTTTTAACTATATTATTAAAGGACACAATAGAAAATTAGAATTGATATACTATGTTTATGCAAGAAATAATTAAATATGGCATAGGGGTCAATTATCTCCCTAATTAATCTAGAAGCTCAAGTCATTAGCAATAGAAATAACCATGGAATAGAGCTGGAGGGATTAAACAGACTCATTCTAAAGTTTATGTAAAACAAGACCCAAAGTCAGTTTTGAGAAAGAACAGAAGGAAAACTGACCTACCAGCCATTAACATGTATTAAACTATAGCAATTAAAGAATATATATAGGACACTGATAGAGAAAATGGATTGTTTCAACTAGCAGAATAATGACCCCTAATAAACAGAAACAGGCCCCTGCACATATGAAAACTTGATGTATGATCAAGACAGTACCACAAAGCATGAAGAAGGGATAAATTGTTTAGTTGATGAGGTCATAAAAAAAAAAAAAAACCCTAGTTCACCATATGGAGAAAAATGGAGCTATGCCCTTATTCTTAAAGCAGATGCCAAGTAAGCAGTAAATGAATTAAAAACCCAAGTCAAGAAAAATCCATCAACCAAAGAAAAAAATGTGAGAATGTATGTTTTGACCAAGTTGGTAGAGAAAGCTGAAACATTTTCAAAATACTGTAAAGTTTAAAAAAAAAAAAAAAGAAAAATTATCTATTTGAAAACCAGATTTCCTTGAGAACATTTTAATATCATGAACAGAGAAACAGCTTTGAGAAGATATTTGCAACCTTACAACTGAGCAGGGAATTATACTTCGATTGTAAAAGAAGATCTTTTGACAGAGAGAGGAGACACAGAGGAAAATTAGAGAAAGCCTGCCTAATATGTCCATGAAAGCTACTCCAAGTCAGAATAGAAAAATACTAAGGAAACAATGAAAAAATCAATTGACACCCATCAAAATGCAAAAATTCAGAAGGTAATACCTGATATTGGGAGCTGTGGACCGTAACACTTGTGCACTGCATAAGCAGATACTGAACTGACAGCCATTCTCAGAAGCAGATGACAGTGTCCCAGGAAATTAAGTTCCTGTATGCTTCAGGACTCTGTGATGCCCCTCCTGGATTTTCCAGCTCAGGAAATTCTGCATTCTCAGAGATTAAGAGTATGTGTTCAAGCATGCTTACTGTGACATTGTTTATAATGAGAGCAACTGAAGGTGTATACTCATTGTCTTTTTCTAGGATGAAGCTCCTAACATGGGGTAGTTGTATAGCATGGGAAGCTCTAAGCAGCAAACTAGAAGTGCATATGGTGTGGACCAACCCATATCACATTCTAAGTGGTGAGCATATTAAATCAGGATTTATAGTGCAGTACCATTTAGCTACATTAAAACCAAACAACCAAGTCCACATACAAGAATGTGTGTACTTAAATGTATGTTTACTTAAATATGTAAGTATGTGTGCCAGAATATAAACCAAATCCATTAAAAGGGCAAAGTAAGAATAACTAGGAATAAAGCCTTGCATGAATTGATTCTGATCAAGTGATATGGATGGAAAATGATGATGAGCAACACTCTGTGCCTGCGTTCCAATAGTCAGAAAGAGAGAAAACGGTGCCTATGTACTCCTTAAACCTGGAGACTCTTGAACATACCACACAATGACAAAAATCCTCTGTTTCAAGGTTAGAAGCCAGAACATAAGAGGCTGAATCAATTTTCTCTGGATTTTGCAGAATTTACTTACAAGGGACCAAAATTTTAGAGAATTAACTTCTCCCATAGTCAAGGTATTATAATGGCTGTTTTAAATCTAGTCACAGTTCTTTGTAGTATGGCCAAGGCAAAGATGGGTTTGCTAACAGCACCTCATTGAACAGTATTACTTAGCACTGTTCCATGGAGACTGTCCCCTGTGAGGTTACACAACACTTTTGCATCCTCATAAGGATGAGCCAGTTAAGATGCAACTGATATGAGAATGAAAAAAAAAAAAAACCCACCTGATTGGTCACATCCTGACTTTTAGTATTCTAGCTACTGTACCCATTAACTAACAAAAGGACCGCTGAAATCACTCAATGGTGCCATCCTGAAGTCATTTAATACTAACTTCTCCCTATCAGTCCCTCTCACTCACTTCTGACAGGGCAAACACAGGCAGGAAAATAGCATTGACTGGTGATAAACCGATGTCAGATTTATGAAAGTTCTATTCTGTTATTCACTAGTCAGAAGACACCTGGAAAAACTGTGCTTAGTTCTAGCATTGGACTTAGAAGTCCATTTCTAGGGGCGCCTGGGTGGCTTAGTCAGTTAAGCATCCAAATTTGGCTCAGGTCATGATCTCACGGTTCATCGGTTCGAGCCCCACGTCGGGCTCTGTGCTGACAGCTCAGAGCCTGGAGCCTGCTTCAGATTCTGTGTCTCCCTCTCTCTGACCCTCCCCTGCTCATGGTGTCATTCTCTCTCTCTCTCAGAAATAAATAAATAACATTTAGAAGTCCATTTCTAAGAAGAACTTATATAAACCAATTCCTATACAAAGAAGAGCCAACATGACGGTCTGAAATCTGGAAACCACATCCCATGAGGAACTAAGGGTGTTGGTACCAGAGAAGAATAATTGAGGGAGAACACTTTAAATGCAGATACTTGGGTTCTATTCCCATCAGTCTCCAAAGATCTGCTGTGCTAAATAATCTCACGTGTTCTCAAATAGCAAACCATTTCTATCTGAATGACCGACTGCAATGAAGTATCAGATTGGATGTACTAAGTGACAGTTCATGGACCCCTCGAGCCCTGACTTTCAATTCATCTGTGACAAAGTTTTTAATGTATAAAGGAAAATAAAGATGCCTTCTTCATAAATGGTGTATGTACTGGATTTTCAAATCACCTTTTCCTGGTTTCAGATGGAATGAAATACAGAAATTTGCCCAGCATTCTCTATTTTATTGCTAGCTTGACTCTGTTGGACACACATAGCTGAGACTCCAATATCTGCAAAAACCCAAGAATGCAATCTTATAATGAGTCACCATTTTTAGGACAGAGGCTGCCATGGACCTTCTCAATCAGACGTGATATTTGCAAAGCTGGGGCTAGAGCTGAAACAATGTACGGTGTGTTTCCGAATTGTCTGTTTTTCCCTTTTTTTCAAAACCATCTGAGGGACACTCGACAGCACATTAGGAGTAGGGCTTAAGTGCGTTTGTATCAAAACCATCTCTAAGTCTGATGGAAAAGCCATGCAGTGTTTTAACTAGCTTATTCAGTTGTACATCAAGACGGAAATCATGAGGTTTATGTTAGTTACAAAACCACAGAGAGCTAAAAGAAGCACCATTTCTGGATCGCTGTCAGGAAGAGGTCACTCTGGAAAGCAAAGCCTATATGCACAGCAATCATGAAAAACAGAGGCTCTGGGGGCATTTTTCCAAAACAGGAGTGAGAGTAGGGCCCTGGCGCTGTTAACTCAAAGCCCAGTGGGACTCATGGGTCCAGCCTGCAATGTCTTTTCATCTATGCCAAGCCATTTGCAGGGACCAGCTTTTAATCTGGCACCTCTCTCATTGTATTTCATTTACTGTCAAGGTTTAAAGTATTCAATTTGTCAGCTTTCATGGGCAACCAACCAAGGAGGAGACTGCTAACTTCTTTATTACGTGCCAGCCAACAATTCATCAGAGACGATCCCCATCATTTTACTAGAACATCCTTATCTCTCAAATAAGTATTATCAAACACAGAAACTGGTAGGCCTTCATTTATGCATTTATCTGTGAAAAGTAAGGCACTTCGAACAAAGAAACCCCATTCAGGTATTGCCTGAGGCAGGAAATCCATCCCCCACAACCACCCCCTCACCGACCCCCACCCCCGGCCTTGGTTGTATTAATATAGCAGTATTTCCCTTCAGGGATATTACCACCCCTTAGGGGACATTATAGGAATTTGTTGGGGGAGTTTTTTTGTTGTTACGACTGTAACACTACCAGTGTTTATTGGAGCCTACCATGAGTTGTAATCTCACACTGAAGAACAGTAGCCTGTAACTTTCGAATGTACCAAAGGATGTTCTTCTGAGTGGAAATCCTAATAATCCAAGCCAAGAACCTAATTGCATTTCACACATAAACACAAAGTATATTTTGCATAATTTTAATATATTTTGAGATTTCCAGAAATGCAACTACCATGAAGACAAAAGTAATATTTCGGTTTTGTTCAGAGATTTCCAACATTTGTTCATTTCAGAAAATCATGTGATTGACAGCAAGCCTCTTTCTGGGGTCCTTCTCAATTCCGAGCTGTCACATTCAGGATGATTGTACCTCTAATTATAGCCAATTGAGTCCTTCACTTTACACATTATAACACGTTTTATTTAGAAGTAAATACAAAATTAAAGTTAAAATGATCTTACTTTTGAGTTACCATTAAGGCATAATACAGCTTGCTTTTGGATACAAATCTTGTCAGGTGAATGGATTGCAAATATTTTCATGGCTTTGTTTTCCTAATGACCTGCTCTGATGAGATGATTTTAATCTTGTTAAGACTCATTTTTTAAAGTTAATGGTTTTGTGTACCCTGTCAAAAATTCTCCATACCCAAAGTTCCCAAGTTTATTTCCCAAACTTTATTAAGTTTATTTGAGAGAGAAAGAGACAGAGAAAGAGCAAAAAGAGGGTGAGACAATCCCAAGCAGGCTCCTCACCATCAGTGTGAAGCCCAATGTGGGGCTCAAACTCACAAGCCAGGAGATCATGACCTGAGCTGAAATCAGGTGCTTAACCAACTAAGCCACCCAGGTAGGTGCCCCCTGACTCCTTTCTACTTGTATGATTTTAGTTACATTTAGGGTCTATAATTTATTTCAATCATATTGTATGTATGGCACAAGGCAGAGGTTAATTTTTTGCATATAGATATGTGGTTGTTTCAACATCATTTATTAAAAATATAAAGCTTTTTAAAAATATAGAAAGCTTCTTGCTGCTCAATTTTACCTTGAAATTAGTTAAAAATCAGTAGATCACATATACATAGCCCTACTTCTGACCTCTTTGTTCTATTTCCCCTTCGATAAATAACACGTTGTCTACTGTGGTTCTAGATTATCTTAACATCAAGTGGCATAATTCATTCAGCTTTATTCTTTTTCAAATTTGCATCAGCTATGCTAGGATGTATACATTTCTACCTAAGTTGAAGCATTATTTTGTTAATTTCTACAAAAAACACATTGGGATTTTGATCAGGATGGCCCTAAGTGTGTTTAACAAACTATGGGAAAAATGGGCATCTTCACAATACTTAGTCTTCTGGACCATTAACATTTTTCTCAGCATTATTTTACTGTTTTCACTGCAGAGATCTTTCACATCAACTACATGGATCCTGAAAGTTTCTTTCCGTGATGTTACTGTACACAGTACTGTTTAAATTTTTGTTTTCTAGTTTGTGTGTAGAGGAATATTTTTGAATATTGACCTTGTGCCTAGTAACCTTACTAAGGTCACTTACTAATTTTTTCTATATTTCTTAGGGTTTTCTATATAAACAATCATGTCCTCTTGTGTTGTTGTTCGAACAAAGAACTCCAGATCTCAGTGAAGTAAGAGGGTGAAGAGTAAACTTTCTTAGTTACTTGTCCTTGGAGCTGAAGATTCACTATTTTTCCATTAAACTTAAGGTTAGCTGTAGATTTTTCATCTCTGCACTACAAATTAAAGGTATTCTTTTTCTATTTAGATTTCCCAAAGTTTTGGCATAATAAAAAAATGTTGATTCTGACAAATATTTTTTCTTTCTCTTGAGATGACCACATAATTTTTCCTCTTTGACTCTATGAATGCCGTGGATGCCACTGATGAATTTGAGTGTTGAACCAACCACATATTCGAGAAATAAACTCCAAGTGATGGTTTTATCATATGTATTGTTGGATTATCTGTTTCTGAGGACTTCTGCATTATTAATGCCTAGTATTAATGAACCAATATTAAATATTGGTCTGTAGTCTTCTTTGTAATATTCTCATTTAGTTTTACTTAATAAAACAGTTTACTAATATTAATACAGTAGCCTAATAAAAATGAGTTGAACAGTAATATCACCTCTATTTTCTGAAAATTTACCCTGGATAATTTTCTTTTCCCTTGAATGTTTGCTATCATTCACCAATGACCCCATCTGAGCCTCAAATTTTCTTTATAGTAAAGTTTTAAATAACCAATTTCTTTAACAGATAAAAGGCTATTAAGATTTCATATTTCTTCATGAATTCATTTTTAGATTTGTGTCTTGAACTACAGCCTCACCAAAAGTTTGACTAGTTTCTCTAAACACAAGCCAAAATTGTCTTTCTCTGGCAGATTTTCTCCTCTACTTGGCCTGTTCCAAACCTCAACTGACCTCAGATATAAAAATGCCTCTTTCTCACTTCAGCATCACCTGTCTGTCTACAATTTAAGATTTGTGGTCATTTTTTTAAGGTATAATTTACCTTAAAAATATGTGCTTTGTAATTTTTCTTTTGACAATACAGGTCACATCCTTCTGTATCCTAACATGAAAGAGAATTCCATATGTAATTTTAAGTTTACATTTTACACAATATTAAGTGATTTATGAATTTCAAGAAAGTAAGGAAGAACTGCCAAGTATTTGTTTTAAGAGGGGCACTGGGTTTAAGAATTAGAGCTCAAAAGACAGAATATTTTGAGGTTCTGCTTGGATTTCCTCATCTACAACATGTAAAGCATAGGACCTGCTATACAATTTCATGAGGAGGGCCATAGTTCGTGAACACCTAGGGTTTTTCTCAACTACCTATACTAGGACCTATGATCCTTATGATTCTGATTCATTGGGTCTACAGTAGGACCCAGACATCCAATGTTTTAAAAATCTCCTGGGCTGATCCTGATCTATATTCAAGGTTAAGAATTCTTGTGATGGGGTTTGTGAGGCTCTGTAATTTTTGTGAAAATCTTCCATATGCTATAGAAGAACTGGTTATTGCTTTTGAAAGAGTATCTTATTTTCATAATCGCAAAAAAAGTAAGACTTGGCACTCAACATTATGAATATGAACATAATCATGCCAAAGGAAAAATTCCTGTCAATATACTAATTGGTGTTCATCTGTAGAGGAAGAGAATTATGTTGAAATGTCACTAAGAGCAAAAACCAAGAATTCCATCATGTGAGAGGGAGAATACACTACCAGCAGTCACCTAATTCATAAATCTTTCAGGAATCTGTGTGCATTTTAGCATATGAGAATTTGTAAACTTTGTCTTTCATTATGTGGATCTGGCCTTGTATACAATCTCTCTTCTGTTCAGGATCTTTCTCCCCTACAGCTCTCATTATAATTGAATTTTACATTTGTACGTGCAGTTATTTGACTTAGGTTGTTCTCTTCGCAGGTTGGAAATTTATTGTGTCAAGAAACTTCAGTCTTACCTGTACTGCAATACCTGGTCCACACTAGGGGCTCAATAGACACCCACTAAATGACTGGTAGAATGAATGTATGAATGAGTTAATCCCTTACTCAGAGCTCTTGGAATGTATATTCAGTAAGCTTTTCTTCCATAGATTAAATGTTCATTTATGAAGGCTACCATTTCAACTTAGATAAGCTTTTCTGTGAGTACTGGTATCATGCATTTGAATACACATAACAATTCTTGGGAAATCGGTGAATCTATTTCCTTTTTCTCTATCACAGTGACTGTACGTATTTTCTCGTACTAGCTTAGGAAGAGCTGGGGAAGAGCGATCTACATGGTGAGGAATGTGGCTCTAGACCCAGTCTGCCTGGATTGAAATGCCAATGCTACCACTTACCATCTATGTGCTCTTGGACGCATATAACCGGGATAAAAACACCTACCCTCACAAGGTTGTTTGGAGAATAAAATGATTTTCATATACCACTGTCTACTGGAAATATCTAACTGGGTGCACTATAACCACCTTAAATGTGAAATATCCAAAACTAAATTCCTGATTTCCTACTCCCACAAAACCTGCTTCCCACTGACTTCCCTATTTTATTAAATATCCACTCCATTCTATCAGTCCTTGAGGCAAACTTGAGTTTTTCATGCCACAGACCTTGGACTCATCCTTAATTCCTTTTTTCTCATGTGAAATATGCAAAATATCAGCAAATCCTGTAGTTTCATCCTTCAAAGATAACTAGAACCTGATCACTTTTCATCACTTCACTGCTACTGTACTGACACTCTAACCAGGTTTATTGCAATAAAATCCTCAATCATCCCTGAGCTTCCACTCAAAATGGCACCTCCAAAATGCTTCCTCTCAGCACAACATGCATTGCGTTCTTGTGAATACTTCAGTCTGACCATGAGAATGCTCTGCTCAAATCCTGGTTACCTTTCAAATCCATTCCTGGTCTTCTGAATCCCCTCTTAGGTGACCCCTGTTCTCTGATCTTGTTTCCTCTTCCCTCGCCCCCGCACTTCTGCTGCTCCAGCACACTGGTCTCCCACTGTTTCCTCATCACTGCAGACCCAGCTCTGTCTTCTGGTCCTTGTCTGGAAGTCTGTCTCCAGACGTCTGCATAGCTTGCTCCATTACTTCCTTCCAATTTTGATTCCAGTATTAATCTCTCAGTGAGATCTTCCCTGTCCACCCTAATATCAAGTATGTGTGTATCAACACTGCAACGTTTCCTAACTTTTCTACTTCAATTTTCTTCACTTATTTAATACACTATGTAATTTACAAATATGTTCCACGTTTCTCTTCATCTTTAGTCATTAGATGACAAAACCCATAAAGAAAATGACTTTTATATTCTGTTGATTCTTGTATTCCAAGTGGCAAAACTATGCCTAGCAACAAAGGTGTGCTGAATGAATGTTTGAATCAATGAGTGAAGATAACACATGAGGTATTTAACAGCTCGGACACTCAAAATATTATGATTTTAATATTTTCTCTGTGTTCAGCCATCCAGTTCTCCCAAGACAGCAAAGCAGGTACTACGTTCTTGGAAAAAGCAGGGAAACTTCTCTAACCACTGACATGAGCACAGTTTGTGTTTAATTGGGCACATAATGCTCTGGAATGCCACAGGCTACAAATTAGCTGCTCCTGCCCAGGCTATTCCCCATCCAAGGATACACTTGGAGGTGAGAAGTTTAATATCCTTCTATTCTTCCGGTCTTGGATAAAAAGCCACTTCCAAATCCCATCAGCAGCTCCAAAACCCTCTCTGACCGCTTATATCCTCAAATCCGCTTTGCTCTGACTTTCCCCCACACCCACATTCCAGTCTGGTGCTTTCTATCAATTACTTTTGTCAGTGAAATCTGTTTCTCCAAAAGGCTGAAGGGAGTGGGGAGGAAAGACAAAAAAAAATAAAAAATAAAAAATAAAAAAAGCTAGGATACACCTCCAAAAGTTTTTGAAGCAGTAGTTACAAGCCTCTAAAAGGGTTTTTAGTGGCAGAACATCAACTAAGTAGGTAGGGTCTTAATTTAAGCAAAAGTTAAATTTATTTTTTAACCTAATAGATTGACATAGCTTCATGCTGTCAATTTCCCTTTACTACTTACATACTTCAGTGAAAACTGTGAACAGGACCAAACTTGTACATTATCCTTAATATAAACCTTTCCAAATCTAAAATGAAGTACATCAACTATTTTCAGACAGTTGTGTTCCCTCTTGAACACAGCTATGGAAATTCAGAATTAATGAAATCAGAGTGTCAAGTCCTCACAGCCCATGTGATGCCCTTTCATGCTTGCATTCCTACAGTAAAATTTCAGAGCTTGAAGATGTCAGAATCCAGGATCATCCATTCCGAACGCCGCATCGCAGGAAGCTAAGGCCTTCCTCCTATCACTCAGGTAACTAGCAGCAAAATGGAAACCAGAAATTAGGGCTTTGGCTTCATGCCTATAATGCTTGTTCACCATCCAGCTTTCACTCTAGCCTCAGGTACTGGTCTCCTTTTGTGAGTCCTGAGTACTATCATTGTATAAGGATGTCTGAGTCAATAAAGGTTAATACAGGTTACAAAAAGGAAAGCAATTTAATTCAACTCGTTCCAAGAGACACAGTGAATTTCCACTATCCAGGAGGCCAGAGAGAAAACCACTCATGAGAGCATGCTTTGGATTTAGCTGAAAGTTCTTCAGAAACCTGAAAATGTGTAACATTCACTCAGGACATTACCTATAGCAATGAAATTGTCCCCCTTTTGATTATGTAGGTAACCAGGACCTAATCCACATTGGATCTGTGATGATAAAAACACTTTCAGATAGAGCAAGAATGGCACTTTGCACAAGATTCATTTTATCTAGGAAGATTAAAAAAAAAATCCATAGAAGCTGACTTTCCATTAACCGGATAGCTCTTGATACAGTAACATTTTATGTTATAAGACTGTTATTATATACTATACTACTCCATTATAGAAGACTAGTAAGTCAGTAGCAATTTCAATGAGCTTTAGATTTTTGGCAGTAAGGTCATCATCTAGAGTCTATACACCAACATTAATTTCACATACTCTCCCACAAGAGCTCTTGAAGACATCCTCTCTTCTGAGTTTCAAGATGCAGAACAAGAGTGGGTATTCTAGCGCAGGGGAAAAGTCAATGTCAAACGGTAATTCTGGTCCACACCACAACTAGTTTCAGTGGCTCATAATTGCTATCCAGTTTCAATCGGGAATGAGTTTTTCTTCTACAGAATTCTGGAAGCTCAGGCTTCTGGCAGCATTAATTGCCCTTGAAATTTATGATTACCAAAGGTGAAAATAACTGGGAGGATTATTCTTGTAAGTGATTAAGGCAACCAAGTTTTTTATTAAGAGAAAACAAAAAATGAATTTAGTGAACATCTTTTGCAGGTATGGTTTGCAATTACATTTGGGGGTCCAAGAAATGGATCAAGCAGTTCTCACTTCCAAAGGAATCCAAATCTAGCTGAGGAGCAATGGTATGTAAGTATTACAAGTGTTACAGGGGCGCCTGGGTGGCTCTGTCATTAAGGGTCTGAATCTACATTTCGGCTCAGGTCATGGTCATGCACTGGGCCATGCACTCGCAGTGCAGAACCTACTTGGGATTCTCTGTCCTTCTCTCTTTGCCCCCCGCCCCTCCCCGCCCTTTGCTTGTGGTCTCTCAAAACAAACATTAAAAAAATGTTTTTAAAAAGTGCTATCATCTAGTGGAGAAGCTCAGGGTCTACTGTCACTCCAATCTGGGATTGAATCCAGCTTTGCCACTTTTTAGCCAGGAAACTTCAAGTTACTTCATCTCTCCTAGTCTTTAATTTTCTCATTTATAAACCAGAATGCCTCCCTTCAGAGGTACTGTGAGGATTAAAAGGGATAATACATAGAAAGGGCTTAGCACATCTCCAGGTATTAGTATGCAAGATTACCATCATTATTATTAAAGTGCAAATAAGCAAATGCTAATAGGAATACAAGCCATGTACCATGAAAGTCATTTATTCTGCCTGACGATTAGAGCTCTGCCCTGAGCTACACATTCCCTTTACGAAAGCAGCACAAATGGAACATGTTTCTTGAGATATGTTTCTAAGATTTTCAGAGTAATAATCATGATCCTTCAGATCAAAGCCCATTGGCTAGGCAAGGGGTAGCCAGTTGTCTGAAGCTGCCATCTCTGTGATGGACTGGTAAGAAAGGCAGATTATCAGCGTGTTAAAATCATCCAAAAGAAGTAAATCACAAGGAAACCCAATTTACCTCATAGTAGCATTTGCCTTAAAATGAATGACTCCTATTTGGACAAGAATCTTCCAGCAACATTAAATGATCTCTTCAACAAGTTTCAGCTGGAAGCTTTCCGTAGACCCAATCCTAGCTTGCTCAGGCTGCTCTAACAAACCACCATAATACTGGTGGCTTTGACAATTTCTCAGAGTTCTGCAATCTGGCAAGTCCAAGACCAATGTGTTGGCTGATTCAGTTGTCAGTGAGGGTCGTCTTACAGTGCAGGCAGCTGCCTTCTCATTTTATCTTTGCACAGTGGAGAGCGGAAACTCTGGGGTCTCTTCCTTTTCTTACAATGAGGGGCTCTACTCTCCTGACCTCATGTAAACCTAATCACCCCTCAAGGCCCCAGCTCCTAATACCATCCCATTGGGGTGGTGTTTGAACTACAACAGATAAAAAGGTGGGGGGCCCCAAAAATTCAGTTAACAGATTCCAGTTTTATCTGTCATTTTGAACTATGGTACAAAGACTTTAAAAAGTAAGTCTTATTTTAGAGTAGTTTTACATTTACATAAAAATTTCAAAGAATTTCTATATATACCACACCCAATTTCCCCTATCGTTAACATCTTTACATTCATGCTGTAGCCCCTCAGGAGAAACCAGATAGACCCCTACCCAAAATCTGGCTTGTGTGTCAAGAATGATAGTGCCACCCACCCCACCCCCCCACACACACATTACAGCTTATGTACTGAGGGTTTCAACAAAGAACAGGGTAGATTTTCCAAGGTGGTTCCACATGGGTTGAAAGCCCAAAGAAACAATGGGTAAGGCCTTCATTGCCAGACCAGGGCAAGAGTTTCTGTGTGTAGTCAGGGGCCTATAGGGTTCAAATCTCCCACCAGTGCTCAAGGAGAGAGCACCCATGCTTTATTAGTTGCCCAGATGTGAGTCAGAAGATGGCATGTTGATGTCTGCCTTCCTCCAAGTCAGATTCTTTATAATATATGGTTGGTCTTAATAGTTAATGAACTAGTACTATCACCTTTTTAACTAAAGGCAGTATTTTATCCAGATTTTCTCAGTTTGTTTCTATTGTCTTTTCTATCCCATCAAACACAAGACATTCTGTCTAATTGCCCCATCTCTTTAAGTTCCTCTTTGTCCTAACAGTTTCTCATACATTGCTTGGGATGTATTGACATCCTTGACAAGTTTAAGGAATCTAAGTCAAGCATGTCATGGTGTATCTCTTAAGAGTTTTCTGAGGTTTTTCCTTATTAGACTGGAGTTATAGGTTTGGAGGAGGAAGACTACAGAGCTCAAGTACCATGTTTTATTACATCATATAAATATACACATGATTTTTAACTATTAACATTAACCTTGATCACCTGGCTGAGATAGTGGTCATCCTGTCCCCCCACTGTGAAGTACTTTTTGTCCCCCACCCCCCACCTTCCATACTGTAGTCTTGGGGAGTACACGCTCCTAAGCCTATACTTTGGTAATTCAGAGTTATGACCACCTCCTGCAGGGCAATAATCTACCTAAGTTATTTGGAATACTCCCCCAAGAGATTTGTTTATGCTCCTCCATTTATTTATTTAATCATTTACTTATCTCATGGACTATTAGATATTTATTTTATACTTGGTATTATAATCCAAAATTACTAATTGGTTTTTTTGCTCAAATTGTTTCAGCTTTGGCCATTGGGAGCTTTTTCACATCGCTCATGGGTCTCCTTGACATCCTTCCTTTTTGAGTACTTCTTTTCTGGCACTACAAAATACTCCAGGCTTATCATATCTATTTCTTACACTAGTCCCAGAATTAGTCATTTTTCCAAAAATTCATGATTTTTTTTTACAGAGAATGGAATTAGAAACAAAAAAAATCTATGATTCTTGTGCAGTGTTTTTTAAGTCTCCATACAGTTAGCAATTTGGACTAGACAAGTCTTGATTGTGGGGACTAGAATGTGCTTTGCAGAATGTATAGCAACATCTTTGGCCTCCACATACCGGATGTCAATAGCACACTCCCTTTACCAAGTTCAGACAACCAACAATGTCTCCAGACATTATAAAGTATTATAAACAATTACTTGAGTACCAAGTTTGAAGAAAGCCCTTTGGTATCTAGATATTTAATGCAAAGTCAAAGACAACGTACCTTTTGAAAGTCATTTTTAAGTAAGATTTCAGTTAAAATAGAGGCTCAATGATCATTAAATCAAACTGATCGAGAATTTTTCCTCTTATTAAAATCAATCCTTGCTTACTTTGAAAATTCCTTATTCTCTCTAGCTTTTATTTGCATGTAATAAAGATATGTGATGTTTCTTTTTGAATAGTTTAACTTTGCTAGGAATTTGCTGACAACCATATCGTAATTATTAACCTATCACTTTCCTATCAGATGGGGGTTGGCTATCTATGGAATACATTAGTCTGAGGTCTCAGGGAAAACCAAACCTACCAACAGTTTGATTTTGGACTTCCCAACTTTAAGGACTGTGAGGAATATATTGTTGTTGTTTAGGACACACAGTCCTAAACAGTATTTTGGTTTGGTGGCCCTAGAGCAGATGAGTGCATTTTCAAGGCTGTTTCAATTTTTGTGATACCAGCCATACTACATTCTAGGACAATGTATAACATACTGGTTTACCAACAAAGGTTGATGAGCTGTTTGAAGACAAACAGTTCATAGGTTAAATATTTGGTGGTCCTTTGATTTCTTTCAGTTCAACTATGAACCAGAAAACAGTATCATATATATGGTGTGTACTCACAAATTGTAAGGTAACAGTCTATTAGACATGACCATTGGTTGAAGATAAATCTCTCTTACTAAAGGTCTCTGTCAAAGTCTCACAGAAGTGTAGCCTTCTTTCTCTAGTTCAAAACCACCACCATCACTGGTTTCTATGCTTGGCCATTGATGAAGTCACATGAAGCAATAGGCTTCTGTCCAGAAGGAACACCTTTAATCTGGCCACTGAAATGGCTCCCATTTTCTGGCCAAAAACACTCACTGGGAGTTTTAACTAAACTTGAGATCACCATTTCATAGTCTGAAATACAGTAGGAATTGACCTTATTACCTGTAAAGTCCCCAAGTACTGGACTATCAATCAGCATTAATGGCAAGCCATAGCAGTGAAAAGCTACCCTTAACAGAGTTATGTTCTTTCATTCCTGCTTTTATGTCAGTTTTTTCTTACTTCAGTTATTTCTTTCTAAAACTTGATAGGTGACAAATGCTACTTGATGCTTTCAACCAATATTCTGACTTTTCCTATCTTATTCTTTTAGGGTTTCAGATTCAGTAGTCACACACCTGTTTTCAAAGTATTGCAGTATTCATTTTATGGAATATTAGTCATGGCATGACAAGGATAACCAGCTTTGCAGATGACAATATCTGCTTGACCACTAAGCCAAAGCAGCTCCACTTCTAGGCAACCAATCCTATAACAGTCATGGTTGAAGCATAAGAGAAAGGAACCACTCTAGGGATTTTCAACTGGAAGGGATTTTATAGAAGCTATTCTAACAAAACCATTGGGTCGCATGGAGTAGCAGCATCAGCATCTCAGCAGAGCTTGAGAGAAATGAGCTCTCAGGTGCCACAGAAGCTGACTAAAGCAACAAGCCAAAACAGAACAATCAAGCCTCCAACCACTTCCTGTGATGATATACGCAAGAGGCCAAAACTGGAGACAGTGCTGTCTAATGCCATTTTATTTTCTCCTACAGAAAGGTGAAGTGGTAGTAGTTTGGCAAGTAGACCAGCACAGTACATAGGGTGGACCCAAGAGAGGGACTGGGGTGGGAGGAGGGTGCTCACTGTTGAAGGAACTCCCAACTCCAGTCTCCTGCGATGTATGGACTGTGAGGTAGGGGAATAGAGTGGGAAGAGGGGGGGTGGAAGTAAAAAAGGATTGGGTATTGAGTCAAAGGGTGGGGAAACAACCCCCAAGTTATCTTCCTTCTCTTCCCTCTAAGGAGGCCTCAGGAGAGGCACCTGAAGAAGATCTCAGCAAAAAGACCTCAGGTAAGAAGGCCTTCCGAAGGAAGATGATGTGCTAGGAATTGTGTGTATAAGCCTGGTGAGCTGCGGGTGAGTCCTGACTGCAACTCCCTTTGGCTGTGTGCCAAGTATGGTGCGTAGGAAGGTGGGGAGCAGTTTTCCCTACAGACCTTGCCTGGGAAAGCCTTTGTAATTGCCTATGGTAGGGCCAGAAAAATCACACCTGCATTTTTTTGGTGAGGAACCAGGGTCCTCAGCAGCATGTAGGCAAGGCCTTAAAGGAATCAATCAGTCCTAGAACAATACAGAACTAACTCACCAGGAAAGACACTACTGCCAAGGCACCACTTGGCATCTGAATGAAGGAACCAATCAACATACCCAGTGGAATTCAGTAACTGTAACACCACTACCATGATTACCACCCTAATAGGCTCAAGACACTCAGGAGCCTTGAGAACACATGGTCACTAGAGAATATTATAGGAAAACCTCATTTCTCCACAATCTAGCTTTCCACAAACAATCAATTAAAGGAAGATGAAGACAGAATGAGAATGAACAAGATGTCAAATAGGTCTTCTAGGTTTGTTTTTTTAAATATAATTTATTGTCAAATTGCCTAATACACTGTGTACAGTGTGCTCTTAGTTTATGGGGTAGATTCCTGTGGTTCATCGCTTAAGTACAACACCCAGTGTTCATCCCAACGAGTGCCCTCCTCAATGCCCATCACCCATTTTCCCCTCTCTAGTCTTATAGTTTTTAAAGGTTACAATTGTCAGCATTTAATGAGCACCTATGATGGTCTCTGAAGAATAGATAAATTCAGGAAACAGCTCTTGCCAACAAAGAAACTAGAAACTTAGATTTCCTGAAGACATTCATCACTCAAACATGTATGATCTTAGACCGTCTTTATAGACCTATTACAGAATATATCGCCACTCACTTATGAATTGTTCTCTGCTCTCCTCTCTCAAGACTGCTGATAGAGTTTACAATTCTCCCACCACTAGGGCAGAGTAATTTCACAACTGGATACCAAGTGAATCATAGTGTCTAAGAAGATAAAGTAACTTCCATACACCCAAAGTCATCCTTTTAATACCATCAGGACCATCAGTGGCATTTTCTAAGCCAGCACTACCATTATATACAGGGTATTAATAGTTAAGTAACTGGGGAGAGGTATCTCTTACAATAATTATGGGAAGCCAAGACCTCTCAATGAAGGAACCCCACTGAAATCTTTAGTAAAGTCTGAGGAGAACTACTTGCCATGCTAAGAAATACGAAATTAAGGCAAATAGGAGCTTAGAATAACAAGAACAGCAACAGTCCCCACCTTCATTATCACAGGCTCTCCTTTACTAATCACTTAACCTTTCATGCCTTTGCTAAAACCTCATTAGTAAAAAGAAGACCTGCCTACTAAGCATAATGGTAAGGCTTTAATGCACTTTAGAGATCATTTCCATCTATGACTTAAAGCACTGAAATGCAAATTCTTTTATTTGAATATTTGAACACATTCTTTAGGCATTTTAATGGGGTTCAATTGTCAGGATAAACTAAAGTTCTCCAGGGGAATCTGAATTTTAACCAATATTAAAGTCAGAGACATTTAAGTAGGGAAAAAGTATTCTTGTAACATGCATTTTGGCTAGCCAAATTAGTTTGCTAACAAAACAATTTTTAATGTGTTTCATTAGCTTTAAAACTTTGCGTTAAAACTTTGTTCACACTCAGGGAAATTATTTCCCCCAACTACTTTTCACTGCCTTTAGAAACATGGTTTTGGGGGCACATCTGGGTGGTTCAGTTGGTTGAGCATCTGACTTTTGATTTTGGCTCAGGTTATGATCCCAGGGTTGTGGGATCAAGCCTGTGGTCCGGCTCTCTGCTAGGCGTGGAGTCTGCTTAAGATTATCTCCCTCTCACATCCAGATGGTCAACAGACACATGAAACGATGCTCAGCATCGCTCCTCATCAGGGAAATACAAATCAAAACCACACTGAGATACCACCTCACGTCAGTCAGAGTGGCTAAAATGAGCCAATCAGAGAACTCTAGATGCTGGCGAGGATGTGGAGAAACGGGCACCCTCCTACACTGTTGGTGGGAATGTAAACTGGTACAGCCCCTCTGGAAAACAGTGTGGAGGTTCCTCAGGAAAATAACAATAGAACTCCCCTAGGACCCAGCAAAAGCACTGCTAGGAATTTACCCAAGGGATCCAGAAATGCTGAGGCATAGGAGCACATGTACCCCAATGTTCATAGCAGCACTCTCCACAATAGCTAAAACCTGGAAAGAGCCTAAGTGTCCGTCAACCGATGAATGGATCAAGAAGATGTGGTTTATCTCTACCACGGAATACTACATGGCAATGAGAAACAATGAAATCTGGCCTTGTGTAGCAACATGGATGGACCTTGAGGGTGTTATGCTGAGCGAAATAAGTCAGGCAGAGAAGGACAAATATCATATGTGTGCACGTATAGGAGGATTAGGAGGAACTTAACAGAGGACCAAGGGGGAGAAGAAGGGCGGAAATGGTGGGGGAAAGGGAGAGAGGCAAACCATGAGAGACTCTTGAATGCTGACAAAAACTGAGGACTGGTGGATGTGGGGGGGAGGAGGGGTGGGCATGGAGGAAGGCACTTGTGGGGATGAGCACTGGGTGTTATGTGGAAACTAATTTGACAATAAACTATTTGTGTAAAAAAAAAAAAAAAAAAAGATTATCTCCCTCTCTTTTTGCCCCTCCCCTGCTTTTGCTTGTTCTAAAAGACATGGTTTTGGCTTTGTTCTTTTCTTGTCAAGTTTTGGTTTGGCTTGGATTTTTTGTCAGAAAAAAACAAGTAGAAGGGAATCTTGGAAGCTAAATATCTTTCTGTCATGATAACAGATAAAATGGGGCACATCTAAAATTTTAAGTGTTTATCTGAGCACAAGTCAGTTTGAACTGGACAGCTGTCAAACCATAGCAGTTAGGAGTACTCCACTGACAGGACTTTTACAGAGAAAAAAGCAGTGGCAAGGCAAGGACATTACTGATGGACTATCACTTAAAGCTCCAATGCCTATTTGTGACTGGGTTGTCCTGAAGTTTCAAATTTGTAACCTGGAGGCCTTTACAGGCTTAGATTTTGGTTTCCTTACCAAAGCTGTCACTGCCTTACAGCATCCTCAGTCTAATGGGTTTCTGGTTCAAGTAATTTAATAGCAGACTTTTTTTCAATTTAGAATTTAATTGGATTTGGGCACCTGAATGGCTCAGTCAGTTAAGCATTCAACTTCAGCTCAGGTCATAATCTCACAGTTTGTGGGTTTGAGCCCCACATCAGGCTCTGTGCTAACAGCTAGCTCAGAGACTGAAGCCTGTCTTTGGATTCTGTATCTCCCTCTCTCTCTGACCCTCCCCTGCTCACTCTGTCTCTATCTCTCTCTCAAAAATAAATAAAACATTAAATTTTTTTAATTTAATTGGATTCTACTTGAAAAGACAATGGATAGCAGTTATTCAATAGTATTTGTCATAAGAAAATTTGACTAAGAAGCATAGGTGAACAATTTTCAGGCTTCTTGTGACTAGGATTATATTCTCCCTCCTCTTCACCTATTGGTGTCCATTTATTCTTGATTTATTATCCAGTTACACTTCTTTTGTGGAACTTCCTGGATGCCCTAAGCCAAGATCAAAAGCTCCATTCGAGGGCTTTCTTAGCATTGTACATCCACCAACCTTTCATTATTATTTTGATTTACCTACTTGTTTCTTCCACTAGAATACATATTCTATGTATACAGATCATCATGCTAAACACTGTTAAGTAGCACTAACATCCTGCCTAGTACAGAATAAAATGATGTGGAACAGAGTTAACCATTTGAGCAGTTGGTGACTGGGTTTGAAAGATCATAGGCTGGTATCAGGTGCGAGGGAACCATAAAGGAGATTCAATGTCTGGACATTTTTTAACCATTGAAAAAAATGAATATTCTCTCTTCGGCCATATATCAAGTGTGCAGCCTCCTGAGCTGCTAGAACCCATGTAGTTCCAGAACGGAACAAAAACAAGGAAGCAGAGTCAAATATAGGAAGGAACCTGTTTAGTGATAGTTTGAACATTGGATAAAAACTCACCAGATGCCAGAATCTGCCTCTGCATTCCTTTGTAAAACCTTTCAACACATGAGAAACTAAGTGTGTTTCTCCTCCCAAGTAATCACATGACACACACAAACCTCTGTTACATCAGGCAACACACTGAAGTCTAATGATTTGTTTTTACATACATTCTCCCTCCTGCCAGCCCTCTGGGTTCCAGCCATGGCTTATCATATAGCATAGTGCTTGGCACATATTGAAGGCTCTGTACATCTTTGCAGAATTAGCAAGTAAGTGAATGAGTAAGAGCTGCAATGGAGTTCTGGGGCACCCAGACGGCTCAGGCAGTTAAGCATCTGACTTCGGCTCAGGTCATGATCTCATGGCTCAAGAGTTCTAACCCCGCATCAGGCTCTTAGCTGACAGCTCAGAGCCTGGAGCCTGCTTCGGACTCTGTGTCTCAGTTTCTCTCTGCCCTTCCCCCTCCTTTTCGCCCCCCACCCCCCGCCAAAATGAAGTCAACATTAAAAAAAATTTTTTTCAAGAGCTGTAATGGAGTTCAAGACCAAGTTTTCAAGTATTTTTATTCTAGGTAAATTTAAGAAGTCCTATTCTTTTTTCTAATTAGATTTTAAAAGGTCATTAGAGGTCACCCTTTTTTACTTTCATTTTTCTGAAAGTTTTATGAGGAAATTGTGCAGTGTATAAGTTTATTGGAGAATTATGCCCCCAATAGAGGGCCTCAGCTTGTTTCTAGAGGTATAAGAAGGTGAGCATGGAGACTAAAATTACCCAAACCAATCTAGTGGGTTCAAATTTGTCATGATTCCTGGATTTAACTTACAATCTTATCACCTTTCCTCTAGAGGCAGTGTCTGCTCTGAGCATTCCCTCTGGGCATGCAAAATTGGAAAATTAAAAAGCATATTTAAATGCAACATTATGCTACAAAAATGTTGGCAATGCCCCCAAGTTGCTGATGTGTACTATTAGATATTTCTGAGAATTTGCTTTGCCTGTGGTTAAGAAATTTAAATAATTCCCTTCTTGGATAAAATTAGGGCATGAGCAGAGAGGTAAACTCCATCATAAAAGCCACAAGTTTCCATTTTTCCAACATACAGTATTCCTAGAAACCCTTTTAGGAAGCAAAAATATTTAAAATAGATCTGTTTTGGGGCACCTGGGTGGCTCAGTCAGTTGAGCATCTGACTCTTGATATCAGCTCAGGTCATGATCTCACAGCTGTGGGATCAAGCCCCACACTGGGCTCTCTGCTGAGCATGGAGCCTGCTAGGGATTCTCTGTCCGTCTTCTGTCTGCACTTCCTTTGCACATTCTTTCTCTTGCACATGCTCTTTTTCAGAGTAAACTTAAAAATATATATATATCTGTTTTGCTTTCATACATTCGTATTCTGTGAATAGGTCACAGTTTTTAAACTTAAGTAATACTTCCATACTGTTATGTAGACTGGGGCTCTCTTCTGGAGCCAAGAGAATAAAATAACTGGACTCCAACATTCACTGTGTCTCTCAGTAACTAACGCAGTGGAAAGAAAACTAGTTCAAAGTAAGAAACCTCTGTTATATATGGCACCATTTTTCCTTTCCAAGACCTATGGAATGTAGGACTACCTGCTATTATTTTTTTCCTGCTTTACCTAAATTCTACCTTTGAATCCTGAACTGAACTCCATGTGGTCACTAGCATTCATATCAAATGATTATCAATACTGACACATTTAGTTTTGGCCTAACATCTCAGACTTGGGGTTTTGGCCTGGATGGCTACCACCAGGGGATAACCTTTCACCTGGTGACAATACCCTGAATTGCAGCAATAGCACCAAGAGAAAGAATCCAACACTTTAAGCCTAAATCAGCAATTCAGATCTAAAATAGTGGCAAACATAAGCTATTCAAAATAGTGGCTTATAGGAAATTTCTATTTCTAGAATCCCCCAACTCAAGGTCATCTTGGGATATCTTAATTGTTAACCCCAATTGTTACATAGATCAACCAAAGAATCCAGTTCAACCAGATCCATTTACTTTAGCAGGTATTTACTCATCTCCTAATATATCTATAGCACATTAATTCATTATTTTAGGACTTTAAAGAAATGTTTGCTTCAATATTTGTACTCAACAAGTTTATAGCTTTTGGTATCAAAAAGAGATGTTAGAGATGACGCGGATAATAGACTTAGCAGACAAGGAATTTAAAGCCACAATTATAAATATATTAAATATATTTATTTTTTAAGGAATATGCACATTCCTTTAAAGACTAGTTTAAAGGCAATCAGTCTTTTTTTTAAATAGTTTATTGTCAAGTTGGTTTCCATATAACACCCAGTGCTCATTCCCACAAGTGCCCTCCTCCATGCCCATCACCCCCCTTCCCCTCACCCCTACTCCCATCTGCCCTCAGTTTGTTCTCAGCATTCACAAGTCTCTCATGGTTTGCTCCCTCCCTCTCCCCAACTATTTTTCCCCTTCCTCTCCTCTGTGGTCCTCTGTTAAGTTCCTCCTAATCCTCCTATACATGGAAACATAAGATATCTGTCCTTCTCTGCCTGACTTGTTTCGCTCAGCATAACACCCTCAAGGTCCATCCATGTTGCTACACAAGGCCAGATTTGATTTTTTCTCATTGCCCTGTAGTATTCTATTGTATAGATAAACCCCATCTTCTTGATCCATTCGTCCATTGATGGACACTTAGTCCCCTTCCATGTTTTGGACATTGTGGAGAGTGGTGCTATGAACATTGGGGTATATGTGCCCCTCTGCATCAGCACCCCTGTATCCCTTGGGTAAATTCCTAGCAGTGCTATTGCTGGGTCATAGGGGAGTTCTATTGTTATTTTCCTGAGGAACCTCCACACTGTTTTCCAGAGGGACTGCACCAGTTTACATTCCCACCAACAGTGTAGGAGGGTGCCCGTTTCTCCACATCCTCGCCAGCATCTAGAGTTCTCTGATTTGCTCATTTTAGCCACTCTGACTGGCGTGAGGTGGCATCTCAGTGTGGTTTTGATTTGTATTTCCCTGATGAGGAGGAATTCCCTGAGCATCATTTCATTTGTCTGTTGGCCATCTGGATGTCCTCTTTGGAGAAGTGTCTGTTCATATCTTCTGCCCATTTCTTCACTGGGTTGTTTGTTTTTCGGGTGTGGAGTTTGGTGAGTTCCTTATAGATTTTGGATACTGGCCCTTTATCTGATAGGTCATTTGCAACTATCTTTTCCCATTCTGTCAGTTGTCTATTAGTTTTATGGATTGTTTCCTTTGCCATGCAGAAGCTTTTGATCTTGATGAAGTCCAAATAGTTTATTTTTGCTCTTGATTCCCTTGCTTTTGGGGATGTGTCAAGTAAGAAATTGCTGAGGTTGAGGTCAAGGAGGTTGTTTCCTGCTTTCTCCTCTAGGGTTATGACGGTTTTAAAAGAAATCAGTCTTAAGTAATGAAGACATGTGAAAAATAAACAGAAAAATGAAAATAACCAAATCAGAAGTTTAGAATTGAAAGTATTGGAGATAAAAAAAAATTACTAGATGACCTTAATTTTGGATAAATAATAACCAAGGATTTTCCAAATTTGGTGAAGATATAAACTCTGATCACTGAAATTCAGGTGACCAAAATGGAAATTCAAAGAAAGTCAGACTCCAATAGTAAGAACCAACGATGAAGAGGAAATCTTTCAAGAAGCCAGAGAACACTTGTGTGTTCAGAGAAGAAAAATAAATATATGAATGATGTCTTATGTTCTAATAATGGAAATGATAGAAGCTTAAAAAATGCAAAAAAAATACTGTCATTACAGAAATATACAGAAATATTTAAAAAGAAAAAAATCAGGGTGCCAGGGTGGCTCAATAGGTTAAGCGTCCAACTTTGGCTCAGGTCACAATCTCATGGTCTGTGGGTTTGAGCCCCGCATCGGGCTCTGTGCTGACTGCCAGCTCGTAGCCTGGAGCCTGTTTCAGATTTTGTATCTCCCTCTCTCTCTGACCCTCCCCTGCTCATGCTGTCTCTCTCTCTCTCAGAAATAAATAAAAAACATTTAAAAAAAAAAGAAAGAAAAACAGAAACAAAAGTGAACTCACTGATGACAAATTATACTAACTTAAATGCTGTAGGAAGTTTTTCAGGCTGCAAGAAATCCATGTATGGAGTCTCAGATCTACAAGAAGGACTGAAGAGCATCAGAAATAAGTACCTGGATTAATCCATTATATTTTTTTTCCTGCTGAATTTATTTAAAGCCTTTCAATGTTTACAGAAAACACTGTACTCTAAGATTTAGATGTAGATGTATGCACACGGTATTAGCACAAAGGACAGGGTAGAATGTCAAATGGTGCTGTACTACTGAAGGTTTGTATATATTCCCTCTACCTAGATTGTGATTCGTTGGGGATGTATACTCCTAGAGCAATCAACGGAAGTAAATGCCTAAAGGCCTAATTTAAAAATCACTAGAGATATTATGGGTTGAATTTGCCCATCTAAAATTCATATTAAAATTTTAATCCCCAGGACCTCTTTTGGAGGTAGGGTCTTTAGGGCTGTAATCAAGTTAAAATGAGATTAGAATGCCTAAATCCAACAGATTTGGTATCCTTACATAAAGGGGAAATTTGGAGACAGACTGGGATACAGGAAGAAAGCAGGATCAACATGGAGACAGCCATCCATAGACAATTACAAAATAAAAGGCATTTTATAGCAAGTGAAGAGGTAATTTTATAACTTATATAAAAATGTTTTTTATAAATTTATAAATAGATTTTTAAATAAATTTTACTTAACTTATATAAATAACTTATATAAAACTTTTACATAATTATAATAGCTTATATAAGTAATAACTTATATAAAAATTCAAAGGACATAGAATAGCCCTCACAATCTTGGAAGAACAAAACTGAAGGACTTCAATCACATGACTCTAAATCTTGGCATAAAGCTATAGTAATAAACTTAATACTGGCCAAATAACAGGCAAATAGACCAATTCTTATATGGTCAGTTAGATAACCTTGTTGTCTTTGTGGGTAATTAACACCTTGGAGCAAAGTATTTCAACAAAATGATGCTGTACCAACAGAGTATCCACATGAAAAATAAAACGTAAACTCCATCCCACAAAAATATTGAGATGGACCATAAACCTTATTACCAGAGTTAAAACAATAAAGCTTCTAGAGTAAAGCACAGAACACTATTTGTGGCCTGGAGTTAGGCATTCTTTAAACAAGACACAACGCAATAATCATAAAAGAAGAAAATTGATACATTAGACTCCAAGTGAAAACTGCTCATCAAAAGACACCATTAAAAATAAAGACAGAAGGCTCAGACTGGGAGAAAATATTAGCAAAACGGTATTTCTGGCAAAGAATTTACTTTCAGAAAACAAATAACTCTGACAATTCAATAACCTAAGACAGTCCTGTAAAAATTAGCAAAACTTCAACAGATACTTCACAAAGAAAGATCCACATATTGTCACCAGGGTCCTAAATAAAGCACTTGAAATCCTTAGCCTTCAGTAAAATGCAAATGGAAACCACAAGAAGACAGCAATATACTCTCTTAAGAAGGCAAAAAGATGGACAAAACTAAATGTTAAGAAACAAAGCAACCAGAACTCTCACACCTAGCTGGTAGAAATGTAAAACTGTACAACCACTTTGGAAAAGTAAATATTTCCTCATCAAGTTAAACACAGACTGTGCCTTTTTGCCTAAGCAATAAAAACACATGTCCATGAAATGACTTTCAAGAATGTTCACAGCATCTAGCAAGCAGCTACAAAACCATCATGGGTTTGCAAACTGGGCTATGAACAGGGAGGGCAAGGAGAGAGGGGGGGCAAGGAAGTGGCCACTTGAGATCAGATGGCAGCAGTTTGGACAAGCAAGGAAACACACATGAGGCTTGTCCTCTACACCATAACTGGAACTCTGTACCACCTGCCAGAATCTTAGAAGTTTAGAGAGCCGCGTTCCCTGGACACCATCAGGAATTCAGTCCAACTCGTTGCTCTTAAGGCTGTATCCTTGAACAGAGGACTCCAACCCTGATGAAGGTGGGCAGATCATACATCTGAGGATGGATGAAAACCCTCCAATTGTCTGGATCTAGCTCTTGGGTCAACCGTAGGTGATGACCTCTTCCAACAACATATATTCGCAAATGGTGGTACCTTCATAAAAGCAACCCAATTCAGCAATAAAAAGAAATGTATTACTGATGTGAGTAACATGCAAGAAGTACACAGGTGTTATGCTGAGCAAAAATAACTAGACACTAAAAAGCATGCAATTGTATGACTATGTACATAAAATTCTAGAAGACAACTATGTTGAAAAACTATCAGGAAAGGGGGGCTTCTAGGAGCAGAGGTCAATGAAAAGGGTTTTTCTGTAATGACAGGATGCTGCTGGTTACATTGGTATATGGGTTTGTAAAAACTCCATGAGCTATACACATGGTTTGTGCATTTCACTGTCCATAAAGAAAGAGCTAGAAGTAAAACCACTGAAGGTAAAATACAACTTCATAGAGAATAAAGATGTATACACATACCGTATACAAAATCAATGCAATTAAGGTTTTTTAAATTATACTTATTGTATTATAATACTGCCTTAGTTAATTCATACAGCATGCCAGCAGATTTCTAATTTGGTTCTCTTCGGGACTCTGAGCAACACTAAGGTAGTGTATCAAGGAAATATATATGGTAGCTTTATCCAAAGTCAAAGAGCTGAAAATATGATAAAGTTTTCTCAAATTCAGATTATTCTCCAATACATTTTTCAAAATATATGCACTTTTTAACAGCTTGCTTGAATGTGCTGACAAATATCACAATAAAGCCAAACTCAAATATTAGTGGGAACATTTAGAAGTGTGATTTCTTAAGTCTAGGTCCTCAGTTTGCCAAGGATTTTTGTATACTAAAGAGACCTATCTTCATGTTACCATTAATGGAAGCAGATTTTCTTACATAGGTGCTCACTGTTAAAACTTAAACATCCTAAGATCCCCTCGTATTAACAAATACATATCAGAACCCCTAAGATGTCACACCACAAGGTCAGGTTTGAGATCCACGGTCATTGACACTCAGGAATGTTTAAGCATGGTGTTTACTGATTTTATAAAGGAGAAAATCTTGAAGTTGGGACTTAGTTGACTCTAAAGGGTAAAATTCTACAAGGTAAAATAGACTAGGGAATTTCTAACAGAGACTATGTAGCATTGGGATTAAAAGCCCATACTTGAGTGTGAGGTTGACATTAGATCAAACTTTGGCATTGGTACATAGATTTAAAAATATGCTCAAGGTCACATAGCTAAGTCTCATGTTCTCTACTCATAAAATCATACATATTTCATCACAACCCTGAAAAATAGGTAAGTAATGCCTGGCACAAATGTGATCAAAATCAATGGTTATTCAAGAACGTGAGTGAAGCTATGGATATTATAAATAAGCACATCATTAAGGGATTATTTGAAGGGACTAATTTGCTCTTTCTCAAAGATTTTTCTGGGAGTGGGTTGGGAGATAAGGCTATGTAGCTTTATATACATAATAAGAGAAGTAATTTATAAAAATCATTGGGAATTATGGTAAGGAATCAAATTTAGACAGGTGCCTAAAACAAGTTTTAACATAATTTATGATCAAGGACTCCATGCCATTTTAAGTAGAAAAATCTGTATCTTTTCATAGATGTATGAAACTTTGTGTATTAGTATGTATACAGTGGGATAAACTCTAGGTATTTGCAGTGTAGTCATTGTGCTAAGATATTCAGAGAAACTACTTACTCCAATTAGGTCTTGCTAATTTGCCAAGAAAAACGACTCACTTTCCAACCTGGTACTTCCCAAGAGAAGTCTAACTTGGCTACAGTTTTTCAAATTTGTTTTGTTATTCTGTTGATTCTATGCTCCTGGACTTTAGTGTTAAAGATGTTTGTTCCCAACACACCCCAACATGAGGAAAATCTGGAGACAGAAAACTAGTATGTTTTCCCACATTTACCTATTATCTCAAGAAATAGCATCTGCTTCAATTATGCTAATTGAAACTGTTCTGTAACTCATAAGGGAGCCTGATACACTGTTTTCTGCATATTGAAAATAAAAACATAAAAATTATGCTAATTTCAAATAAATTCACACCCAATGTTTCTCATTATGAAAAAAGAGCAGCTAGCTGGCTTATTTAGTAATACAAGCAATATCTTTCTCAGTTGGTATTTTTCTAAGAATCTCAGGCTAGGAAAAGGATTAGAACATTGCCTAGAAAAATAGCCATTAGGATATTGTTATACATAATGCATACTAAAATGGCAAAATGACACTGAATTATGTATTAACAGGATGACCTACTTCTTCATGACCAAACTGCTGCTTGATCTGGTTTTACATGTTTGAGATGATCTAATTTTCGATGTCCTTCATCTTTTTTCTAGACATCTGGTCACTTCCAAGGCTTAAAGACATCCCCCACTGCCTTAGGCAGTAGGTCAGAAATGTTTCCATGCACCAGCCCTTTCTCAATTTTAAAGTTAATATACACATGGGTCTTTTGAGCCACACCAAGCATAAATCCAAAACCACGGATGCCATCATAGATTTCACATGATTCATGCAGACACTCTTACGGCCACTGGGAGTTAACAGGAAGACGAATGTGCCTGAGTTTTTGCTTTAAGGAAGAGCTTTTCTGCATTTCATGCAACAAGGCCTTCAGACACTTTGAGCTGAAGTGAGTTCAATTATAGACTCCTGGCTCCAGAGAAATCCTGGCCCCAATAATGGGTTTTCTCAGGTTGCCTTAGACCCCAAGCCTCAGCAGTGTTTTTGCTCAAAATTAAATGACAATTGTGCTGTTGTATAAAATAACTAACAGCCTTGAGCAAAACAAATCCAAGAAGCATTCCTGGGAAGAACAAAGTCAGCCTTAGAGAAAAGAACTAGATGGGTTCATTACTGCCTCAGGTGAAGAGTAATTTCCATGACATTCCCACTTGATCTTTGCAAGGTCAACTCTTAGGATTCCCTTTCTCTCATACTCCATTCAGGGCAAGCTAAGTATCTCTGGCTTCTAAAATATGATGCCTCCCCTCATCTCTGATCTAGTTACACTATTTTCTCTCTGACAACCCACAACATACACCTTCCCCTTGTTGAATAAATTCCTGCCTGTCTCTCAGACCTCAGAGTAGTTACCTTCTTTCAATGAATCCTTTGAGGCTCCCAGATTCTCCTCAAAGGACATTCTGGGCACTGCCTTAGTACCCTCCAATCCTTTAAAATAAATGAGATGTTAGGCAGGGAAAATGAAAATACAGAAAATGTTGGCTATCTATAGTAAAAAAAAAAATTAGAAATATTGGAAACCAATGTATTATCCCATGGGCTGAATTCATTCTGGAGAAGTTAGGTCTGGCCTATGGAGTTTAAAAATTGGGTGATATAACACTGTGTGTTTCAATTATACTCAAAATATAATTTTAGTAAAAACTAAAGTTTAAGCAACAAAAAATGGGTAATATTCAAGATTTCTAGCTTCTCATTAAGCTCACAACATCTACAAACACTACCCTATGTTTCAACATGCCAAAAATTGACTAGGGCTGGGGAGCATATGCCTTTGAAAGGGCACAATGGGCTCCAATTCACCACAATCCTCACCACTCACTAGCTTGTCACACTTCCCTTCTGTTGACTGCTGGACCCATGCATGATGAGCCTGTAAACTTGCGACTGAGGAGACAGAGATTGAGATTGCAAAGACAATGTCCATGTTTATGTTGGTAATGTAAAACCAAAGGGGAGACCAAAAAAAATTGGTGTTAGGAGATTGAGAAATGAGAAGGAAAGGAGGAATGTGGGGAGAAATATTTATCCAGCTTTCCTGCTTCAGTAACTCTACTTCTACTGGTCTGTATATGGCTTTTACACCATCAGTCAGTAAACTCTTGCAGGATTGTCCATACCATGCATTGTTGAAACTTCCTGCATCTAGGAATACCCAGGTGGCTCAGTTAAATGTCCACCTTTGGCTTAAGTCATGAGTTCATGGTTTACTGGATCAAGACCCATGTTGGACTCCACTGTGATAATGCAGAGACTGTTTGGGATTCTCTCCCTCCCTCTCTCTATCCCACTTGCATGTTTGCGCGGTCAAACTTTAAAACTAAGGGGGCGCCTGGGTGGCTCAGTCAGTTAAGTGTTCGACTTCAGCTCAGGTCATGATCTCAGGGTTCGTGGATTCGAGCCCCGCGTTGGGCTCCATGCTGACAGCTCAGAGCCTGAAGCCTGTTTCAGATTCTGTATCTTCCTCTCTCTCTGACCGTCCCCTGCTCACGCTGTCTCTCTCTCTCTCTCTTTCTCAGAAATAAATAAAACATTAAAAAAAACAAAAACAAAAAACTAAGTAGCCTGGCACCTGGATACAGGTAGCTACTGGACCACAGTATGCTAGAGCCAAATTTCTAGGACAAAAGCCATCTCTCAAGAAACTGCTTCAGATGCAACATTTTGATGCCTCTTGCTGCCCAGGACAACCAAATGGGGGACTCGTTTGTGCTCAGGCAATGAGGAAAGCAGGAGACCAATGAGGAGATCCAAAAGGAGTCCACGAGAAAGCAATTCTGTACTTCATCATAGACTTCTGCTCCTTTCAAAAGCTAGGGTATTCTTTGGGGTGTGATCTCCTCTCTGGAGACTAATGAAAATGTATTATTTCTAGGAGATGCAAATTTTACTTTAGTGTTATGGGAAAATAGGGACACTTTAGACCATAAAATGCGTGTTTTATGCTTTAGGGAGAAAGACTTTTAAACATGCCCTGTCATCCAAAAAATAAGTAGCTTCATAAAACTGCCCCAGACAAGATGAAAAGGTTGTAACTGTAAGAACAAAATCTTCTGAGACACTAAATGGGCTGGAGAATGCAATTATTGTCCATAATATTATGTTCTTCATGATACTCAGAGACCATCCCGATTAGCCTTTTCTATACACATGCCACATTGTATTGGTTGCCTATTGCTGTAAGAAATACTGGTGGCTTGAAACAAGTCATATTATCTTGCATCTCTGGATGTCACAAGTCCTGAAATCAAAGTGTTTGCAGGGCTGCTGTCCTTTTGGATGCTGTAAGGGAAAATCCATTCCCTTCCATTTTCCAGCTATTAGAGGAAAATGCCTTAGTTTGTGGATTATTTTCTTCAGGTTTCAAAGCCAGTAATGTAGCATCATCCAAACCCTCTAGGACTCTGATCATTGCCTCCCTTTATAAAGGCTTGTAATTTCATTGGCCTACCCAGATAATCGAAAATAATGTCCATATCTCAAAATTCTTAATCTCACCTCATTGGGAAGTCCCTTTTGCCATGTGAAGTGATATATTTAAAAGGTTCTTAGAATTAGGACAGAGACATATTTCGGGGGGTGGAGGAGAAGAGGTTCATTTTTCTGCCTATAAGACATGTTGATTTGAGTCATGAGCTACTAACAGTGACAGGAAGGAAGGTCATGGAAGTAAACAGATGTGTTTTGGAAGCTCTCAAAGTGTTTCAGACACAACCCAATCACCTAAGGAGCACTATCTGCTACAATTTCATACCTTTAATCTACTAATATGTATTTGAAATAAGCGTTTTTAGAAACATTTATTTGAATCTTGTAAACATAAATGAGATTTTAAAAAAGAGAATGGTAACAGGGCCCCCTGGGTGGCTCAGTTGGTTAAGCATCCAACTTCAGCTCAGGTCATAATTTCAGGGTTCCTGAGTTCTAGCCCTGCATCCAGCTCTGTGTCAACAGTTGAGAGCCTGGAGCCTGCTTCAGATTCTGTCTCCCTCTTTCTGCCCTTCCCCCACTTGAACCCTGTCTTTCTCTCTCTCTCAAAAACATTAAGAAAGTTTAAAAAATAAAATTAAAAGAGTTGATAAATATTTAGTGAGCACTGTACTCAACTTGTTGACCAGCATACTCTCATTATATACTTAAATATAAAACACTTGGGGCTACTGTCCAAGAAAAGATAGTGACTGTATTTAGTATACTATGTGGTTAAAGGAGAATATGATCTTATAGCCACTGATAAAAGCAAGATAGTTTAAGGAGGCAGGGTACCAACGTAACAGTAAGTGCTTACTATGTTCCTCTTGAGGTGATTGCTACAGTTACCTTTATTTTACAGACAAGCAAGCTGAGATACAGGAAAGTAACCTATTCCAAATTGCAGTCCTATGGAGAGAGGAGCTGAGGTTTGAACCCAAGTGTTCTCCATTCAGAGCCAAAAGTTAGAAAGGTCTAGAAGTTTTTCTTAAGTGTTTTAAGGTAATGTATCTCAAGGCAGAGCTAGAGAACAGCAGAATATACATGGGAGAATATGTGATCAAAATACAGTGTGTACAAGTTCTCTCCAGATTAACCCAGAAACCCCAAAACAGACCCTTGGATTTGAAACTATTCCACTTTGTGCCCAGATTTTAAGAATAAAATGCTATGTTAGTTAATGAAACTAAGAATAAGGAGGGCACTTTAATGCATTCACATACACGCATTAAAAAAGACAGTCACAACTATTTGGGAAGAAAAAATTCATCGAACGAATGCTTTTCATGAAAATATTTGTTTCAAATTTTCCCACTCACCTCAAAGATCCCATGACCAAGGCATCCAACATCTTCCTGAGCCAGATGGTTAAAGCTCTTCCAGACTAAAGAAATGGGAAATGTCAGGTGAACCCTCATCAGGGCTTAAAAACTCTTTGGCCTCATGTGCTTACTGTATTTGCCTATGTCTTGTCTTCTATATAAGCTTTGCTACTTGATAGTGTGCATCCAAAACCTTTGTCTTTTTAATCTCCTGAAAGTGTATGGGGCTGTTGTCCCAATGGCGGGCAGATTCTTCACACAATTTAAGATTAATCGCTATTCTGTGGTTGGTAATAGGCAACTCCATCTATGGAGCTCAAGTATGGGATGAAGGAACATCCACACGTACGTGCTCGCACACAGTCGATAGGAAATAAATAGAGGAGATCCCTCACCTCCAACTGGCCCCAATTACAGTAACAAAACTTACCTAACAAAATCAAACTAAGAAACCATGAAGTGCTTCTCACACTATAGACCTATAGGAAGGCAACTTTAGGGGCTAAGAGAGGTTTCAGACCAAACCTCACATTTTATTGAAATGAAGTTCAAGAGGAGAAAAAAAGTTAACCAGAGTCTTTAAGATAATCCCTGCCAAGGTTAGAAGTCAGACCACTGACACCAGCCCACCAGGTTATTAATGCACCTTAATAATGACTTAGTAACAGTGGTAGTAATAACTATTATGTGCTAGACCCTTGAAAAGCAGTCGGTCATTTGTATTCCCCAAGCCTCTGAGAGATCAGGTTTTATTAGCAGCCCTTCTTTATAGATGAAGAAATGGCAACATACGAAGTCCCTGGGGTTATATGTATAGTGGGGGGTAAGCTGAGTTTGAAAGCCAAACTGACGCAGCCCAGCCAAGCTCTTACCTCATATATATCCTGTATCAACCTGTACAGACAGATGCTCATGCCTACACACACACACCATTAACAGCCAGTCACTCTTCGTTACTGTTTCCTAATTTTTATTTTCAAATGTAGCCCCCATGGGACATTCAATTTCCCTTTTAATTCTTGTCTCCTTGTAACCTTAACTAAGCCTGTAAAACAAGAACCTTTCACTGCTCAACCACTATTTTTTAGTTACCATTAAGTAGCAAACCAAATTAAAATGCATCAATACTTTTTCCTGGTCATTTAGCTCTTTAAAGTCTCAAAACAGCTAACTGATTTTTTTCCAGCTCAGCAATTAGGACAGTTATCAAATCCATGTCAGGCAATAAACCTTCCGAAATCTTATCGTTGATACACTACCATCAAGAGGAAAATCAGGGGCATGTGGGTGGCTCAGTCATTTAAGTGACTCTTGATTTCAGCTCAGGTTATGATTTCACGTTTTGTGAGACTGAGCCCCACACCTGGCTCTGCACTGACAGCACTGAGCTTGCCTGGTATTCTATCCCCCTCTTCTCTCTACTCCTAGCCAGCACTCACTCCCTCCTGCTCTCTCTCAAAATAACTAAAACTGAAAAACTTAAGGAAAATCAAATGCTTTGGGGCAGATCCTAAATGGTACGTTTTCTAGGAGAAAAAAAATCCAGTTTTGAAAACATATACCTTAATGTCTTATGTTTAGGTCTTCTGAGTCAGATTTGTCAGAAGATGAAGGCAACTGCTATGAGCCAGGGCTTTGCCTATTTTTTAGGCTCCCAACAGTATAGCCAAGTAACTATTATCCATGTCTCCCAGGCAATGTAGGAAAAAGTGGGGGCTCAGAGATTAAGCAGTTTGCCAACATGATAAATGGCGAGTCTAGATTCGTATCCACTTTTCCTGTGACCTTCAAAGGCTCATTCCACTAACACACCACAGCCAGGAGAGAACAAATTTTTACACAGGTATTGCATTCGTTCCTATTCAAGGCAGAGTGGACAGTGGAGGCTATGCCTTCTATGGAGTCTATATAAATCCTACTACTTCCATGTCAGTTTCCAAAGCAACAGGTTAACTCCAAGGAGATTAGGTAGTAGAGGTGGGAAGAGGCAGAGGTCATGCTTGAAATGCCCAAAGCCTTTAAGGCAATTTTATATATAACCTCAGAGCTAAGAACACCTTTACTCTTAAAGGCATTTACAAAAGGTCATTTTTAAGATGTTCAGATCTGTAAGTTTCTTGTTTGTCAGGTCCTCAAAGAGGAATTCGTCAATAGTGACCATGACAATAAACTTTCTCTGCACTCAGTCATCTCTGTTCAGTGGGAATCCCAGGTCATAGAAAGGACACATACAGCCACTATTTTTCTGAAAAGCACGCTGTCAAGATAGCTTTGGCTTGCATTTTTAAGAACTCTATCAATTACTTATTGCAGGCTCTCTAAGTTTTTCCTGAGGCTTAAAGACTTTCAGTTCACGCACATCTTTATGGCAAAAGAATTTCAGATAATAAAAAGACATCATAAAGCTAAGCATATTTGAAATTATATTTGCTTATGATAAACAATTTAATTCAAGTGAGGAGGTGTAACATGGAGATTTTGTCCTTTGGGTATATGCATCCATAGTTAAAAGCATATAAATTAGCTACAGAAACCATTATTTCCAGATCCTCAAACCCCAAAAAATACCCTCATATAAGCAGACATGTCCTGCTGACAATGAGGATACAAGACCTAAAAATAACTCCTAGTCCCTCCCTAACCCTGGTTATTTTCTGGAGCCCCCTCAGCCTCTAGCTGCCCCCTCCCACCAATGGGGAGTGGGGGAAGAACCGAGGTTCATCTTCACTGTGAAATGGAGCCCACATGCAGCTCTAACCCCATGTCTCAACGTGCCATCCCTGAGGCTACACCTGATCACCATCCTCCACTTTGGGCTCTTTCATCTATGGAAGAGTGATTGTAAAAGCCCAACTTAGCTGCTAAGATACATACTTGCCTCAATATTGTTTTAGCAATTTCTGCCAAGCAAATATTTAGTGATGAAGCATTCAGAGACAGCTCCTCTGAGGGTTTTTTTAATCCCGAACCATAGGGGGGTGCTTAATTTAGTCATTCCAAATGATGTGGTAGATGTCCATGGCAAAAGGTGAGTCAACACTGGTTATAATACTCTTTAATCTCATTTTTACAGGTGTTCACACAGACACACATGCACCAATGGACACACACTTCAGTACATAGTGGGAATCCAGGTATTTTCAGTTTTCCTTTTTCTTTATATGGGTTTTCTCTTGTTTTCTACACTAAAAACATATCCTTGTTTATAACAAAGTCTTCATCTTAACTTTTGTGTACAAGATGAAAGCCTAGAAACCAGGATGAAAATGAGAGGGTGAATCAGGGATCTCACCCTCTGTCAGGCCATCCAGATGTGTCACCTCATCAATGCCAGCCTCCCTGGCCTTCTGTTTAAAAATGCAGCCCCCACCCAGTGACACTCAGTATCCCCCTGTCCATTGTTATCTTTATAGCACTTTTTGCTAGGTCATCTTACTAGGTCATATTTTCATTTTTCACTTGTTCTTTTTCTTTTTTCTCTCCATAGAGCATCAGTTCTTTGAGGGCACCGACTGGATTTTGTTCACTGCTGCACTGCTGGTGGTCTCTGGCATAGTGACTGGCCCTCCAACTATGGATGCTCAAAGACTAGCTGTAGAATGCTGGGCTATAATGGGACGACTCAGACCACATCAAGAGTCAACAAAGTTAGATTCTCCAATGTACAAGGCTTGTTTAAAAAAACAAACAAAAAGTCTTAGAGCAACAAGGTAGGGGAGCAGTGAAAGCTGAACTATATTCAGAGCAAGAAGATACAAAATTGGTAGCCCACTGAGGAAGACAGTACAGGGTGAGAGGAGGGACTCCATCACACTTCTTGTTGGTTACTCAGCTTCTCTTTTATGAGAGGTCAAGGAGGTAGAAGTAACACTGAAATAAGAACAGTGAACTCTAAAGCAGGCAGTATATAAAAGCTCTTTAATGGCTCTGCATGAGCTCTGGCCTAGATGACTACAACCAACCTCCTGGAAGGACTTGTATTTACTTTAGGCACCCACAGTACGCTGGGCTAACTTGTTGTAATACAATTTACTATGATTCATTACTGCTCTTCTCCCAAGTCAGATCTTTGAGCATAAGCATTGTATTCCATTCACTCCTGAAGCCTCTGAGCCTACCTTTGCACAAATCCTTGACCAAAACACATTTTATTAATTACTTAACCACAAGTCAGGGGGTACTAAAAAAATCAGCAAATTAGTTTATTGATTTGCATTAAGGGAACTTTAAGTATCGGGATTAGAAAAGTAACAGAAGATAGAGAACAGATGATCATCTGGTTTTACAAAAGTAGAACAAAAATTTTGGCAAATTTTTCAAACGGATTTTGAATGATTTGAAAAATTTTGAGTTTTGTTGATTTCAAGCCAAATTCTAACTGAGTAACCGAACAGAGACTGTCTAAGTACTTCAGAAAATAAGTTATGATCAATAGGGATTGTCATGAGTTCATCTAGAAATATTCCTGTCTGGCCAGCCAGATTTTCTTCTTGGTGACAGTAAACATTTTTGAAAACTATCACAAACTTTTTATTTCTGCAAGGCATTGAGAATAAGAGCTAATAGAGTATCTTTGTTGACAATGTCTTGCATGTAACAGATACCTAATAAAAGGAGATTGGGAAAATGCTTTCAAGGAGTATTGAAATATTGGGCAACATGGATTCTTGAGATCTTCCATCACTTTTACCTTAGAAAAGACTCAGGTTAAGGGAAGCAATGAAATAGATGCTAGAGGTCAAGACAGATGGCTAGCTTTGTCTTTTTCTTGATTGTTCTCTTAAACCAAAACTGTATTCCCATTACCCTTTTACTACCCTGGTTATCTTCATAAAAAGGTTATTACATATGATAAATTTATTATACTCACATGTGGAAGGTTCAATGCTCTATCACCATGGGAATTTTTTTTTCATCATGGGACTTTTAAACGAAGATGAAAGAGGGCAATTATTTACGTGTAGTAACTGACAAAGGCATAGACAACAATATGCATTCACACAAACTTACTTCCTCCTGCTTTGATATACATGGATGCTCAGGGAATAGGTCTACACCAACAGGTATGTCCGTGTGCATACACACACACCACTCACACCGCTCAGGTTAAGGAATTCCTTCTCCATTGGGTATACATGCTTGAATAGGAAAGCATTCTCATGGAAGTTAGGAGGCTTGAACTCTTGTTTTGCATCTCCTATGTAGCAAGTTTTGTAACTCTGACCAACTCATTCGCCTCCCTAAACTCTAGGTTCTTTATAAATGGAAAGGGATTTAGCACAGTACCTTAGGTCTTTATAAAGCTGTTGGAAGGGCTGCAGAAGGGGGCTCTAGGTCAGTCTCTTGAAATGTCTCCAGAACACAGAATGCTCTGCCTAAGGGAGCCACTACCTCTAAGGCCATCAGCAGAGTCACAGTGGCTTCTGTGCAGAGCTCTCCGCTCACCAAGCAGCAGTCTAGCAGTATCACCACACAGGAGCACAGGCACCCAGACCAGCAATCCAGAGAGGAGAGGCGGGTCAAGAAGTAGTCCCTATACTTATTAACTATTGACAGCCAGAAGACTAGCAAGGGAATACTGGAATGTATGGTTGGAAACATCACATCCTGGTTGGCTAGCTTACAATTAGGAGCCACAGGTAAGAGGCCTTGCCCTCAATTAGCCCTTCAAATCTCATGCCAATGAGATGCCAATACACCGTTTTTTAAAGATTTTATTTTTTTTACAAATAGTTTACTGTCAAGTTGGTTTCCATAGAACACCCAGTGCTCATCCCCACAAGTGCCCTCCTCCATGCCCATCTCCCTCCTCCCTCCCCACATCCATCAGTCCTCAGTTTGTTCTCAATATTCAAAAGTCTTTCATGGTTTGCCTCTCTCCCTTTCCCCCACTATTTCCCCCCTTCTTCTCCCCCTTGGTCCTCCGTTAAGTTCCTCCTAATCCTCCTATACATGCAAACATATGGTATTTGTCCTTCTCTGCCTTATTTCACTCAGCATAACACCCTCAAGGTCCATCCATGTTGCTACACATGGCCAGATTTCATTGTTTCTCATTGCCATGTAGTATTCCATGGTATAGATAAACCACATCTTCTTGATCCATTCATCCATTGATGGACACTTAGGCTCTTTCCATGGTTTGGCTATTGTTGAGAGTGCTGCTATGAACATTGGGGTACATGTGCCCCTCTGCATCAGCACTCCTGTATCCCTTGGGTAAATTCCTAGCAGTGCTATTGCTCAGTCATAGGGGAGTTCTATCGTTACCTTTTTGAGGAGCCTCCACACGGTTTTCCAGAGGGGCTGCACCAGTTTACATTCCCACCAACAGTGTAGGAGGGTGCCCGTTTTTCCACATCCTCACCAGCACCTAGAGTCTTCTGATTTGAGATGCCAATACACCTTATCAGTAAGATTTATGTCAAGTCCAGATCCTTCACTCGAAGTAAATTTTGGGAATTTTTAGCTGTCTAGTTTCTGTGGGACAGATGAGCACAGAGAGACCAAGTCTGAATGTGAAGGTGGAGAAATTATACCCAGCACTGTTATGTTCCGAAAAGACAAGAAGCTGTTTCAGGAGCCAATGAGTTCCTACTATTGCAGATGCACAACCAACCAGGAACTGGATAACCTTTTGTTAGGAGTGCTATAGAGAAGATGGATTTTGACCAGTAATTTGCACATCTTGCTGCCTTTCTTTTAACCCACTGACCCCATTTCTAGATACCCTGATTCACTGGGTCTATGGTTGATTCCAGGCATTTTTTGTTTTTTTACTTCCTCCCAAGTGATTAAGAGGCATGACTGGACTTAGGAACCACTTGACTACAACATTCAGAATCCTTTCAAGTCCTGTATATTTTCACATCCTTGAACTTAGACTTCGACATCTTTAGGTCTAGACCTTTAGACTTCACATATGTCACCCATTTCTGGTACAAAAAGTCAAATGTTACCTTCCGGGAAACACAGATCTTTGAGAAACCGCAGGCTGAGAAACCGCAGGTACTCTGTTTGGTACGTGATTTGAAGGAATATGGCTACCAACTATTTTGTGGTAATAAAAATGAGTCCCATGGACACACTAATTTAAGAACGCATTCTTTCACAGGAATAATTTGTTACTATAGAATGGGGAGACTGCTGAGCTGTTGCTCTGTCAAAGGCATTTTAAGGTGGGGAACACACATGCATGCATGTGTGTGTGTGTGTGTGCGCGCACACACACACACACACACAGAGAATAGTAGCTCATCTTGGCATCTGGGGATTTATTCTCTGCACAAATACCAAACCCAGTGCTTTTGTATACTTGCCCTTGAGGAAATGTTTGGCTGATCCAAAGCACAAATACAGACAGGTTTTACCACTAGTATTATAATCAGTGACTCTAAAATGATTATTCCATCCAATGTGCAACTGAAATCCAGACTTGTCACAGTTGGTATGCATCAGGAATTTTGCTGGGACTGCAAGTCCCAGTGTAGAGGACACCTGTACGTTTTAAGGCCTGAGGTATTTTCTGTACAACAGCAAGATTGCTCTGAAACTTCTATTTAGGAAGAAAACCTATAGTCTGGTCCTCTGCTACAAGGACATGAATTACTTTGTCAGAGGCACCCAGACATAGAACAGTTGGCATCGGCCTCCAGCCTTCATACTAAACTTGGACAGAGAAGGGAGATGGGCCTGCAGCTGCACTTTTGTAGCTCAGTTCACTGTGCGTGTCTCCATCATTAATGTGTCTGAAACAAAGCTCTATACTCTCCAAGCAAAAATCTACTACAGCCAAAGAAAGCCTTGGTGCACTGTTTGATGATGGAGAATATCAAGTTCCACACAATGAAATTTATGAGCACGTCTGAATTACTCATCAGGCTACTGACTTTTTAATATTAAGATTACATTCTAATAATGATTGCCTCATTATCCTACCTGTTCTTTTAGAATTTTTCACTATCTATAAATTCATACTATCATTTTTCATACCCACTTTTAGGTGGCAATTACTAGAAGATAGAAGAGTTTGTCCAATGTGGTAAGAAGAATGGCCCCAAATATGCCCACACACTCATCCCTGAAACCTTCGAAGGGTCTCTCAAGATGTAATTATGGGTGTGGGCCTGAGGTGGGGAAATAAATGATCCTAGATTATCTGATGGGCCCATCTCTTCACAGGAGTCCTGAAAATACCCAACTTTCCCCTCAGTTGAACTGATCAGAAAAAAGTTCAAGGAGTTCTTAAATCATCCCCTCCTAGCCAGGGAAGAAAGGTCCCAAGTCAAGAATGCAGAACACTGCCAATAAACTATAAAGCCAAGGAGGGGGAGTCTTCCTTAGAGCCTTCAGAAAGGAAGGCCAGCATCTTGATTTTAGTTGAGGGAGATGTGTTGGGCTTCTGTTCTGCACAACAGTGTGATAATGACTTTATAATATTTAAGCCACCAAGGCTTGTTGGAATTTGTGACAGCAACAGTAGATAACTACAACATCCAGTATCTTTTCTGTCAATTGTTTCCATCTCCTCACAAAAAGGCAGAGGCTGATAACTTCCCAGTAATAGGAAGGTAGTTTACCAATTTGAAAGGAAGTTTGGATGAAGCAAGAAGGCAACATAGTTTGGAACTGAAGGCAGGTCTCAACTGACAATAATGTGACCCTGAGAAAAAGAGAAAACTTTCTGATGTCTAATATTATCTTTTATATATGGAAAATCATAAGCCTTGCTTCTTTGGCAGAAAAGTTGAAAATAGATTTAAAAAGGGATATGGGCGCACCTGGGTGGCTTAGTCCATTAAGCATCCAACACTTGATTTCAACTCAGGTCATGATCTCACCATTTGGGAGTTCAAGCCCCACACTGGGATCTGCACTGACAGTGCAGACCCTGCATAGGATTCTCTCAGCCTCTCCTGTGCACTCTCTCTCAAAATTATAAACTTTAAGAATAAAAAGGTGTGAACATGCTTTGTTTATTATACTCTGTAAAGAACAATACTAGATTTTTCCCTCCATGTAAACATGCATTTCTATTACAGCATTGCTCTAACTCACAGCAAAAATGACGGTCTCCCCAATATCCATTCCTTCTTTCTGCTCTTATAAAAGCAACTCCCAAGTTCTAGTTGGGAATATGGCCAATGATCCCTTGAAGCCAGGCATGACCATATGATTAAGTTCTCACCAATGCATTATCAATGACCACTTAAGTGTGCAAATCCTAGATGATGCCCTAAAAGAAATCAAGAATGTCGCCCTTTCTTCCTTGTGTTCCCATAGACTGAAATGGCTGGAGTAGCAGCAATTCCCCTGTAAGAGCATTATGCTGGGGGCAGGGTGGTCAACAGCTCAAACCTATCTATTCATTCGTAGATTATAGCCACAACAGAGTGGAGTAATTGAAACTACAAAAAAAAATTGACCTTAAAGATATTTATCATGAGCCCTTTACAGGTACAGTTTATTGGCTGCTGCCCTAGGTGATAGGTCAGTAATACAGACACAGTTTGGGTCTTGGAACATCCTCCTATAGTAAAGATGCTCTTCTACTCTGACTACCTACCTGCTTGAATGTATAGGCTAGCCAAAACTAAGCCTTCTGTATTGCTGAATGCACTATTTTATCAGTTTATTAGTCATAAACTAGATCTAGTAATAGCCAACAATGATGAGGATGACTGTGAACACGTATGGTGCGTCCTACATTCTAAGACCCTTCCAGATGTATTATCCATATGCACACATTTCATACTCATAATGTACTATTTTTTTTTATACCCATTGGATAGTTGGGGAAACTGAGGTCCAGCATTTCAGTAACTTTTTCAAGATCAGACCAAAACTGTGACAGAATCAGGTTCTGGACTCCAGTCACTGGGCACCACCATCTCTGATCATAACCAGACATTAAGCTGTCTTAATAGTAGGTCCCAGCTATTTCCTTATGACAGAGCAAGCCTTCTAGTCAACCTCCTGAAATTCATTTTAACTCAAGACCTATTAGGAACAACATCTTAACCAGGAAAAAAAAAAACTATCTATATATAAATATATAACGATAAAGTGGTGAGTTAGGGCTGGGAATACAAATAGCAATTTGTTTTCTTTTAAATAAGAGGTCCTTATTGTATACCTAATCTTCAGACTGGGAGATAGCCTAAATTAAAGATTTTAATTAAGTTTAGCAATCTTGTTTGAATTAGATAATTTGGAAATAAGGTAAAAGTTCAGAGGCATAAAATAAAGTCTGAGAATTCATGACAACAAGCAGGGTAAGAGAGGGAGAATAAGGAATGTGCAAACTGAAATCCTGGTGTCCTTACGAGGCACTAGAAACAAGGCAGAATACTTGACTTCCCAACTGCCTAGAGGAGTTCATGTTGAAAACAGATTCAGGAAAATTGAAAATTGAGCTAGCTGCTCAAGGTCACAGAAATAGTCAACAAAACCTAGATCTTTGTTACCACAAGCCATACTTCTTTATGCTAGAGCATCTTTAAGAAAATTAAAGGAAATAACAAAAAACACTGATGATTTCAGGAGGGAAAAAGTTGAATGAGACTGATGCTTACTTAGAACTTTCACAAATGATCAGGCAGGAGTTTCAGAAAGCCATGAAGCAAAGGACTGACCCAAGGCTGATCAAGTGTCTGTACGAAACAAAATCCCCAGTGGTGATGTGAAGAATGTAAATCAGTAAAAGGTCAGAGCACCTCCGTAAGGAAAACCAAGTCATGAAAAGGTTATATCTGTGAGAAAGTTATTGAGCATTAAACAACTTGGCTGACATACCTATTTTCACTTCCATGGAGGAGATTAGTTACTGATAAGCTCTTTATTATTGATTTCTCTCAGCGCTGAAGTTCCCCTAAAGATGGAGACTATGATTAGACGGGCTCCATTACAACTGTGAGGTTAAATGCAAGGCATTGTGGTTGCCTCAATTTATTCACTAAACAGAAATGACTTGTAGAATCAACTCACTGTGCAATATTATCCCTTAGTTACATACTTCTTCCAGTTATTAAGGAGAAATAAAACCTTCTCTCTCAAAGTGAATTTGAATCATGGACTCAGAATTGGATGGTCCTTTTGGAAATTATCTATTCATTGTATAGGTATAAAACCAGAATGTTCAGGGAAGACATAGGTCACATTGTGCTTTCTTGGTCTTAAAGCAGGAGATCAATCTGCTACCAAAAACTTGTCAATGCTACTGTGTTCTGTCTGGAGTTGATTTTGTCTGAGCCATGGACAGCATTCTTCAGAAGGGAAGATTTGTATTTATAAATTCAAAAACCATAATTTGTATGTATAACACAAGAACTACAAAAGACCACAAAAAATGATCTTCCCCTAAGTGAACAGAGTGATATCTGCTTGGTATGGTCAAATAGAAATTTATATGAAGAGGTGGGGCAAGATGTGGCTGGAAACATAAGCTATGACCTGGTCACCAGGTGCCTTGTAGACTACAACTAGAAGACTGGATTTTTTTGAAGCCTAATTTGGGTTATTAGATGGATTTTGGCTAGGACATGGCTAATTTCAACCACGCATCTGTTTCTTCCTTTTATAATCAAGCATAGTTCTGGGACACCAGTAAGGTATGTTGATACATTCTGCCCACAAGAACCTCACAGTCTACTAGAAAAGTCAGTGCTATGAAATGTAACACAAAGTAACAAGAAGGGAGCAACAAAGAATAGAGACTGTGAGGCAGGTGACAGTCTGCAGAGACAGAAATGGTTCAATGCATTCTTTAGCCAGAAAAGTCTTTAGTTGTCCATTTCATACAGGGCCTCTCAGTTGACCCTTACAGTAGAACTGGGACATACAGGTCTACCCTCACCATTTAGGAGACAGATACTCAAGGAAGCTGCCAGACTGAGTGAGACCACACCTCAAAGATGACGGAGTCTATTGTCACACCTAGACTCTAATAGTGAAAGCTACTTCTGATTACATATAGGGAACTGTTTAGCATTATGGAAACTCAGTAGGAGAAAATTTAGTAATTAGGATGTTTAGCCCAGAATGATATCACATTTTTACTTTTTACTATGAGGGAGAAAAATCCAAGAAGCAAAGTATTGACCTCTGGTTAGAACACATCCACAACTCCATAAACTGCTTTGACGCTTCATTATCTTTTGAGAAATAGATACGATTTAGCCTTCTATTTGAGCGGCAGATCATGGCAGCACTTCAATCCAGCTTCTGAATGAAGAAATAACTTTTATCATGACTATCCTTTCTCCCTTTAGTATTTATTTTGAGTTCAAACTTCTGGAGAAAATTCATAAGTAATTAGCTAAATTGGTGATAAACTTTTTCTCATCCAATGGTATTAAGGCTTACGCAAGAAAACACTCTCTTGTATCTTGGGGGTTGGTGGATTCAGGGAATTATGGAGACTTGGAGAGTCCCAATGATTTTCCCAAGATAAATCCAATGACCTGCTTGTCCTGGGGCAGCCAGCTGGGGTTGGAATGGAGTATAGCTTAGAAGGGATGCTCAAGGCCTAGGAGCCAGACATAAAGAGCTGTGTGGAACTTTTCTACCTCTGTGCTACATGAAAGCCTGAAGAGTTACCTGGGGTAAACATCAAGAGTTCCCTGAAAAGAACATGTCCTGCAAACGCTAAGGACTCCACAGAGAAAGGGCAGAGATGGCCCACTTAACCATTCTGGGAGGATTTCTGGTCTTTGTGGGCCTTCGAAGCACATAGGAGATAAATCCTTGAATCCCTTAGCTCCATACAGCTGGGAGAATGCAGGCCTTGACAGCTGCGAAGAAGAAAAGCAAAGGAGCATATCCTGTATGCCCTGAGGGGAGACGGACAGAACACAATGCTTGCTAGTACAGCTGGTATCTTCTACCAGGCAGCCAGCCCCGAGGTGCTGATTCTTGGGGGCTTACTAAGCACCATTAGTGTCACTGACAGAACAGTGTTTACCTGAGCCTCCATGAGGAACACAAAATGACCCAAACTCAGGATCCTGCTTGAGAAAATAGAGCCCATCTAGAACAAGAAACTCCCTAAAAAACACATCTACTAGAATAGACAGATAATGGCTGGTTAAAAAAAAAAAAAAAAAAAACCTCATCGATAACAATCACAGCACCGTAACACCTTCTGAAGTTATTAAATATGATTTTTAATCATGAAAGTTTAGTAGAGAAACTGAAGAACCAGTTCATAGTATTTTCAGGTAATGATAAAATCAGCATTTCCCCATTCATGTAATTTGTGTATGTGTGTGATCATGTGTATACCAGAAAAAAAATTAAAATAAAAATGTTAATGGTCATTATCTCAAGGTGATTCAAAAAGATTTATGTTCCTTGAGATTTTTGTGTACCATATGAATTAGATCAAGTAATCAGAAAAACTATGTAATAAATAAATTTTTTTATATTTACTTATTTGAGAGAAAGAGCTCAAGTGGCGGGAGAGACAGAGGAGGAGACACAGAATCCAAAGCAGGCTCCAGGCTTTGAGCTGCCAGCACAGAGCCTGACACAGAGCACAGGGCTTGAACCCACGGATTGTGACATGACCTGAGCTGAAGTCCAATGCGTAACTGAGTTACCCATGCCCCCAAATCCTGTTTTTAATGAACAAAAAGAGTAGTATTACGAAGTTACAAGTGCTTTGTAGTGCACAGGATAGCAGACATGAACAGATAAGCAGTAAGATAGTTTAGCTTAACTGTAAAATTAATCGTTATCTCAAGGATTGGATTTTTTACCACATGAGGAGCAGCTAAGCAGGGAGGCTGGGAAGCAACAGGCAAGGGAGCATCACTGATCGGATCCCCTGTACTGTGGGCCACAGGTTGCAAAATGAACTGGTCTTCACTGTTTCATGTAGTGTGGACATATTCTTCAGTCATCTTTAAAGAGAAGCCACTGTGTTTCTAAATTGTGGAGTATTAAAAAAGAATCCTTGCATAGATCATTAGAGGAATTAAGTTTCTTTTTTAATAAAGGCCATTAAAATGTATGACTTGCGAGTGTCACTGACTGAATTCTGAAACGAGTAGGACCAATCAGAACTAGCAATGCCCTCATTATGCACAGCTCATACACAGAGAGGCTTGTTTACACTGCTCAGAATTGGGAAACTCAACTCTAGTGGCACTTAATGAGGCACTTTATAAGCAACAGAAATCAATTGAAAAATTGAATTGCCAGTAATTACTGTGACTAATAGTAATTATAAATATCTCTAAATGGAGACATGACAAGGACGCAAATTTTGAATCAGATTATGCAAAAAGCCAACTCAGGCAAGTGGAGAAAATCGCAACTTGCTCAGCTCACTTGTTGGCCAAGAACCCGCTGGTCTTCAGGCTGCAGAGGGGTCCTCCTCCACCTTAAACCAACCACCTGACACAACTAGAAAGACAGGCCGCACAGTGCACCCCTCCCTCCCAACTAGAGAAAGTCCAGGCCAAGTCGTTGTGGGCGGGTATTTCTGCCAAGTACCGTAGAAGAGAGATGTTTTTCTTAGCTTCAATGCAGTCAGAGACATACTTAGGGAGCTTCATATTACTGAAAATAATGAGTATTAACAAATATACAGTATTTACTTATCACTTGAACTTTAAATCATTACAGACCCAGATGCCCAAGCTCAGCGTATTTTATAAGAGCCTGAAGATAAAGATCGTACCAGCACATAAGAGTATGGGCCATCAAGAATTGTGTAAGTTACTGATGTCCTTATTTTTGATGTAGCAGGACTGTCTACCTCCTCCTAAGAGACCTCCACTTGGGCTATGATAAACATCTGCCCTGTGGTTTGAGTAGGATTGATTTTGCCTCCCACCTTCCCACAGGAATGCTCATTAGCCCCAAGTTGGCCAAAAAAACCACTTCACACATTTGACACAGTGATTGGGTCACTGGGGCCCAGTCAAGTCATCCCAAAGGCTTGACAGGTAGGTAAATGAAATCAGATCATCAGTCTTTTTCTATAGTCAAGAGCCAGAAGTACCATCTGCATCCTGCATTTGGGTCACTATCATTCCTGCCAAAGAAAAAGAGCTCATGAAAACTAAGTCCTTATTGAGGATAGGGGTAGGATACCAAGGAGAGAAAGAAAGGAGAAAAGGAAAGCAGACACATGGAGGCAGAGGAGAAGAGGAAGTGTTGGGACACCCTCATCTGAGCACTCTGATCCAGCCATGCCTGCGTCTAGTTTATTCATGGACTTTCCAGCTGCATGAAAGTTACTTTTGAAAATTTAGTTCAAAATTTGTACAATTCGAAATGGAAACAATACCGCATGAGATATTATTAGCCCTGAATTACACAGCAGTGTCTGAATACCGGGAAGCGGTGGGGAGTACTATTCATATCAGAGAAGAATTCATTTGCCCCAGGGTTTTACCTCTTCTTTACCTTAGTGTAAATTCTTGCTCAGCATTTTCCCATTTACTAGAGACCTGAAGTCAGTGTAGAACTGTATTTACAGTCGTTACATCTTTTTATACAATTATAGGTAACAGAAATGTATAGAATGCTAGATACAGCCCTGTAGCTCGTCTCATAGATTAGAAATTCAATCTTATCTGAATCCTCAGTTCGCTTAACCTGTAATATAAAAGCATCAAATGTAAGGTGGCAATAGAGGACAGGAGTGGAATGCAGCGCTTCTAATCACAACCCCTTTTATTGGGGTGACCTCAACCCTGATAAAACATTGTTTTGTGACACATTGTCCTTACAAGCTAAGATCTCCCCAAGTAGAACAAATTCCTGCCATTCCAATACCATCTTCTCCTCAGTCTTGTCTAAAAAGACACCCAAATACCAAGTATCTATGTATTCCTTGTTTCCGAGAATTATAGCAGGCTCCTTCTGCTCTGAATTCAGCATCCTCAAGACATGTCCTCCTCTGAACCCAGAAATTAGAATCCTTTTCCTAATGTCCATGATGAATATCTCTGCCTTCAGGGTTCCAGCATTCTGGAAAGCCCATTCACCCCCATCCCACCAATGTCTTGACTGATTTAATGCCCTTTTAATACAGAGTTTGGTCCAAAGGTGAAAGTCACAAATCAATTCTCACGAAATTTTATTTCCAAAATACAGGTTTCCATCACTCTAAATCAATCTTTTACGCTTGTGTTTTAAAGTCTCAAATTAAGGAAGAAATTGTCTCAGATATTTTTAAAGGTAGAAATGTGAATTGGACATACTTCAAGTCATCGTTTCAATTAAGTTTTTGGTTCCCAAAAAAGCCAGACTATTTTGAAAACACTCCATATAAATATGGTCTTTAATGCAATTTTGTCAGAATATGTCCTACCTGCAAAATAGAGTTATGGATTTATAAATGTGGTATGAAAGCAGATGAAAATGATTAATTTGGCATACATGGAAAAACTAGGTTACCAAAATCCTTTATCCTTGAAAGGTTTATTGCATGTTTATAAACACTCTTATGTAGATATTACATTAATCTTGCAGATAAAAATGTTCTAAGCAATTTTAGAATCTGTCTGCTGATACCAACATTGAGAAATCTTGGACAAGACACAACTATGAGTGCAAGAGAAGTGAACACAGATTGACAGGCTGCCTAGGGCATTTGCCCACATGAAAAAATTGAGTATTTGGTTTTAACAGTGGCAAAAGGAGAGAGAGAAATCTCAAACCCTCACAAGTCGGGGCATTAGCTGGGAACTTCTGCAGATGTCCAGGACATGAGGAGAGGCAAGAGGAGTCCATTCCGACCTCTGCTTGGGCATGAAGGGCAACGGGGGGGGTCCCAGATAATTTGTTATCACAAACTACCTATATTACTTTATTGCTTCATAATTTCCATTTACTTTGTGGCTTAACACAAATTTATTCTCCTAGCACTCTGGAGGTCAAAGGTCCAAAATGGGTTTCAGGAGGCTAAAACCAATCCGACTAGGAACATGTTTCTTCTAGAGGCTTCAGGGGACAACCCAATCCTTGCAGCTTCTAGCTTCCAGATGCTGGTCATGACCACTGCCTCCATCTTTAAAGACAGTTTTGAAATATCTTTTCTCTATGGCCACCAGCCCCACTTAGGAAAGTTGTAGTTATTTCGGGCCCACCAAGATAATCCAGGATTCTCTCCCCATCTCAAGATCCTTGATCACATATGCCTGATCAAGTTTGCCATATAAAGGAGCATATTCACAAGTTCTAGGCATTGGGATGTGGACATTTTGGGGGCGCTATTAGTCAACCAGCACAGTCGTCTTAACTTGAATCTGGGGCTTGAATTTAGACTGACCCCGGGAACAAGGGCCAAATGACAGAAGTAAATTCTCTGGAAATATGTACCTTTGGCTTAAGTCCATCAACAGATTAAGGTTTAGTACCAGGCAAACATGGGCTCAGGATTAACTTTACCCCTTCCAAGAGAAAACAAGAAATCAGTAGGAGTGAGCTGGAATAACACCAATTATACCTTTAAGAATTTCAACTAATGAAATTATTGAATACAGCAAAGTATTACTGGTTAAAATGTTCAGAGAAAATAAAAGAAAAAATTAAGAATCAGGAGTCCAAAGATAATGACCAGATAAGTTTGATAAAGAACATGTAAAAATTCAAATTATAGGGGCACCTGGGTGGCTTAGTCGGTTAAACGTCCGACTTTCGCTTAGGTCATGATCTCGCGGTTCGTGGGTTCGAGCCCCGCGTCGGGCTCTGTGCTGACTGCCAGCTCAGAGCCTGGAGCCTGTTTCAGTTTGTGACTCCCTCTCTCTCTGACCCTCCCCTGCTCACGTTGTCTCTCTCTCTCTTCTAGAAATAAATAAAACATTAAAAAAAAATTTCAAATTATAAGCTCAATGGGTAGAAGTAACCTGCAGCTAACCAGGGTGGTCTGTAAAAAACAAAAAAATGCCATATAAACTTTTAAAAATAAAGGTATTAGGAGTTAATAGATTGAGAAACAGGAGTAACATTCTGGAAAAGGGACAGATGAGTGACAACATATAAATTCTTTCTACTGAGGTTACTGATGGTATTGTACATACAGTGGAAAACTGGCTAAGCTTGGTGCACGGGAAACCAGAAGAGCTTTCAGCAGTTTGAGGGTCCAAGAGACAAAACTCCTGCTTCAGGTACAGTTGATTTTGCTCTCCAGTCATTTGTCAAATTCTCACGATGGCGAAGGGGAGTATTCACTAGAGGGAAAACCCAGCATCAACCCCATTTCAGGAGTTGAAAACACCGGATTGTTATACCCAAAGGATGGGAGATAAAAACAGAAATAGACTAATCCTATCAAAACTCCAACTCAGTTCAGACCTTGACTGATAGAATGGGTATAGAATACCTCAGTACTAACTGAAGAATATTAAGTCTTTGTGGAGCTTACTCCCAAGTTCATTAGGAGGCCCCCTAAATTTATATACAATGTCCTATAATCAGTAAAGATTTCCAGGCATGCCAAGGAGCATAACCTTAAGTGAGAAAAGAAAATAGAAGCCAACTGATATTAAATAGTCTTCTCTGCCACCTCCAATGGAAATGGATTAAGTGATTGCTTTAAATAGAAAAGAAATAAGAGAAAATAGGAAGAATTTGAACAGATAACCATAGTTATCTGATAACCATATTTATTAAATATGACAGTTAATAAATAAACCATATTTATTAAATATGACAGTTACTACCTAAGAAATTATTAACATTATGTGTTTATAGTAGAGTGTACATTAACAGTAAGATTCATGAAATATTTGATTATTTTCTATTTAAAGTATCTGCAACTAAAGCATTGAGGAAAAATGGAGTTTACACACACACACACACACACAGAAAATAAAACCAAAAGGCACATTACCTTTACAGAAGTAACAAACAAGGAGATTTGGGCCTGAATTCTCAACATTAAATAATGGGAGCCCGAGAACAATGAAATGACATTTTTAAATTTCTGAAGAACTACCAATCAAGAATTCTACAATGAGCAAAACATCCTTCAAATACACATTTTAAGAAAACCAAAAACTGAAATAATTCATCTTAAGCAGAGTTGCTTTGAAGCCAAGATCACAAAGAGTTGTTCAAGAAAGAAAATTATCCCAGGGGAAAACACAAATGTAACCAAGTATGAAAAGCAATGGTATCAATGAGTAAACATAAATTAGGACTGTCCTTACTTTATCTTTCATGTGGTTGGAACAGAATTCAGACAACTGCAATACATGAACACAAGAATTAAGATGGGGGAGATAATTCTCAATGTTTACTCATGTAATAATGGAGTTTCAAAAGACACAGAAGAACTCATGAAATTACAAAGAGTAATAAATACACAGGGTTTTAGAGTTCAACACCTTTGTATAATATGGAAAGTCAATAAGGGCATGGAAAATTTGACAACAATTTGACCCAAGTGGCAATTCTAGAGCACCTCAACAGGGTATTATTTTTTTCAGTTTTATCTGGCACCTTTACCAAGATATACCATAAATAACCAAGTCTGGATAAACTTTAAAAGATTCACATCATAGAAAGTATATATATATATATATGTGTGTGTGTAATTTATTGTCAAGTCAGCTAGTATACAGTGTTCTTCGTTTTGGGCATAGATTCCTATGATTCATTGCTTACATACAACACCCAGTGCTCATCCCAACAAGGGCCCTCCTCAACGCCCATCACCCATTTCCTCCATCCCCCACTCCACCCATCAACCCTCAGTTTTTTCCCCTGTATGCAGTGTCTTAGGGTTTTCCTCCCTCTGTTTTCAACTATTTTTTCCCCTTCCTTTCCCCCATGGTCTTCTGTTAAGTTTCTCAAGTTCCATGTGTGAGTGAAAACATTTGAGATCTGTCTGACTTAGTTCACTTAGCATAATACCCTCCAGTTCCACCCACATTGCTGCCAATGGCAGGATTGCATTCTTTCTCACTGTCTAGTAGTATTCCATTGTATACAGAAAACACATCTTTATCCATTCAATTGATGGGCATTTGGGCTTTCCCCATTATTTGGCTATTGTTGAAAGAGCTACTGTAAACATTGGAGTACATGTGCACTCCTATGTCCTTTGGATAAACTGCTTGTAGCACTACTGCTGGGTTGTAGGGTAGTCCTATTTTAGTTTGAGGAACCTCTGTACTGTTTTCCAGAGTGGTTGCACCAGTTTGCATTCCCACCAACAATACAAAAGAGATCCTCTTTCTCCACATCCTCGCCAACATCTATGGTTTACCGAGTTGTTAATTTTAGCCACTCTGACCAGAGTGAGGTGTTATCTCAATGTGGTTTTGGTTTCTATTTCCCTGATGAGTGAAATCTTTTCATGTGTCTGCTGGCCCTCTGGATGTCTTCTTTAGACAAGTGTCTATTATCTGCCCATTTCGTCACATTTACCACAATGAAACAAGATTTGTAATAGGTAACTAATGGTATCTGGAAAAGTTACAAGTATTTGGAAATTAAAAGTTTTCAATAACCTGGAAGTCAAAGAATAAATTAAAAAGGGAATTCACTTTTTTAAAAAAAATTTTTTTTAATTTATTTTTGAGAGAGAGATAGAGACAGCATGAGCAGGGGTGGGTCAGAGAGAGAGCGAGACACAGAATCTGAAACAGGCTCCAGGCTCTGAGCTGGCTATCAGCACAAAGTCCTATGGGGAGCTCAAACCCACGAACTGTGAGATCATGACCTGAGCTGAAGTCGGATGCTTAACCAACTGAGCCACCCAGGCATCCGGAGGAGGGCACTTGTGGGGATGAGCACTGGGTGTTATACAGAAACCAACTTGACAATAAACTATTAAATAGAAAAGGGGGGGGGGAGGGTTCAGAAGTGCTATCAGCAAGATGATGGAATTGGAAATTCCAGTGGTTGTGTCCCCTCCCAGAAGTGTTGGTTTGAACATCTGTCTGTACACAAAAAGGTCTTCTCAAGAAGGATTCCAAATGAGGGACTATACCATCTGGGTGGAGCACAAACCAGACACATTGCAGACCGCAGGAAAGACCATTCATATTACCCTATCACACCTCCCCCAAACCCAGGCAGCCCAGTGCAGGGAGACTCCCCTCCTCATGGAGGGAAAAGATGAAATGAGCATAGACCTTCCCCCAAACCCAGGCGCACAGCAGCCCAAGTGACTCCAAAAGCCCCAGGCTCCCAAGCCACCCCAGTACTAGCTCAGTCTCATGGTCCCAGACTCCCAGCTGACTCTAGTGAATGGAGGCTTCAGGTCGACTACCAGAAACTCAAGCCAGTGCTAACCCCAGCACCAGGTCTTTTTTCATGTCCCCAGGCTCTTGAACCACTCCAGTGCCATACTGGCTCCTATAACCCCTGGCCTACACTGTATACCTATAGTGATACCAGGCCAGCTCTAATAGCCCTAGGATCCCAGGTTACTCTTGTGCCAGGCCAGCTTCCATGGACCTACACTCCAAACAGGCTCCCATGAGCCCAAAATCTGGGTCTGTCCCAGCACCAGACTAGCAACTCTTCAAACTCTCTTCTAGATTGGTTTCTACAGACATAGGCTCCCAGAATGCCACAGTACCAGGCCAGTCCCAGTAATGCTAACCTCCAGATGAATTCCCATGGGCTCAAGCTCCCCATCTGTCCCAGGACTGGGCCAGTACCAACGGACCCAGATTCCAAGCCTACCCTAATGGTCCCAAGAGCCTGGTTGGCCCACAGAGACCCACGCACCAGGCTGGCCTTGATAAGCCTCAACAGCAGGCTTGCTCACCTACTAATCCTAGTACCAGACCCACTTGGAACTTCAGCACCACAAGCCTACCTGTGGACACCACCAGAGAGCCCGCCTCAAAACTCTGTAGTGGAGGACTCGTGAAGGGCTCGCCACAACAACACAAAGCGAAACGGTGCCTACTTCCTCCAAGAACACAGATAGCGACAGCAATGCAAGGGACAAGCCACAGTAGACACACACAGGTAAAGGAAAGGGAATGAAAGCACACCACCAGGCAAAAATCATTAATTCATAAAGGCAGGCACCAGGAGACCTAGAAAGGAATGAGTAACTACCCAACAGGCACAAAACAATTGACAAAATAGCATTATTAAGTCATCAACTATCAATGATTACTTGCAGTGTAAATGTTTTAAATTCTCCCATCAAAATGTATAGTTTAGCTAAATGGATTTCAAAAAGAAGGAAACATACTCCATGTGACCTACAAAAGACTCACTTTGGCCTTAAGGACAGACATTGACTCAAAGTGAATCAGAAATGGAAACATACTCCATGCAAATGGAAAACAAAAGAGCAGAACAAAATAGAGTTTACACAAAACAGACTTCAAGTTAAAAACGGGGAAGACCAAAAAAGTTCCTAATGATAAAATGTTGTTTTATAACATTACAAAACATTTTACTGGCATAAAAGTGAAACAGAATCAAGAGCCCAGAAATAAACCCACATAATTATGTTCAGTTTATGGGGGAAGGATAGTCACTTCAATAAATGATGTTGTGGGGGGCGCCTGGGTGGCTTAGTCGCTTAAGCATCCGACTTTCGCTTAGGTCATGATCTCGCGGTTCGTGCGTTCGAGCCCCACGTCGGGCTCTGTGCTGCCAGCTCAGAGCCTGGAGCCTCTTTCAGTCTGTGACTCCCTCTCTCTCTGACCCTCCCCTACTCACACTGTCTGTCTCTCTCTCTATCTCTCTCTCCTAGAAATAAACAAACATCAAAAAATAAAAAAAATTAAAAAAAAAATAAATGATGTTGGGAAAGCTTTTTTCCCCAAACAGTTAATTCTGAGAAAGAAGGAGAGAATCAGAGAGTGAGAGACAACAGGATAGGGACAGAGAGGGAGGGAGCGAGCGAGAGAGAGAATTCCATGCAGGTGCCTCACTGGCAACATAGAGCCCAACATGGGCTTGAACTTACAAATCAGGAGATCAATCTTGGTTTAGGCTCAGGTCATGATCTGACACTTAACCGACCGAGCCACCCAGGGCTCTCAAGAAAACCATGTTTATAAGCAAAATGGAATGTCTGACACCCTACATAAAAATAAGCTAAAGATCGATCAAAGATTTAAATCTAAGACCTAAAACTCTAAGACTCCTTGAACACAGAAAAAGCTGTGTGACACTGGTCTTGGCAATGGTTTTTTGGATAGGACACAAAGCACAAGAAAAGAGCAAAAATATACGAGACTAAATCTAACTAAAAAGCTTCTGTATAGCAAAGGAAGTCAAAATTAAAAAGCAGTCTTTTATTTGGAGAATGGGGAAGAAATATTTGTGAGTCAAATTCATTAAGGGGTTAGTATCCCCAATATTTAAAGAATCTCCTATAAATCAAGAGCAAAAACAAAAACCCAAAAAGTCTGATTGGTAAATGGGCAGAGAAACTGAAGAACATTCCACCCTCCCCCCCCGAAAAAGCAAAAACAATCAAAAGAAAACTGACCAACAGATACATTAAAAGATACTGACCACCACTTACCAGGGAAATGCAAATCAAAACCACAGTAAGGAATCACTGAATACCTGGTAGGATGGACATCACCAAAAAAAAAAAAAAAAAAGAGAGAAATAGTATTGGTTTGCAAACTGGCCCCTGTACATGGAAGACAAGAAGAAAACAAAGAAAGAGGTAAACCATTCCAGATCAACAGGTGGCGGTTTTAATCAGGGAACTTACAGACAAGGCTGGTCTTCGGTGGTTTGAAAGGCCTTCTGCCAGAATCTTGCAAGTTTATAGCTGCCTTGAGTTCAGTCATGCATTAGTCCGTATGGTCTCCCCAACACCTTACTCTCAAGGCTATGCCCTTCAAACATTTAGTGTGGGTATGGTAGAAGCAATGTACATTCCAAGGAGAGTGGAGGGAGCCAAGTGCTATCACTACCTGGGCCCAGCTCTCCAGTCAACCAGCAGTGAGGCCCTCTCCAGGACCTCCTCCAACAGTCCACACCTCCTAACCGGCTCTTAACATTTTACACAGCCCCCTCTTCTGCAGTGTGCTCTGAATGGACAGCAACAGGTTTTGTTAGCCTGAAAACAACTTGTTTGGCAGCTAGCTGGCTGCACTACAGGCAGGTATCACAGAGGCACATGCAAGAGAAAACAGCTGAGGATAATGATTCCCCAAAAAAGCATTTTTTTTTTCCAGTCAAGAGCTCCAGGACCCAAACCATTGATTCACTAAGATCCCTAGCCTTGGAGTTAGATCAGCGAGGGTATTCACTGTGTCTTCAAGTGATTTCATAAGGAGAACACATTAGCAGGTTCATCAGGTATAAATACCACATTCTGTTTGGAAAATAGCATAGGTGTTCCCTTGCAAGGCAGTAATATCCAATGCTATTTCATTTTCATTTGGAGGACAGCTTCTCTCCTTAGATACATTTTTTATTGTTTTTTTTTTCCCCAGAGACACAGACGGGGGGGCGGGGGAGCAGGAAGCCAGGGGGGGAGGCACCCGGGGGGGGAGGCACCCGGGGTGGGGGGGAGGCAGGGAGGATCTGAAGGAGGCTCCAGGCTCCTAGCTGTCCGCGCAGAGCCCAATGCAGGGCTCAAATTCACAAATTGTAAGGTCACGATCCAAGCTCAAGTTGGATGCTTAACTGAGCCACCCAGGCACCCAGGCACTCCTCCTGTTAGTGACATTTTAGTCTTGAGTAAGGAGGACAGACTTTCTTAGCTATCACTTAAGCTTTACTGGGTGAATGTAGTAAGGGCTCCTATGTATGCTATAAGGTCTTTCAGACCAATAAGAAGAACACAGATGGCAGCGAATGAGCGTACCAGGGGAAAACAGAACATGGCCCCCTAACCGTGAGGAAAGGGAGACTGGCAGCTTTACAAAACTGGCCTGGTTGCACACAACGTACAGTTGGGGAGGCAGCACTACCTGCCGTGAGGAGATGGACTTGGGGTGGGATACGCCAGGCCCAAACTTCTACCTTCTTCCCTATTTCAGTGGTGCATGTCTCATCCCTAGCCGAAGTCATTACAGTAGGACAACAGGATCCCAATGCCAAATGAACCGTTCTTTCTCACCCAGAATTGAGGAGTACCCCACCCACCCTAGCAGAACGTCCCCCTGTGAATTCTAGCAGGGAAGCGCTTTCCCAGGCATAATGGGGCTTGGTGTTCTCAGCAGCACAGCAGCACATTGATACACGGGGAGAGTGGGGACAAGGGCGAAATTCCACTACTGTTCTAGGTGCCTCGGCAGGGGTACCAATCTGGCATAGGAGGCAACAGGCCCTACTGGTTGATCATTCAAATGCATTAAAGCACGGGACAGTTTTTTGGTCCACCTAGCCAAGGTAGTTTTACTTTTTAGTGATTAATCCATTTTAATATTCCATCTTCCTATGAACCCTGCTGCTGTGTGTTACAGGTTAGAACGTCCCCCTTCAACATGCTGTTCTTCTGCCCATTCTTGTAGGTCACGACCTTTGAAATGTGACCACAAATCACTGATGAGGGTATCTGTACACTGTTCCCCGTTTCTTTAATCCCCTAGTGGTGGCAACCTGGTTTGCACAGCAGAAAGTTTGGGTTAGGCCAGATGTGGTATCCACGTAACTCAAGGCATAGTTACAACTCTGAGAGGGACAGAGCCAAGATCATCAATTTGCCAATCCAAAACATTTTGCCAACTCTAGTAGATGGCCCCTGGATTCTTTGGCAGTTCCCTTTGATGTTTAGTTAATATAGTAATAGCATGTCGTGTGTATTCTAAGTATTGTGTTTCTAGACAACATGCCATCCTCCTCTGGGCACTACCGGGGTTGCCCTTTTTTACGTACATGTTTTATCTATTGAGGGGTCAGTTGCTAGGGTTCACACCTGGGCTAGGGCATGGGCTTCATAGGGTGTCAGTGCCCTCTGAGCAGTGATGGGTAAGACAGTAAGGACTGCCTGGCTCCTGCAGGGAAGCCCCAAGGTCTTTCCACATTTCTTGACCCCAGAAGGGTATCTTCATGATCATCCACCCCTCAGCTTCCCACCGTCTAGCCATAGGGTCAATCCCTTTAGAACAGCCCAACTGTTAGTGGCAAGTAAGAACGGCCAGGACTCATGAGTGATTCACCAGCAAACTGGTTCAAGCTCAGCCCACTGGCTACTGCCATTCTTTCCTATTATAAAGGAGAACAGATTCTTACTCAACTTTTAAAGTATTTGGGAAATAATTATGTTGTCGTGAAAATAAAAGTATCAAGTTTGAGTTCTAGAGGGATAAAGCATGGAGAACAGTATCAATGTTTTCAACTTTGTTTACAAAGATACATGGTTAGCAAATTGCTGACAGTTGGAGAAAAAAATTTTTCTTCCATCTGGGAAAACAGGAACCAACAGTGTTTCAAACAAAAAGTCTTAGAAATTATAATCTTCCTCATCAGTTTCTCCATCAGTGTACTGACTCTTAGTTTAGTGGTATCATCAGTGGTCATCAGAAACCTGTAATTGTCAGAATCTTTCTCATGAATCTCCTTGATCAGAGTAGATCTTAAGTGTCCTTACCTTACACATACCCCAAAAATAATTATGTGAGGGCATGGAGGGGTTAACTGACCTTACTCTGATAAGTTTTCTTTTTCTTTTTTTTTTTAATTTTTTTTAATGTTTTATTTATTTCTAGAAGAGAGAGAGGACAGACAGCGTGAACAGGGGAGGGTCAGAGAGAAAGGGAGTCACAGACTGAAACAGGCTCCAGGCTCTGAGCTGGCAGTCAACACAGAGCCCGACGCAGGGCTTGAACCCATGAACCGCGAGATCATGACCTGAGCGAAAGTCGGACGCTTAACCAACTAAGCCACCCAGGCGCCCCAATACTCTGATAAGTTTTCAATGTACATTTCAACATGATGCATACCTTGAGCTTACTCATTGTCGTATATCAGTTATATCTCAAAGCTACAGGAAAAAGGAATTGAACAATTTTGAACCAAATTAAAGTGAAAACATGTCAGTATCAGAAAAGCAGATAAAGTACTACATGGAGATGGAGCACCTGGGTGGCTCAGTCAATTGGCCATATGACTTGATCTTAGCTCAGGTCGTGACTTCATGGTTGAGACTGAGTTCCACATCAGGCTGCGTTGACATCCCAGAGCCTGCTTAGGATTCTTTGTCCCTTCGCCCACTGATACCCTCACTCCCACAAGATAAACTTAATTTAAAAAAAAAAAAAAAAAAAGGCAGTGCCTAGAGGAAAATTTAACATTAAACACCTAAAATTGGAGGAGACGGGTATCAAAGTAATAATCATATTCATTTTATGAACAAGTAAATTGATCCAAAACCAAAATAAAAACTCAGAGCAGGCACTGGTGAAACAGAAAACAGAAAAATGATGAATGCAATTAAACCCAGTATTACTTCATCGAGAAGATCACTAAGATTGATAAACCTCTAAGCAAAATGTTGAAAAAAGGATACTTAAAAATACCTGGGGCACCTAGGTGGCTCACTCAGTTAAGTGACCCACTATGGATTTTGACTCAATCCAGTTCATGTTCTCTTTATGGGATCAAGCCCTTAAGTCAGGCTCTGCACAGAGCTTGTAGGTTTCTTAGCATTCTCTTTACCCCTCAACCCACCCCCCCAAATGAATAAACTTAAATAAAATACCAGCTTTTAGGGGTACCTGGCTGCCTTGGTCAGTAGAACACCTCACAATCTCAGGTTGTAAATTCAAGCCCCACTGGGTATAGAGAGTACTTAAAAAATAAAATCTTAAAAAAAAATCAGCATTGAGGTGACATTACTACTGACAGAAGTAAAAACGGAGTATCAAACTCAAACCAATGAGACACTTTACATCAGATGGGTGCATTTCTTAAACACCAACTAAAAGCAATTATTTATGAATATGGTCTGTTCTGCTCCCTTTAGTTCAGAAAGTGGGTTATCTTCAATGCCACTCCTCATCTAGGGACCAAAAGCATGGGAACAAGGGAAATTAAAATGCCTTCAAACATTCTCCTCATAATAGGTGCTGGCAAAGAATTCCATCCAAGTCAATACCATCTGTAGCTTTTAGATTATGCACAGAAGGAAGCTTTTTTATCAAATAAGGAATATGCACCAAAAACTTAGAGCATATACCTTACTAAATGGGGCAAGGCAAGAGCCAGTGCTTTAAAGGGAAGAACAAGAAAGGCCATCATTACCTTTTTTCCCCCCCAGTACTGAGGTAGGAGATCTTCACTAGTGAGACCAGATGAGAAAAATAAAAGGACTGAAAAGAAAAAAAAATCATTTTTCACTGCCACTCTTAAGAAACACATAGACCTTTCATACATATTGGAAATGGAGTTCAGCAAATATCTTGAAGAGGAGATCAACTTAGAGTAATTTTCATTTGTTTGCTAGAATAGAAAGTCATTTTTAAAAATAGGGCCCCTGGGTGGCTCGATCAGTTTAGCATGTGACTCTTGATTACAGCTCATGGGACTGAGCCTCGAGTTGGGCTGTGAAGAAAGTCAAGTAAGACTCCAGAGACATCATACAGAAAAGTTCTGACAATATATGAAAAGAGAGAAGTGCCCCGTCAGCTTCCCACTGTTGCAGTTCCAACCACCATCCCACTGCAATCACACTGGAGACCCTGAGTCAGAAGCATTCCACTGAGCCCTTTCCAAATTCAGACCCAAAGAAACCATGGGCTAAAGTAACCTGTTATTGTTGTAAGCCACTAAGTTATAGGCTGCTCTTTACACAGCACCAAACACTGGAACTATCTGGCCCATTAACAGAGAAAAACTTCCATTCATCAAAAATACCAGAAAGAGGGGCACCTGGGTGGCTTAGTCAGTTAAGCGTCCGACTTTCGCTTAGGTCATGATCTCGCGGTTCGTGGCTTCGAGCCCCGCGTCGGGCCCTGTGCTAACTGCCAGCTCAGAGCCTGGAGCCTGTTTCAGTCTGTGACTCCCTCTCCCTCCGACCCTCCCCTGCTCATGCTGTCTCTCTCTCTCGCTCTCCTAGAAATAAATAAAACGTTAAAAATTTAAAAAAAAAAAAAAACAGAAAGAATGGAAAGACAACCCACAGGTTACAAGAGGGTGCTTATAATCATACAACAAATTAATCCTATGCAGTGCAAAGAACTCTAATAAAAAGTCAAATGACCCAATAGAGTAAGCCAACAATAGAAGCAGCCAATTCCACCACCACTTAAATGGGAAATACCATGTAAAAAGTTGCCTAATTGAGCCAGTGAATGGGAAAATATATGTGACAATAAGAACAGCATGATTTCATTTCATCCTAACCCACAAACTTCAAAGTCCAACAACCACAAACACTGTCAGAGTATGGAGACTGGGAACTTTCCTACCTTGCTGATCGCTGGGTAAATTGAGGTGATTGGTTTAGAGAATTCAAGTTAGACATGCTGAGAAATTCTACTCCTGCATGTAAATCCTAGAGCATTTCACCCACCTGTACAGCAGGACAGGTGTATGAAAATATTCATTGCAATGTTGTTTACAGAAGAAAAACAAGAAACCCTAACAGCAAGTCCAACACAGGCAAGAGTATATTCATAAAGGAACTGATAACCAACAGGTGAACTAGAATTATGTGCTTCAACATGGATCAATCTCAAATACAGGGGTACCTGGGTGGCTCAGTAGGTTCAGTGTCCGACTTCAGCTCAGGTCATGATCTCGCGGTTTGTGGGTTCAAGCCCCTCGCCGGGCCCTGTGCTGACAGACAGCTCAGAGCCTGGAGCCGGTTTCATATTCTCTGTCTCCCTCTCTCTCTGACCCTACCCTGCTCATGTTGTCTCTGTCAGAAATAAAAACATTAAAAAAAAAAAAGAAAGAAAGAAATACATTGAATATATACAAAGCTCTTCATATGAAATACAAAACCATTCAAAGCAACATAATGCATTGCTGTCACCTATATATGCATTAAGTATTAATAAACATAGAAGAAAAAAAAACCATACCAAATTCAGCATAATGGTTACCACTGGTTAGGACACACATCGGATGATCAGACGGGGCTATGGAAGGGAAATTCTAGGTTCTTTATATTTTAAGTAGTAGATTTATTAGTGTTCGCCAAAATTTACACTTTGGTGGGTCTTAAGTATTGTAAAATAAATTTGGTATTTTAAAGACCTAAGTAGGACAGGACACAGGGACAAAGGTTAGCATTGAGAAGGACACTCTGGCACAGAAGCATGTCTGCCTGGAAGCTTTATCTAGAGACCCGAGGTTACTGGGTGTGAGGAGACTGGGAGTCAATGGGCAAAATGGAAGAAAATGACTGCTTGGACTCTTACCAAGGATCCCATTCCAGGCTGCCATCCTTTTTTTTTTTTTTTTTTTTTAAATATTTTTATTTATTTCTAAGAGAGAGAGAGAGAGACAGCGTGAGCAGGGGAGGGTCAGAGAGAGAGGGAGTCACAGACTGAAACGGGCTCCAGGCTCTGAGCTGGCAGTCAGCACAGAGCCCGATGCGGGGCTCGAACCCACGAACCGCGAGATCATGACCTAAGCGAAAGTCGGACGCTCAACCGACTAAGCCACCCAGGCGCCCCAGGCTGCCATCCTTTTTGCCAACACTTGCAGCAAAGTGGGCTCTCATTCTCTTTGGAGGGCACTCTCTTTTTGGAGGGCAAACGACATCCACCCCTATCTGCTGCTTCCCATCCTCTGCAAGATAGTCTCATCCAGAAGATTCCAGAAAGGTGATCATGTGTTTAGGTGATTCCTCTACAGACAGGCTGACAAGATCACAAAGCGAGAAGTACTTTTTGTGTGCTCTCTCACTTTTCTCACTCCTTAAGGGGGTGGGGAGCTAATCTCAACATCCAGGAACTCATCTGAGGTTTGCAGATAGGCTTCGTGTTGTAGGAAGCTGGCGTGGCACTCCTCAGAGGCCATGTTATTCTCTTGTTGGACATTAACATTCACACAGGACAATAGCAAATATGCTCACTCTGGGCCCATGATAAGAGAGACAAAGCTAGGCTACTTCCTAACTTTGTTTAAGTATACAAAGACATAAAATCACCATTTAACCCACAGAAGACCAAACATGCCCCTCTCTTGGCTATGACGAGTGACTGCTCTTTACCAATTACAGCATATCCTTGCCCTGTTCTGCCCTTGCCAAAGATAGGTACCCAATCATAGAATTGCTCTACTTTTTGATAGCACCAGCTACAGAGCCAACCTTTACTTCCTTAGAGGCTCCTCAAAACCACCCCACCAAAGCCCAAATCTTCTAAGATTGAACACCTGGCTTACTGAGAATTCCCACAGATTTCTTATGACGAGCGTTCACTCTCACTGTGATGTTTAGTAAACTCAACTTCAACTACAAGTAGGCTCCTGATGTTATTTGGCTGGAGGTCATGGATATTTGTTGTCACATTGTACAAAAAAAAAAAAAATCAATTATACCTGACCTGTTGGAGTGAAATTACATTGCTCAAGTAGTTCAAACAGTTGTGGCAGCCACTTTATGGTACAGAAAAGTTGATAGGAACTCAAAATACTCCATACTAACCCCCATAAAAACTAAGTAGTAATCTCCAATGTCATAATTTTCTCCTCTTTGATGACTAAGTGTAATTGTCTACTTGATTTTATTTTTCATCTAAGCACAATATAAGAACTAAGTACAAGGACAGAAAGGAAGAGTAACAAGGAGGAAGGACAGTTCAACTAGAAGACAGCATGTGTGAGAACACGGAGGAGGAACCATATCCCTAGGCTCTTGGCACGGCCAGTGTTTAAGTGTGGCTCAAGAGTAAGCTTGACGGAAATGGGGCGCCTGGGTGGCTCAGTTGGTTAGGCATCCCACTTTGGCTCTGGTCATGATCTCACAGCTTGTGGGCTCAAGCCCCACACTTCGGGCTCTGTGCTGACAGCTCAGAGCCTGAAACCGGTTTCAGATTCTGTCTCCCTCTCTGTCCCTCCCCTGCTTACGTGTGCCTTCTCTTTCTCAAATATATACTTAAATAAAAAAAAGTAAGCTTGGTCTAAGGAGATTTCATAGTAAGGGTGTTTGTCAAAGAAATTGTTTGGGAAGTTTAGGCAAGGTCAGATGTAGTAGTTAATAACTTTGGATTCCATTTTGTAGCTGAAATTTTGACCCATTAGTAGAGGCAAAGTTGCAACAGGACCAGAACTACGTTTTTAATTAACTGAACAGAGCAAAAGATGGATTAAAGAGTAAAACGAATTGGTAGCCAACAAAGCCCATTTTATGAAAGAGGTCTTGAAATTACCAAATAGAGGACCTTATTCTTTATTTAAATCTCTCCACATGCAGGTGGGACAGCTTTTCTATTATTTCAGCAGTCAAGGGTTTTAAACAACCAAAGCAAGCCTTTCATAGAGCTCAAGGAACATTAATGCAGCTCAGTTAAATTATGAGTTCTAATTACAGTTTAATTAGAAGTAGAAAGCCATTTAGTTAGAACATGGCTTCCTATAGCTAGCTACAAAGCTTTATCTGCATCTTTGGTATGGATTTATAAAACCTTCTATGTACTAAATTAAGGAAGATAGGGATTGTTAATATATTCTGCAAAACTCATGGGTCCCAGGAATCACTGCTAGCAAATATTGGAAAGAGTATCAGAGTGCTGCTGAATTCCTATTCATGCTTCAATCCCTGTTTAAAACCAGCACCCAAAAGACCAAGGTGAGGAGTAATACAATTTCATCTCAATTGAATTTAACACTGATCAAATGACAGGAATGAAGAGGGGACTTTGAGAAAGAGTCTCAGCTCACCAGGGAAGAGTACTGGTAAAGATGTTCATAGATGAGCTGCAAGAAGGGGAGTGACTGAATCCCTGGAAGCAATGTCTCCAAGCAGAAGACACGGCAATCACAGCAAGGGCTGCAACTTAGCCTTGTGAAAGCTCCATTCCTGTATGCTGCCCATGGTATCCTCACATGGTTTTCTGAACTTTCTAGCACGTCAGAAACATCCACTTTGCCTCTGAGTGAATTAAATTCCTCAAAACAATAAAAGAAAAACAGTGAATGTTGAGATTTTTTCACTTTTAAAAACCTTTTATGCTTTTAACAGAAGCAACCGTTCTGAAAGCCACAACTTTCGAACTGCAAGAGATGGCCTTTGCTAAATCATGAAGAGGTGGCTCTTGAGAATCAGAGGGAAAACTCAAACAGATTGGGACTAACAGTAGGTTGGAAAGATAGAAGATGTAGATTACCCAGAGTGAGTGAGGGTGGCCTGGGTTGAAAGGGGCCTAGAAGAGATTGGTTGGGACCACAAAGACTCCACATGGAGAGGAGCAAATGCGGCAGCCTATTGGCTTAGGAAGAAATGCTGATTGCTTGAAAATTGTTATAATAGATTAATATATGGATAAAATAAAGTCCCCAAAGAGTTTGTGTTGAATGCTATTATTTTATGTGCTTGAAAGTATGTTGCACATGCTGTCAAAGTTAATGTAACATAGAGCATGTTTTTAGTAGAGTATGCCACAGTCACAATGATACATGAAGATACAAAAGTATAAGGCAGGAGGGTCTGTTCTGAATTGGGCCTTAATAGCCACCTGAGCAACCAACATAGTCGACAATTGACCGTGTGAGCAGAGATTAAGAGCACCCTTCCCGGCCCCACTTACATAGTTTCTGTACTCCTATTACAGAAGAGCTTTGGTGGGAGAATAGAAGAGTGAAATCATAAAGGAAGAGGATTTGCTGGTCACTCAGAGGGAAGCCCCAAGACTGTGTGCCATGATCATTTTGCACACAGCTGCCTGTCATTACTCCCTCTGGCATGGCCCCACAATGCATGTTGGATTCATTGCATTCCTGGTCTGCCTATTGACTCTACTGCTCAGGAAAGAGATTCTAGAGATGAAATGAGGTTATACGTTATACTTAGCACCTATCATCACCGTGGATTTTTTTTTTTCCTCCAAGAGGACATTTTTACACACAATGAAAGGTAATTCTTTGTATAAAGCTTAGTTTTATCAAATGCTTACTATATATATATATATATATATGGCTTATTTTCTACTGTTAGCCTCTGAGGAGTGAGAATGATGTGGTCTTACATTGTATGCAGAGGTCTTTTGGGGAATTCCCTCCAAAGCTACAGCTATAGTAAAGTGAGGAAGTTAAGACTGAGCAAGTGAAGCACAGCCTACAAGGCTGCTGCAACTGAAGCTTCTTCAATCCTACAGGGAGCTCTGGACCTGGAATGGCCTTCTGGAGTTACCCCAAACTGAGCTTTGGAGCTGGGCCTTGGTGTCCTGTCTCAATCAGTTATAGACCACAGGCGATCGAGGCGCCACCAGGGATGGGGGCCGTTCACTGAAGCCGAGGGCAACGTCCGTGAAGGGGGCAGCTGTGATCTACTGGAAACCAGGATTTCATAAGTACATCAGCCCTGAGGAGCCAGCAAAGAATCTCCACACATGCACAAGTTTCCACATGAAACATGATCACTGTAAGCATCAGAAACTATTATTTGAGCAATTCTTCCATTTCCCCCTTTGCAAAGACTCAATGAACATGGGGAAAAGTCTCCCACTACCACTCCACCAGCCTACCAGCTTCCAACGGTCACCTGTAATCCTGGACTATTAACTACTGGAGAAATTTGTAATTTGGGCCTGCCTGAAAAGTGATGAATGACCACATTGCTTGGATACTAGCAAATCTTGAGACCACATCATTAAAAAAAAAAAAAAAAAAAAAGGATAGATTATAGAAATGGGAATTTCTTGATTTTCTTTTCCCACTAGGATTTTACATGCAATGAAAAGCCATTCTGATCTATTGTTAGGTCAGCCCTGAAAATTGTCACATGTGGCATGAACACCGAGGGGCAGTCTGGAGTCCCTACGGATCAAAGTAGGAATACTAGAACCCAGCAGTGCTGGTGCATGATGATGGGCACGTCCTTCCCTTTCTGAATCCTTCTCATGGTCGATATAAATCCATCTGTTGGCCTTCACTGACTCTTCAGTACAACTGCAAACTCTTAGTGGGACAAACACGAAAACGTTAGAAAAAGCTGTCAAAGCAAAAAAGCTTAACTAGGTAGAAAATTTTAAGGTATAGGTTTTAAGTAGTTTTTAGAATCTAAAGTATGTAGGGGCACCTGAGTGGCTCAGTCAGTTAAACATCTGACTTTGGCTCAGGTCAGGATCTCATGGTTTGGAGGTTCAAGCCCTACACTGGGTTCTGTGCTAACAGCTCAGGGCCTGGAGCCTGCTTTGGATTCTGTGTCTCCCCATCTTTGTCCCTTCTCCACTCATGTTCTGTCTTGGTCTGTCTCTCAAAAATGAGTATTAAAATGTTTTTCATCAAAAATACCTAAATACATGTATTCATGCATACATCTGCTTATGTATGTGACTAATATTGTATCATTTGATTGTTTTCAAGTCAGCTCTCCCTCTTAGGTTAGGCTCAAACTCACAACCCTTAGATCAAAAGTCACATGCTCTACCAGCTGAACCAGTCAGGGAGCTTTCTATCTGTTCTCAATCTTAGTATGATCTTTCAGGACCTAAGAGATCTTCTGCTGATGACATGTTAATGTGAAGTTTAGAATTTCCATTTCACTTCCTTTCCTTTAGTTTAAAAGTTAAGATAAATTCAGTACTTTAAAAATAGGATATAATAGACTAATGCCACTTAAGTTGGTATCAAGCTAGTGTTTCTCCAAATGAACTCAGAGAGACATCTTCCATCATATTCAATTCATGATAAACTTCTGTGTTGGATTCTAGCAAGCTTTTCCTTTCCCATTTTTCCATTTGCATTTTTAGTCAGTATTATATATAGCGATATATAGATCTACATAAATGTATATAAATATATCACTAATCCAAATGGCTAATATTACAATTTAACAAAATAGAGAATGAATATAGAACTTCTTCAAACTTTCTTTCAGTGTCAACAGATCATTATTCCCATTTAATCGCTGCAACTTCAAGGTGAAGTCAAAACCACACTCAGATGAAGCCCGGTGTTTGATCAAACATGAGCTGAGAAAGACAAAAGGTCTGAAACATGGTATTATGAAGGAGAACACTCTTCAATTCCATCAAACCTTAATTTGTGTGTTTCTTCAATGTAAGCCTCTTGGACAGAAAAGGAAATAAGGACGAAGACAACCTGAATCTAATGAGCCCCCTGATGGGGCCCCACATGAAGCTGTGGGTTCAATAGAGCAAATGAAGAAATTTCAATGAATAGATAAGGGTTAATTCCTTTCCTGTTTTTGGAGTTCTGTTTTTAAAAAGAATTAAACAAGGAAACATTTTAGAGATGTGGAGAACATACTTACAGGGGAGAGTAAAGATCATTTTTAATTTCATTTCCCAGTAGCAGCCACCATTAATATTTTAATTACAGGGCTTCTTCTAGGCATTCTGGTTGGCACTGGAGATCAAACTAAGAAATGCTTGTATTGTTTTCTCTATGCAACAGGATACTCAAGTTTCTTATAACCTATTATGCAAATACATCATTATAGAAGAAATCAGAAAATCTAAACAAAATCAATTATCCTACCACATAGAAAAAAGGATATTTGTTACACCAACTGCCAAACTTTTTTAAAGGGTAAAATTAAGATCTGAAAAGCTTCTCTTATGTAAATGATAGATGATGAACATTTTACGTGCCTCTAGGTATCTCTGATTTTTGGCTATTAAAGAATGAAGACTGAAGTGTTTTTAAGGTATATCCTTCTGTTTTACACTTGTCTAATTACTTCCTATGAAAAGTCTAGAGATCAAATTGCTAAGCCAAACCGTAACAACATTTTAAGATTATTTCTAAGACTTTAGAAGGTTATACCAATGTGTAGTTTTACCAGAAGTACCTAAGGATACCTCTTTCATACTTTGGATGTTACTAGGTTAGCTTTCTAAACCAAAAGGAAAAACAATTCATTTTTAAAATTTTGTCTAATACTTGTTTTTGAGAGACAGCGATAGAGCATGAGCAGAGGAGGGGCAGAAGGAGAAGGCGACACAGAATCCGGATCTGGCTTCAGGCTGTGGACTGTCAGCAGAGTCCGACGCAGCGCTTGAACACATGAACCATGAAATCATGACCTGAACCAAAGTCCAACCCTTACCCAGCTTAGCCACACAGGTGCCCCAAAAACAAATCATTTATCAATGTGTATTCTTTGGGATTAGTATTAAGGCTAAGGAATTACACAGAGTTACTAGGTTTTTCTTCTATTTTTAGACTTCCCTTACCTTTTAATTGACATGTTTTTCTGCTATTTGTATTTTTTATAATAGTGACATTATTCCTTTATCACCTATTCAGTATGTTTATAGATTCTTCTTACAATTAAATTGGTTAAAATTACAGAGTGAAGTTAAATACTTGATAACAGAACCTTTGTTCTTATCTTAGTTTTGAGAATAAATCTGGTCTTCCAAATCATTAAGCTTGTCCGTTCATTTGAGAGTGACACAATGGAAATAATTTTTCTAATCCTAATGTATTTTTTTTTTTTTTAAATGTTGAGAGCACAAGTGGGGAAGGTTCAGAGAGGGAGACAGGATCTGTGCAGACAGCAGAGAGCCCGATAAGAACCTCAAAATTCAGGAACAGGAAGTTGGAAGCTTAAGCAACTGAGCCACCCAGGCATCCTCAATTTTTAAAATCAGGATGTGTTTCAAATTTTATCATATGCATTTTAGCATATATCAATATACCTTTTGATAAATAAGCAGTATCTAGTTTTTTCTAATGTTCAACTTCCCATTCTTGAAATTGATCCTCCTTGGCATTCAACATCTGTATCTGTTCTATCTATTCTCATTTTCAACCAGTTGTGCACGTAGGAGACCTCCTTTATTTCCCTATCACAGTACCTTTATTCCTTTTTAGTCTTATTACTTTTAATTGATTTTTATTTATTTATTTTTTAATGTTTTTTTTTCATTTTTTAGGAGAGAGAGAGACAGCGTGAGCAGGGGAGGGTCAGAGAGAGAGGGAGATACAGACTCTGAAACAGGCTCCAGGCTCTGAGCTGGCAGTCATCACAGAGCCTGACACGGGGCTCGAACCCACAAACCGCGAGATCATGACCTAAGCAAAAGTCAGACGCTTAACCGACTAAGCCACCCAGGTGCCCCTAGTCTTATTACTTTTATGGGACTTCTTGCAAGCCATCCCCCCTAACTTTGCTAGAATTACTTTGTTTCTACTTTGTTTTTTTCATTCTATGAGGGCTTAGGTTTCACGATCATTTCTGAGTTTTCCTGACATTTTTTGGGTATTACGTAATCTGACCTTTTCAAGTGTTACCTGTAAATTTTGTAAGCATATAGAAAACTATTTAACTGAACACTTCCTAGGTCCCTCTACACAATTCCTTTTATAAAGTAGGTTATTCATTTTCAGACCTTTATTTTTGCATGATTCAGCTGTCAGATTCCAGATGAAGAACATTCTCTAGAGGAAGGGGGGGTGTGAGCTGGTGACCTACAGCCTCCTCATTATTATCTCCTTTACTTGGTCAGTAAATCTTTTAGCATCCTAGAAACAGTTGGGGGAATAGGAGAAACACAGAGGATCATAGCTAAACACAGGCTCTGAAGTCACCTACCTGGTTCCTCACCCAATGTTGCTACTTACTAGCTCAAGTTCAAAGAACTGGTATTTTTAATACATAAAATTAGGGAGGTAACAATTCCCGTGTGAAAATTAAGTGTTTAAGCTAGCGCATTTCTTACCATCTATTAATTCCAGCATAGAGATTAACATCATAAATTATTATTGCCCTGTGTCTTTTATGTTCAAATCTGTAACTGCCACATTCCTTTTCCTTAGGTCACTCTACCGTAAGTATCCACCTCAATTACAAGAGCTGATTACAGACCAGAAAAAAGGAACAGAACACAAGTTACACTGTTCATTTAGAGTTCCTGGACTTCCCATGGTTCTGAAGGAAGAATCCATAGTCCCATCCCACACATCCCATGATGATTAATTCCTCTAGCTCCAGACAAAAGTTCAGTGGATCCCCCACCATCTTTAGGACTGCATCACTAAGTTGAGGAAAGAGCTGGATCTTGTAGAAGGTCAAAAGCACCTCTGAACAAGATCACGTCTCCATAGAGAGCATGTATTTGGCCAGTACTTGGTAGTTTCAGGTTGTCGTAGACATGGTTTCCTTGCATCATTGTAGATGATGGTTTACTCTTTCTTACGGTTCCTGGTAGATTTTAAGTAATGGATTAAGTGTGCCTTGGACGTTTCTACCAGAAATCTGGAACAATTTCAATAGCTCAATTGTGTCAAAGAACTCACTTGTAAAATCCTCCAGGCCAAAGCTCTTAAGTGATGAATCCTTAGTAAGTTATGAAATCAAGCATGGCCAGGGTCACCTGGATGGCTCAGTTGGTTCAACGCCCAATTCTTCATTTTTTGGCTTAGGTCGTGATCTTATGGTTGTTGAGACTGAATCCTATGTGGGGCTCTGCAGACAGCCCTGCGCGCCTGCTTGGAATTTTCTTTTCTCTGCCCCTCCCTGGCTTGCTCTCTCAAGTAAGTAAACTTAAAACACAACAAAAAGTTTTTGTTTTTTTTTTTTTTAGATCTCCTGCTTCTAAAGAATTGTTATTAGTTGGTATTTTCCAAATTTTGGTAAGATTTCCTACTTTTCTTGTTTTTTTAAAAATAGCTTTAATGTTTCCAATTACAACATTTCTCATTTTAAGTACATTATGTGTGATCTCTTTTCACTCCCCCCAATTTGCCCATTTATCGGTCTCCCCCAAGAAACCATTTATAGTTTTATTTTTCTGTTTTTATCCTTAGTGATTTCATCTTCTATTTTTCTTAGCTTAGTTTTTAATATATTTTTTAAGTTTATTTTTAGAGAGCACATGCAGGAGAACAAGTGTGGGAAAGGCAGAGAGAGAATCCCAAGCAGGCTCCACACTTCCAGCACAGAGCCTACTGTGGGACACTGAGGCGCCTCTCCCTAATTTTTAATTTTTCAAGATTCTCTAATAGGATGCATGGTTTTATTCTTTGTTGTTAATAAACCATTTGTAGCAAATTATTTTGTTCTGAATATAGCTTAGTGATGTTACAACTATAGTTTGTTTGCACAAATATTTTAATGATCACGAAATATTCTATGGTCCAAAAAGACTACAAATCTACCGTTCATTTTCTGCTTATAGGGGAGTTCAATTTTGTGGGTAATTATAAGCAATTCTGTCAAATTCTGTTAAAACTAATTTTACTGAATGCAGGTTATAAAAATGTGAAAGCTCATAAAAGCTAATACTTTCCACTAAGAAAATCTATTATATAATTCTTATAGTTCTCCAGACTTTTATGGAGTTAAAAAAGGTTTATTTTCAGAGCAATGTAGTAGGTTTATCGATAGTCAAAGAAAATATCACCACTTCCTCAACATCAATGACCTGTGGTAAATGACCAACATCGTCCACCAGGGGCTTAATGTTAATACTTTTGCTTATTGCCCTGAGATGGTCTTGGGTTTCCTTTTATGGAAAAAGTCTCTTCTGTCATCTTTTCCAGTCATGTTAGTTTCACTAGGTTAGGAAAAGATGTACATGACACCATGTATCTTTGTAAACCAAGTACTTAACTTTGTCCATAAAATTCTGGGGGTAAAAGGTGAAATCACAGAGAGAAGGCTCTGACAAACAACAAGGAGGCACTGCAAATACCCAGTGACAACACAGAGGGTGTGGTAAGGAAATCAAGGTCTTCTGCCTACAAGTGCTAGGAAATTTATCAGTGAGTGATCAAGCAATGCGATTGTAAGAAATGCTGAAGGATATGGAGAATGGAAAGAGTATTCAATGTTCGTCTATTAAGATTCTTAGGAAATTAAAATTAAGAAGAGCCATCTCCAAAGAGGGAATGACTATAAAGTTCCACAATTAAAATACATCAAATCTGGGGCAACTGGGTGGCTCAGTCGGTTGAGTATCTAACTTCGGCACAGGTCATGATTTCATGGTTCATGGGTTCGAGCCCCACGTCGGGCTCTGTGTTGATGGCTAGCTCAGAGCCTGAAGACTGCTTCAGATTCTGTGTCTCCCTCTCTCTCTAACCCTCCCCTGCTCTCATGGTCTCTCTCACTCTCCCAGGGAAAAAAAATTTTTAATTTTAGAAAAAAATGCATCAAATCTGATTGAATAAACAAAAGTCCTGAACATACTATCTACATCTTATAATCCTGGAAATATCAGAAGACATTGAATAAGAACTTTAAATCAGAGGAAGAGAAAAAGATTACCCAGCAAGAGGAAATAAACTGATAGAACGGTTCTAAATAGCAAAATACAGATCAGAAAAAAGGGGAAATTGAGGCACAGAGGTCACATACACTTCATAATGACTCATCACCTTGAAGAAGGTGGTCTGACTATAAACCTCACATTATTCAACACAACAATGCCCTTTGGACAGTATGCTGGAACACTGTTTTTGATTAGAGGCTTTTGAACATATTTCTCTCTATTCATTAACTAATTGTGAAAAGAACTATGGGTCTGCCTTTGAATAAATATGAAATCAGTCTGACTGGTATTAATGATGTTTAAAAAAATTTAAAGGAAGGGTTTGGAACACTCATAAGTGGTAGTAGTATGGATTATAGATTTCTACACTCACTCCAACTAAATTGTATTTATGTGTGTCTGAAGGTGAAACCCTCTCAATGTCATCCAAAATGGAAGGTGGGGGAGTTTTAATGGATGAAAATATTTCCAATTTTTAATTAGGCATGCTATATGTAGTAAATAGAGTAATCTTAATCAGCAGATGTCAATTTCCCACACCATCCTTAAAGTATAGGATCTTCAATGTAAGTGATCTGGGCAACAGATACTTAATTTAGTGAATGTTCCATATATATTAAGGATTTCAACAGTTTCAGATTGACTTACTTTCATAGCTTGTTAACTAGTTCTGAAAATAATCCCAAATTGAGGGGCTAAAGAGGATGGAAGTTCAGGTGAATGACCTTACACAGCATATACTTTGAAAGACAATCCTTATCAGCGCATGTATACATTTTCTCACAGCTCAAGAAGTGGGAAAGACATCAAATTCTCGAATTATTTCTGTATTTCACTTTATCAATGTTTCAGTACTGCACAGTACAAAAGAAAAATGCTCATTTATCAGGCAAGTCCCAGAAAACTGCTCTTCTGAAATTACTAATACTTTATTTCCTTTATTGACAAAAGCTATTCAATTAGTGACCACAGAATGGTGAAAGGACTGAGGTAGGCTCAATAGTCTAGTATTAAAGAAAATCTTCATTTAATACTGCAAATTCTTTCTAATAAACAGGCCTACTGGAAGGTGAATAGTATAGCTAGAGCTTAGCAAACTGGATTTAAATCCTTCTTAACTTATAACCTTTGAAAAGCTACTGTTATTTCATGTGTATGTGTAATACTTTCAAGCTTTCAGTGGGGATTAGACAAGATATGTATTAAATAAGGACTCTACAACTGGGAGTCCTCTTTATCTCCAATGAAATTGTGCTAGCATACGATAGAGGAGCTGTCTGGGAACTCCTGGGATCTGGCCCTATGATCAAAGGTAAACAGTCACACATTCCTGGAATATGCATGGTAGCTGCAGAACCTAGAAAGGCCATTACCAGAGTAGATTTTTGATCCAGAATTCCCTAATTCCACCCTACAGTCAATGAAGTCTACCCCCAAAGACCCAACCCTTCACACCAGATATACAATGTGTCCACCACTGTTTATGATGATTCATACCAGATCATTACGTATTACTCAGCAACAAAGTCACATGAAATAAAAGGTACAAGTGACATAGGAATGGATTGGGATAGGCAGCAGGGGTTAACCTACTGTACTCCAGTTCATAACTTAGGCTGATGGGACAGAGCTTCCTCAACAAGGGGCCAAATATCAGCTCTGTTCCAGCCTTTTAGATTTCTCCTGCTACTCTAAAGATGGAGTTCAACCTTTGGCACATGTCTCTATTAGGACATACCCAAAACAAACTGTAACCTCATTAACCCAGCACAGTTCCAGCTCTTACCCATTAGGAAAGAACTGGCCTGGGATGATGCCTTGGTCCCCTGTGCCAGTCATGAATTTCATACCCTCCAATAGACTTCTGGTTTCCAAGAGTCTCCACTCAATTCAATGAGGTCACTGAACACTCACGTTAGAGTAGTCCTATCTGAGTGCTGTGAATTCAGGAACGGTGCTAAATGCTTTTAAAAATGTATTCTTATTTAAGATCCCCAACAACTTCATAACCTGTGTAGGTTTTGCATTTCTATCTAAAGGAATTGAAGCACTTATGTTAAACAACTTGACCAAGACTCCATTTGAAGCATGGTCTGCTTATGACTGTCCTAACCCTCAAAGGAAAAAAAAAAATGAGTAAGCAATGCTGTCCTCCAGGAGCTGAGAATCCAGTAAGGGGCGAAACATAGGCACAACTCAACAACAAAAGTAGTTGACAAGTGCTCTAAGTCCATGCAGTTTTCTAAAAACAGGAGTCTCTCGAAGTAATGTCAGTTAATGACACTTGATAATAGAGCAACAGACTCATAATCCACATGAAACACATACATGGTAAACAGATCTGCAGTAAGTTTGCAGGGGTACCCTGACAGCTTCCAGAACCCAAAGGCTTTTGTTAGGCAGATATGAACATTATCTATACAAAGGAATGCCTGATCAAGATGGAGAAAAACACTACTAGGTAAAGAGTCTTGCAGAAGTCTGGGTGGCTCAGTTGGTTAAGCGTCCAACTCCTGGTTTCGGCTTAGGTCATCTCACGGTTTGTGAGATCAAGCCCCGTGACCAGGTCTGTGCCACAGCACACAGCCTGCTTGGGATGCTGTCTCCTTCCCTCTGGCCCTTCCCCCACCACTTGCTCACTCTCTCAAACTAAATCAAAACATTTAAAAAGGACAGTCACAGAATTTACCTTAGTCTGAGAGGATTAATACTGGAAACGCTCTTCCTTAGCAGGTCAGAGATCTCTAAGGCCGCCTACAGAGCAAAGTTAACAGAACGTTCTGTGGGCCCCAAGGCCCAAGCTTCATGTGTTACGGGGTATCAAGTTTCATGGTACCAAATTCGAACAGAGTCCCTTGCTACACTGGCTTTGATGGGTCACTAGGCAACAAAGATGGACTCTGAGGCCTGAAGATTATGGCCACGGATGAAGAGAATAGTCCTGGGTCTCCATCCTAATTTCGACATGCAGTCTTTGTCACAGAGATAAAGGCATGCTTCCTCTGCCCCTGCCTCTAGACTCAAGGATTATACCTTTATGGAACAGCACATAAAAGCAGCCATAAAGGGAGACAATAGCCACAAAGGGAGGAAAGGGCACTGACATTGAACAGAATCAACATTAAGTTTGAGGGTCTCTCTTAAAGCCGAGATTCCTTGCCAGTTCCCCCATCAAACCAGGACTTTTGGTCTTCTGACCAGTAAGAAACTACCACACCAAGCTCGGTTTCCCTAGAGCACTCCTTAACTGTATTAGAACATGTCTTTCACCTTCCTCTCCTCATGTATCCTCCTCATCGGATGAAGAGGTCCAGGAGGGTGAGACACAGGTGACACACAGCTTCATCTCCGCTTCCCATGAAACGCCCAGAATTCGAGAGAACCCCAAAAACAGACCACCAGAGACCAGAGTCAAAGCCAAGCGGCAAGGGTTGTTTATTTGCAGGTTCGAACCTGGTCCTCCGCGCACTCGTTGCCGGTGACGCTGAGAGGCCCCGAACAAAGCCTCTGCAGCCTTTTTATAGACAAAGGTAAACAAGTCATGGGGAGGGACAGGAGATTTCCATGGTTACAAGTTTGCCATTGGCTAACATTAAAATGTGAACATATACCGCATCTGATTGGTTCCCACCATCAGGTTTTTGGCGGGATCCAATTATAATATTTGGGGTACCTTTGAATTCAGCCTATCATAGAGCGAGTTTGAAGTCTTGTTTGGCGACTAACAGGTTAACATCTCTCTCTCCAGGCCCTTCCCTCAGCAAGGTATGGGGTGGCCGCTGGCCTTTTCGGATTGGCTTCCGCCAGGGTGGGGTGATGGGGTGACAGGGGGAACATGAAGCTAGTCGCTTGGGCAATCCGGCGGCGGGAAAGCAAGCCTTAAGCATTGTTACAGAAGCAGAAAGAGCTGGTTAGGTATTAGCTTCCCGTAGCGCAGGCATCTGTTCAGAAGCGGAAAAGCTGGTTAAGTTTATTTAGGCCTCTCATTCCCCCCTTTTCTTTGGTACTTGGGGAGCCAATCTTGGGTCCCATTGACTAAAGGGACGATAAGTCTCCAGTATCTACGGGTTGGTACTGTGACCTTAGTACCATTACCTGGATTGTACTGAGCTTATCTCTGATAAAGTTTAACAGTTTGTTGAAGACAATGGGGCCTATGGTCAGAAGTAAGAGAAGCAGTAAAAGGGGGCCGGCCAGAGCCGAGAGTAAAGCAGTGAGCCATGGGGATCCGTTAAACCAGGACGTGAACCATCCCTCCTGTTCCCATTCCTGTTTTCTTTTGGCGAGGCCCTCTCTGCCTTTGGCCGTTGATTTTCTAACGCCAGAGTGGTTAGCGTAAAAATAACATTTTTCTTTTAGGGCTGCACATAGGCCTCCCTGTTGGAGGAACAACAGGTCTAGTCCCCGGCGATTATCCTAAATAGGATTACAGATCATTATAAATCTTAAAGCTTTTTCTATTCAACCAAAGTGGCAATAATAGATCTTAACATAATATAGAAACCAACCAATTAGAAACCAACATTGATTGGGGTAGCTCCTTTAACATTGAGAAGATTTAACTATGCAATCAAAGACCTAATAAAGATGAAACCTAAAGCTTCGGGTTTTCTTGGCAGAAAAAGGAGAAAACTTTTGTTTACATTGTCTTATCAAGAGCAGATTTACAATCCAAGAAAACTCTGTCTTTTGACCGGAGAGAAAAGCAGAGTTTTAGCCTTATACCAGTGTACTTTTTAAATTCCATTCATTTCAACCAGTCTATCCTGAGCATATATAAAATTCCTTTTTAAAGATTTTCCTTCACAGACCTTCTACATCTTTTCTTTGCCTTTAAACTTTGTCCCAAAGCCATTTCTCTCTAAGCAACCAGTCTTATTTAGGACAAAATTACTTTCTTTTACCCTCAACAAAAATGTATTTCCATTTCTTATATCCTTTTTTTATGGATCTCTCAGTTTTTTTATATACAGGGTTGCTTTCCATCAGTCTTAAGTACACTTAGCAGAATTTTAACTTGGGAAACCTTAGTCTCCAATTGAGGACCTAGTAACCAATTGAGAGGTGTTTACACTAGAATTTTTAAATCATTTTTTAAAAGGTCTAAATAGTCTTACTTTTTCTGCAATAGGAAGCTGAAAACTCAAACCTATGTTTAGTAACTATGTATTTTATTTTGATAGAAGTCATGCAATTCAGGCCAGACATGTTTTCAAAAGGAGTTAGAATGCAAAAGGGAGGAGAGCTATCTAGTCTCCGCCAGTCTCCAAGGTCAATTTAATTAAGGTCTCTTTTAGAGTTCTATTTATTTTTTTTTTTTATCTGTCCTGAACTCTGGGGTCTGTATGCACAGTGTGATTTCCAATTAATCCCCAGGGCCGTGGCTAAATTCTGGCTTACTTTGGACACAAATACAGGTCCGTTGTCTGACCCTATCATCTGAGGAAAGCCATATCTTATGAAGATGTCTTTCAGGAATTTCTCACGTTTGGTTGGGAGTGTTCGGCGGACAGTGGTTCCTCAGCTCCTTGGTAGGTGTTTTTCCTTATCAAGGGCCATTACTTTACCGTGGAGATCCCGGAGCTAGCCATCCGCAATGACGAGGAGCTTAACAAGCCGCTAGAGTCTAGGTCAAACCCCGCATCTGGTGTCAGCAGCGTTTCAGGCAAGCCTTTAAGTGCGTGGTGGTCGGCGATGGGTGAGTGCGCCTTGCGGAGGCCACGGGTTGGGCGGGGACGCCCCCAGATACCTTGCCCGGGCTGGGGCTGGGCGTATGGCTCCGGGGATGTGGAAGCCACGGGGGTGCAGGCGGCTGGCTTGGGGCCTGTGCCGTGGCCCTCATGCCCTGATGTCCCTACCGCGCGCTCCTCAGAATGTTGAGTCCAGTGTCCATTAGGAACTCAGTGGATCGCCCTTTTACTTTTAGGGTTACCTTGGGTTTGGGGAGGGGTGCCGAACCCCGTTTCCCCTAGTCACTGTCATTTCCCATTATTAGATTGAGAGTTTCAGATTTATTCTTGGGGCATTCTTTGGCCCAATGTTTTTTTCTTTGCCGTAGGCGCATTGATTTTTGCTTAATTGGGGGCGCCCCTCGAGCCGCTGGGAGTTCTCCTTACCTTCTTTTCCTGGAGCCAACTGTCTGAGGCGTCTTTTCCGGTCCTCAGGTTCCGCAGTTCCCGCGAGTAGCATCTTGGCTAGACCCTGGTTTTGTCTCTTTTCAGCCCTTACCTGCTTGTCCTCTGCACTGTCCCTGCTGCTGTGTACCCTCTCTGCCACGACTACTAGACCTTGGAGGTTCTTTTCCCTAGACATTCCAGTTTCTGAAGTTTTCTCCAATTGTTGGGAGCAGACTGACAAAAGCCATGGCCACCGCAGCTAAGTTTTGCTGGGGCCTCTGGATCTATAGGAGTGCACTGGCGGAATGTCTCTATTATTCTTTTAAGGAACACTGCTGGGCTTTCCTCTGGTCCCTGACTGACAATGTAGGCTTGCGAGCTGCAGCCTTGAGACCTGCCAACAGAGTCTGGCGGTAGACTAAGAGACTCTCCTTACCTTCAGCCAAGTTGTAGTTCCAATCTGGTCATGCCAGGGGAAACCCAGCGTCATTTTGAGCCTGGTCAGTAGTGGGAACTCCAGTGGGCCCAGGAACCAATTTTCTGGGTTCAGACTGGATTATTTTTCATTCCTCAGTACTGAACATGCCGGGAGCCGCACCGGCCTCCCTGGACGGCAGTCACAGCAAGGAAATGTCAGTGTCTGCACAGCTTCAGCCATGAGAAATAAAAACCGGTATCTCCTTCTGCTACTATTATACTACTAGCTCCTGCTGGAAATAAGCCTATTGGTATTGACCAGGCCTCATAATATTCCATATTAGACACATATTCTGAACACAGACTGAACACAGATACCTCATAAGGAAAAGTATATTCCTGCCTTTACAAAAGAGACTTTAGACGAAAGCTCCGTGGGCAATCGTCAAAAGGCTCTTCCTATGGGCCTTGCAGACCCAAGACTCAGACAATAAAGGGGGTTAAGAACACAAGAGTTACAATTGAGCCTGGCCCCGAGACAAAGAGCCTAATCTAAAGTTAAGGTACAGATAAGGGCAGAACATAAGTTACTACATTTATCTTTGCTAATTGCTGAAGCATAGCAGCCCCTTCCTCAAGGCCCACATTCCACAAATATTTTCCCTTACACTGGCAGCTGGGATGAGGATAGATAAGAGTAACTAAAACATAACCCAGGCGCAAAGACTGACATATTTATGGCCCCCATGGTGCTTGCACATTCAGCATCAAGGAAAAGGCTCATTCAAGCAATTTAGGAATAAGCCTAATATACATTTTACAAATAATTAGCCCTTGTAAAAATTCTGTCTTCTGATGTTATATTATCATTGAACCTTAAAATAAAGACATCAAAACCGACAGGACAGAGATGCCTGCCTGGTGATCAGAAAGAATCTCAGGGGCAAGACAGTTGAGTCCCGTCCCTCAGGTGTCATTCCACGGCGGCTTTGGGTCCCTTGGGCGGGGCCCATTTCCCCAGGGCCGCTGGGTCCGGTGGGGCAGGGGGCCCCTGTGGTTCGGGTGGCACCTTTGTTCCTCCTGCTGGGTCCTGTGGAGGAGGTTGCCTAAGGAGGGGGAGAAGTTAATTTTTCCTCCGTTTCGCCCTGTAAGAAAGGGTAGAGCGGCGCAGAGGGTTCAGTTTTCTTTTTCGGCAGCTCCAAAGCCCGGGAGGGCGGGTGCTTTTTAGTCACCGCCTGGGTGTCAGGTTTCTGTGGAGGCAAGAAACTTTTAATCCAAGGGGGTGGGTTATCAACCAGATCAGCCCAAACCATGATGTCCGGTGGCCATTTCACATTGAAAGTGGGCCGTTCTGTGCAGCAGTAAGTTTAAAATGGACCCTTCCTAACAGTCACTGAGAGGTTATGGGCTAACATTAAGTCTAGGGGTTTGGATGAAGTCTGTCTCATAACGTCAGTCTCAGTCACAAGGTAATAAACACCAACAGAGAAAATTGACAATTCGACATAGACATACACAGAGAGAGACCGATAACAGAGTTCGCTGCGCACAGACACAGACACAGAGAGACCGATAGTAGAGTTCGCTGCGCACAAACACAAAAGGCTAGCCACCTGAAAATGGCGCCGGCCCCGGACCGCGCGTCACCCGAAAATGGCGCGCCCCGACCGCGCCACCCGATGCGCCTGCCGATGGCGATCCACCCCAAATGGCGCCGGTCCCGGACCGCGTCACCCCCTGCGCGCCCCGCGCGCCACCCTGGGGGCCGCGCTGCCCGGACCGCGCCACTCCCAAATGGGCGCTGCCCTGACCGTGTTACCCAAAATGGCGCGGCCCCGACCTCCCGACGCGTAACCGGCCACTCTGAGGGGCTGCCCCCCGAATGGCGCCGGTCCCGAATCGCGCCACCTGGAAGGGCGCCCCGAACCCGGCGCTGACCTGAAATGGCGCCGGTCCCGAACTGCTGCTACCTGAAGAAGAAAGGCGCCCACCGTCGCCACCTGGACCGCGCGTCACCCGAAAATGGCGCCGGCCCCGGACCGCACGTCACCCCAAAATGGCGTCGGCCCTGGACCGCGCGTCACCCGAAAATGGCGTCGGCCCCGGACCGCGCGCCACCCCAAAATGGCGCCGGCCCCGAACCGTTGCCACCTGAAGAAGGCGCCGGCCCCCAACCGGCTCACCCACAGAGGAAGGCGCCGGCCTCGAACCGGTGCGCCCGCCGGCCTCAAACCGGCTCACCCGCCGGCCTCGAACCGGCTCACCCACAGAGGAAGGCGCCGGCCTCGAACCGGTGCGCCCGCCGGCCTCAAACCGGCTCACCCACAGAGGAAGGCACCGGCCTCGAACCGGTGCGCCCGCCGGCCTCAAACCGGCTCACCTGCCGGCCTCGAACCGGCTCACCAGATGGGTACCGTAGGACGTCTCCCCGGTCCCGACCGACTGCTCTATAGCGCGTCCGCCAGAGCCAGTACAGTCCCCGATGCAGATTCCGCGCGGCAGAAACCGAAACAAACAGATAGAACAGAAACTGACGCTGAGACAAACAGACAGACAGAGCCGGCTCACTTACCGATCGGTCTTAGGAACAACCCGTTGACTTGGGGTCTGGTGGGTCTGGAGGGGAATTATCCCGGACGAGCCCCCATATGAAACGCCCAGAATTCGAGAGAACCCCAAAAACAGACCACCAGAGACCAGAGTCAAAGCCAAGCGGCAAGGGTTGTTTATTTGCAGGTTCGAACCTGGTCCTCCGCGCACTCGTTGCCGGTGACGCTGAGAGGCCCCGAACAAAGCCTCTGCAGCCTTTTTATAGACAAAGGTAAACAAGTCATGGGGAGGGACAGGAGATTTCCATGGTTACAAGTTTGCCATTGGCTAACATTAAAATGTGAACATATACCGCATCTGATTGGTTCCCACCATCAGGTTTTGGCGGGATCCAATTATAATATTTGGGGTACCTTTGAATTCAGCCTATCATAGAGCGAGTTTGAAGTCTTGTTTGGCGACTAACAGGTTAACATCTCTCTCTCCAGGCCCTTCCCTCAGCAAGGTATGGGGTGGCCGCTGGCCTTTTCGGATTGGCTTCCGCCAGGGTGGGGTGATGGGGTGACAGGGGGAACATGAAGCTAGTCTCTTGGGCAATCCGGCGGCGGGAAAGCAAGCCTTAAGCATTGTTACAGAAGCAGAAAGAGCTGGTTAGGTATTAGCTTCCCGTAGCGCAGGCATCTGTTCAGAAGCGGAAAAGCTGGTTAAGTTTATTTAGGCCTCTCACCCACATACAGGACAGAGCGATGCTTAACAGCAGATTCCAAGTTATACCCACCCGGAGAGGATACTCCCCAAAAATAAGAAGATTAAATAGACGAGGATGAAGAAGGTAGAAGGCAGAGACCAAGTGAACACAATTAGGTTTACACCTTTTGACAATTCCCGGGTCATGGCCGACAACTGCAAATACACAGATGGGAGTGCCGGCGCGGGCCAGAGTGAGTGACCAAACCCACGAAGCCCTCAACATCTAATTCACAAACACTAATTCTGGTCTAACTTCAAAATACAGGAATTCAGCCGCTCCTCACCACCCCAAGCCCACCAACATGCCTCACCTGGTTTTCTGTGCCAGCCTCCTAGTTAGGAATCTGCCTCCGTGGCCTCCACCCCACAGGCTTAGCAATACAGCTGGCAGAGCCTTTTAAAAAACAGTGGATCACAGCCCAGTTCAAAACCCTCCATCAGATTCCCCCACACCTAAAAATCCCACGATTCTACTGTAGTTCAAAATGCCTTACAGGGTTGGGCCCACTTCTCCCAGATACCATCCCTATCTTGGTTCCTTCTGTTCGCCCCCCCTCACCCACTCCACCCAATAGCTTTCTTGCTATTCTGTGAGCACCTCTAGTAGTTTCTAACTCAGGACCTTTGCACTGCCTATTTCCTCTGGCACTTTCATTCTGAATATCGTTAATTAATAGGAGCAGTGAACCTTAAGTTTAAACTCAAATGCTACCTTTTCTGAGAGCTCTCTCTTATCCTCTCCATCTAACCTAGAATCTCCATTATTGATGATTCTCATTTTCCGCTTTATGCTGGAAGAATTAGCACTATCAAATGTTATTCCCTGTAGGAGAGAAAGCTTCATGACAGCACAGACTTGGTCTCTTTCCACTGCTCAATCCATAGTACAAAGTCTGAGTAGGTATGCAACAGATATTAAATGATTTGTTACCAAAATAGCATTAAGTAGTCTAGGAGACTGCAGCCTCCAGGAGCAGACAATTTCAAGGACACTATAGTCCAGAGATCAGTGAACAGTCCTGAGAAAGGAACTTAGGTAGAAGTACCATAGCCTTCCCACCCCAATACACACCCACCTTCTGCTTCACCAAGTTAATTGCAGGATATCCTGACAACAAGTGCAACATAGTTACCCACAGCCAAATTGTGGCTTATGGAGAGCACAAGGAAGTTTACCTGAGAACTTTTGAGCATAAACCCTGATCAGCAACTCTCTAGCTTCAGGACCTAGGCAAATTAGCTTATCCTTCTAAGCCTCTGTTTTCTCATTAAAAACATTAAACGGTGGGGTTTTGCAGGACTACATGCAATGATTTTAATGAGCTAATGTATATAGAAGGACCCAGAATATTAACAAACATTCAGCAATTGTTTAACATGAATCTGGTCTCCAAGGCAGCAAGATCCAAACTACCCAAACCTTCATCTTGGACCTCGAGTAGGATAGTGTCCCAGTACTAGATTATGAACAGAAATATCCAGAAAAAGGTCTACTACTAGAGCTAACCACCTCACTGATACACTAGTGTCAACGGAAAGTCAACCTATGTGAATGCACTGGAAATTTACTAACAGTTTCTTCTCTGCCCTCAAGACCTTCCCCAGGGCCCAGCATGATCCCAGGCAGGAATATCACCAAGCTGAAAAGGGGGCTGGATGTTAGCAGGTTCTGACAGTTCAAAAGTCCATCCCCAAAGACCTTTGGGTGCTTCTGGCTTTCAGTCAAGGAGCTCCTGAAAGGCAGGTGTAGAAGTCGTTTTGAAGAACAGTTTACAGATTGTTCAGCTAACATTAGCTGGTGAGTACACTTTGGGAAATAACTGATCATTTTTGCCTCTCACCACAACACAGCTTTCAACACTGATGCCTCTTGCTGTGCAAACACATGAGGGCAGGGGCGCCTGGGTGGCTCAGTCGGTTGAGCGTCTGACTTCGGCTCAGGTCATCATCTCACAGTTCATGGGTTCCAGCCCATCAGGCTCTGCGCTGACAGCCAGCTCAGAGCCTGGAGCCTGCTTCAGATTCTGTGTCTCCCTCTCTCTGCCCCTCCCCTGCTCACTCTGCCTCTCTCTCTCTCAGGAATCAAAAAACATTTAAAATTTTTAAAAAAGAAAGAAAAAGAAAACACATGAGGGCAGGGAGAGTCCAGAAACTTCTAAATCCCAGTGACCAGGCTAGCTTTCCCATCACAACTTCGGTCTAAGAAAGGGATGGCAAATTCACGTTAAATGAGGCCATCTGGCCCTCCCAAGCTTGCACTTTCATCATGGCCTGTTTCCCAGGGAGCGTGGACATGGCCTTGTCAAAGTATTCTTGGCAGGTATGGTCAGGAAGTTTGAATTGAAGAAGAAAAGCCATATGAGAAAAGCCAATTCCTTCTTCCTCAAGATTGTTAAGAAGAGAGAACAACAAGCTTTCTGTGAGCCCCTTACTCTTGCCATGCAGTGCACAACCCCAGCCTAAAGACGACAGATCATTTTCCTCCCCCACTTCCCACCCTGTTCTGCGTTCCACCACACATTGACCATTTGGAAACCTACTCCATGTATTCATTGGCCCTAGCTGGCTCTTCAGCAGGGTCTTTAGCATTCTCCTTAAAAGTATTACTGAAAATGTTCTATTTGGGCTCTTGAATGTTCCATAGTGGCTCCTCCTTTGGGGCCTTTATATCACTCTTCCCACTGCTGGGACTCCCTCCCTCTTTGCCTCATTAATGTTTCGCAAAAGTACCACACTAACTCTTATGATAGAAAAATGCTTTTTTTAATTCAAGCGAACTGTTCACAAGACAGCAATTTTTTCATCTTCTAGAAAAAGAGATGTGGTTTCAGAAAGGTTCAATGACTTGCTACAGATTACACTGCTGAAGGACAAAGCTGGGCCCAAATGCTGAGTCTTCTGAATTTCAATTCCCAACATATTCCATGACATCAATGAGCTCACCTAAATGCCTAAGATGGCTTCAACCCAGAATGAGTCAGATTACTGTTGGCAGTTTATTTCCTTCAAGAGTGGAATGCAGAAAGACTGAGTAAATTTTTGCAAAAGACCATCACATTCTCAATAAAAATATGTGCACTGATGACCAGGGTGCTCTTCACAATTCATTGTTGCACCAACCCTGTTTACTGCATTCCATTAAGAATCCTAGGAAGAAACAGGAAGGGGTATGATACAAGGGTAATCAAGGAGCTACAAAGGAAGATAAATGAACAGCAAAAGGCACACTTCCTTTTGTATTAAAAAGGTTCCCCCCATGACAGAAGTGGCATCTAGGAGAGCAGGAGCTTCTGTAACCACATAAGAACAGAGGGGTGATGCCCCAGTGCTCAGTGCTCTATCACTTACAACATGTTATCTAACCTCTATAAGGTTGAGCCTCTGTGTCTATAAAGATAATAATTCTACTACATCATAGTGCTTTATGGTACACTAAAAAGTTTGACATAAAGCCCTGAGAACACCATCTAAACGATTTCAAATTGCCATGTTACCTATCTTTAACTTTTTTTTGTGCTAGACAGCAATCCTGAAATGAAGATGCCTTCTCCTTTTATGCCTCATCTGTCTGACCTTGGGCAGGTCACTCAATCTCACAGAGCTCCAGGTTCCTCTTCTCTAGACAAAGACAATCATAGCAGACCTACCCACTTCACAAAGTCCTCAAGAGTCAGATGAAATAGCATAGTGTAGAATGTTTTGTAAACAACATCAATATCCTGTGATCAGTCTTCATATTTTAGACAGGTTTATTAATATGGGAGCTGAACCACTGAAGACTTCAAGCAGCGAAGGGCACCTGGATGGCTCAGTTGGTTAAGCATCTGACTTCAGCTCAGGTCAGAATCTCAGGGTTTGTCGGTTCGAGCCCTGTGTTGGGCTCTGTGCTGACAGCTCAGAGCCTGGAGCCTGTTTCAGATTCTGTGTCTCCCTCTCTCTCTGCTCCTCCTCCACTCATGTGCTCTCCAAAAATGAACGTTAAAAAAAATTCAGGGAGTGAAATGTCCAAATCCTCTTTAGTCCAGATGGATGAAATAGAGAGGTTTATGTAAGATGGGGGGGATGCTGTCATGTCCATCACTTATTCCTTTATCTGATTACAAATCCTTATGGAATACAGGATATGTGCTGGTCACTTGAGTTGTGATGGGGATACAGCATAGACAAGGCAGGTGGAGACTTGGCCCCAGCATTGAATGCATGTAGGAGCAGTTAGAAAGCCAGGACGCATTGCTGGGTGATTCAAGCCCATTAAGGAGGAACAGGGAATAACACCCATGTAATTAATACTTGAGTGGGAATCCAAAGGACGCAATTAATGAAGCCAAGGGAAGGGCATCCCTAAAGTGGTAAAATTGGTCCAGAAGCCCCAAACAAAGAACCAGTATGAAACATTCAAGAGCCTTAAGGACATCAGTGTGCAAGGGCCCAAGAAAGTGAGAAGGGGGCAAGAGCTGGTGAAGGCGACAGGCACCCAGAGGTTTTGATCTTTATTCCAAGAACCACCACCAACCCCCACACAATTAAAATGAAGATTAACATTTTGGGATCTAACCCACTGGGAAGAATGTGTGGGAGAGACATGCGTGCTGCAGGAAAGGCAGGGAGGCAGGGCTACTGCAGTGGTCCAGACAGGTTATCATGGCTCTTAGTGAGCAGAACCAAAGACAGAAGTACATAAAGGAAATACTGACAAGCAAGGAGCCCCAGAAGTCAGTGCTGAGCAGCTACAGGGTGAGGTGGAGACGCCAAGGTGGACCCCCCCCTCCCCGTTTCTGCTAGGAGCAGTGAGGCAAACACAATTAGTCTGACACCAAGAAAGTGACAGAATGTGTACTCAGCTCACAGGCATCCAGCTGGAAGTATTAAAGCAGTGGAATGCAGAGAACATAGAACCCTGAACCCCATCTAAGCTAGATCTACTTTAGGCTAAAATGTGTAGAACTAAGGGAAAATGTTCCCTTCTGATGTAGGGGAAAGGATGACCAACTGGAAGGGGACAGAAACCGATTTCCTAAGTCAGATACGCCCAAGACAAAGTCACTACCATTCATTAACCTTCTGCTCTGACAATGCTGTCCTTGACCTGATGGCATTTATAGTCACAAATGGGGGCCTATGGAGCTTTCCGATCTCTTTACTAATACAGAACAGATTTCCTTATCGGGACAACAAGGATTGATGTTTGACAGAGAGCAGGGAAAACAGAATTGAAGCAGTGGGGCTAATGGGCTGGAGCACGGTTGGCTTTTTCTTACAAGCAGAGCTGGCTGACCCCTGACGTCCTCAGAATTTGTAGCACTGGGACAGCCTGTGGACCATCACACCTCCCTAGGACCTCTCCTGGCATGGGCCATCCTAGGTAACAGCTGCATTGCTCTTCTGGTCAGTTCCTCTTGCCCATACTCTTTGTTCCATGAGTTAATGATCCTGGGGCATCAGCTAGTGTGCCGATGGGAAGCTCAGTAAAGATTAGGAAAAGAAATGTGTGCTCAAAAGCTTTTCTTGCCCTTAGCACTTCAGCGAAGCATCCACATTTGATGTCCAGTTTTGCTATTGGCTAGTCTGTGTTTTGGGACACATCTTATCCCCTTCACTGAGTTGCCTCAACTGCAGAATCGGATACTGAAGATTTTCTAGGATCACCAGGAGGTTAACACAAAAAACGTTCCAGATGAGCAATGGATGCACAGAAAGATGCTATTTTAGAAAAATTTTTTTCCCAAAGATTGAGAAGTTTATATAAACTAAGATTCTAGGAACTCTCCCCTCCCCCTGAGATACACAGTCCTAAGGTATACAGTCAAGATAGCATTCTTCATCCCCTCAATCTCAGGAGCCAGTTCTGCCTGCATGCTGCAAACACTGAAAAGCATGAAGATCCTCTTGGTCCTGGATCAGGGTTTCTCAATTTTAGCTACACATTTCCTAACACTGATGCTCAAGTCCTCTACCCACACTGGTTATTGGAACCCCTCAGCATGGGGCCCAAACATCAGTATTTCAGGAAGTACCAGGTGATTCTATAGTATAGCCAGAGACTAGAACCACCTGTTTGTTTTACTAAGCTACCAGGGAATTCTTCCATTCATTAAAATTCCATTAATATCTAGCTACCCCCCCCCCTTCTCTTACCCTAGCAATCAGTCAGCCTTCTTCCATCTTGATGCTGGCCTTGTATTAGTATGTTTACAACCTAGAACCATCTAGTATCTCCTGGAAGAGACACACATCCAGTATTTACCGATTAACAGCATAACCTTGTTGGCATTCCCTTGCTTAGAAAGGCAGCACATGCCAGGCCACTGGGAGATAAGGCAGGAGGCTGTAGCTGAGAAATGGTGTGAACCCCACATACCCAGGAGACAGATTCTACTCTCTGATGGCTGAGCAAATGGATGGAATGACTCTGGGGGGGAGTTGGGCATCTAAAGGGAAGCTCATTACCTTAAGAGGGGCAGCTATATGGCAGGCATCTTTAGCAACCTGATTTAGTATAGTCTATTAACCTGTTCAGTTGCAATCTCCTGGAATAAAAATGTCAACGAAAGTAGTTAATTGCTAGGGGAGAAAAAGCTAAACCTGTAGAACAGTGCCCCACAAATTCCTCACACAAGATCGATGGTTGGGGAATGGATACATTCACTTTGCCCAACAGAGACTCTCTTTCTGATACATCTTGAGTGAGTCTCAAGGATGGGCACCAAACCAAAATGGCAGAAGAGAGCCTCCAAGGAAGACCAAGTCAAGTACCAGAGAAGCTCAAGTATCACTTTGGTTACAGTTTACATAGGTCTTTTTTTTTTTTAAATCTTATCCTAATAATCCCCTTTCCACTCATAAAAGGAAATAGAGAAATCTAGCTCCCCCCATGGTCTAAGAAGAGGAAGTTAAATGGCTATCATATTGGGTCTTTGTTCTTAGAGAAGAAACCTCAACCCCTTTTAATAGCTGACAAGCCAGAACATCCACATACTTCCTCATTTTCCTTACATCCCAAGGCAAAACTCCAGAGGAAGCCAACATTAAACAAGGACACAGAGGAAACACTTTGAGAAAATTGGAGGAGAACAGGAATGTCCTGGGGAGAGCAGGAATAGTACGTCTCTGAATTTAATGTGTCATGTCCATAGGACCCTAAATGAAGCAGAAGGCTAAAATAAGTTGTTTGAAAGGCACTTGAGAAACACGTATAGAAATTACAAGAACATTCTGATTAGGATTCGCCAACCTGAATTCAGAAACGGAGGGGGGTGGGGGCACAAAACCATGCCCTGCTTTAATACCTGCTGCAGCCTTTGAAGCTCTTTGTTCATTTGACAATGAGTTAGTGAGGGCAACATACTCCTGGTTTTTCAAAAAGAAAAAAAAAAGAAAAAAGAAAAAAAGAAAAACCTTTTGACATTGTTTAGCTTGTGGAGATAATAGCCCAAGCAAATGTCACAGAATAAAAGAGAAACTAAAGTTTTCAGTAGACAAGTCCTCAGGCCAGGAGATTAAAGGAAAGTCCCAGGCAACTCCAGGGTTCTCCTAACATGTGGTGGAGCTTATGGTCCTGGGGTCAGGAGAGATCTCCCTTTCAAGCCCTTTAAGGAACAATTATTTCTGGGAGACACTTCTAATCCCACCCAAACCATCTTCAAATGTGTTCTCCTGGTCACAAAAGATAGGAAAGGATGAAAAGGGGTACACAGGGCAATCTAAAACCACATCCTTGCTGAGACTAGTAACAGAATCCAGGCCAGAACCTGCTACTACTTAGTAGTATAGTAGTTATATTCCAAGAAAATTGTTCACAGGGTAGATCCGAGGTGTTCTTACTTTAGAAGAGTAAAAGGGTACAGAGAAACTTTTGGAGGGTACAGATAGGCTTATGCCCTAGTTTGCAATGATGACTCCATGGGTATAGACTTCTCTCTCAACTCATCAAGTTGTACGTGTTAAACAGGTACAGTTTTTTGCAGGTCAAGTACATCTCCATGAAGTTTAAAAACAAACAACCACCTCTGATTTCTACCTCAAATTTTTCGCCCTCATTAGCCTTTTCCAGCTGCTTACTCCTAACAGTCTCTGTGAAGATCAAGGTTAGCTCTTACGACAGAAGCCAGTGCTAAGGGAGAACTTAGATTCGCCTTTCAGGTTTTCTCTAGTCCCTCTCCTATCTTGCTCCCCCTCCTCTGTTCAAGTTTCCATCCACTGCCCGCAAGGATAGCTCGGGAGATAGACGCCAGGCCTTGAGGAGATCCATGCACCTCTTCCACTAGAAGCCCACCCATAGGAATGGGTTTCTAAGAGCCATTTATTATACCAGCCAGATCTCTAACCCTTTGGAACTTAGATATGTAAGTGGCCCAATGACAAAGTGCTGGGCAGCCTCTGTTGTGGTCTAAAGGATTATAAACTCTGAATTAGTCACCATGGGACAGTCTTATGCCCCCATGTAGGAAAAGATCAAGAAAGGGTGTACAGAAAAAGCTGGAGAGATACTTGACTGTAGCACTATTTTCAGCCCTTTGCTCTTCATGAAACATCCCAGTCTTGGTTTTTTTGATGTTGGCTACAACTGTGGTCTCCTCGTAAATTACTTCCCTTGACTAAGGAGGTTACCCTATTTCCTTCTCCCTTCCCTCATCATGGACACTCATCTCCTATGCCCCCAAAGTGCAAATTAGGCAGTATCCTATCATTGGTTCTAGAACGGTCTGCTGTTTTGTCATTAATAGACTGAACTGAAGGTATAAGTCATCTATTGATCTCCAAGTTTCCAGTGAGCTCTGAGGTATCTTAGTTCTTAGGAGATGAGCCGCAGAACCATTTTTGAGGCACCCTTAAGCAAAGTGTGCCTTATTTACCAATCCTGCTAGCCGAGACAGGGTCTGGAAGCCACACAGATTCTTAGGTGCAAATAGGCAATAGACACTCAATAATGTCTTTCAGAATTTTTTTCATTACGTGCATTCAGGGACACGTGGATACTTTTTGTCCCAATACTCCAAGGCCCTATTTCTCTGGCCATTTGCTGTATCCCTTTTCAGAATAACTCTAGATCCCCCAGGGAAAAGAGGGGGCCAACCTGAGATTCTAGAGTACTAGGAACTTTCATAGATGTTCAGGTTATGTGCCTTAAACAAATCCCTATAAAGGTAAGTTAGGATTTGTATTAGTGGGTATCACAGAAAACTGTGCTGTTGAAACCAGAATAATCCAAAATCTAATTTCCAAAAAGTCTCCAGGCTCCTTCCTTGTTTCATGTACTGAAAACAGAATTGAGTATCTACTGCATTCTGGTCACTGTAATAGGTTACACTGAAGTGAAGTAAGCATCCTGAAGTACAAGCATCCTGAAGTGAACTGGGAGCTCACTCTAGGTTGTCTGGACAGTAAGCCCATGGAGCCAAGGCCTCTGCTTTCCCAGCACAGAGTTTGTGCTTGACCGTAGCTCCTCATGGGGCCAGCAGCCTCCTTCCCAGAAGAGGATGCTGCAATCTCCCAGGGGCTAAGACGTCCTCAGGAAGTGGTCCCCTGGGTCTTCCAGACAACCCCCTTCAATAGCTAGCACTCCAATCCAACTGCCCAGTAGAAAAGCCACCCAATTATTCCCCCACTGAAGAGGCTGCTCTCCATTTTGCCATCTAAAAAGAGGGTGTGTTAGGGATTTGTGTTCCCCCAAGATTCATATTAAAACCCTAGCCTCCCCCACGTTATGGGATAGTATCAGGAGATGGGACTTCAAGTAATTAAGATTAGATTAGGTCATGAAAGAGACTATTGCCTTTATAGGAGTCATGAGAAGGCTTGCTTCTTCTGTTCTCCAACACATGAGGACATAACAGGAACTCAGTAGTTCACAATGTAAGAGAGGACTCTGACCAGAACTGGACAATGCTGGTGCCCTGATGTCAGATTTCTGGTCTCCAGAACTATAGAAATTAAGTTTGTTCTTGGTTACTCAGTCTAAGCTATTGCAGGGGAAGTAAAAGTTTCTCTCAACCTTCTTAGCATCCCATGTGGGGCCTCAAAATTAAACTGACAAAGAGGTTAACCAGAAAAAGTTAACCACAGGTATATTTACTGTAAGTTGGTTACATATTTTTTTAAGCATTCATTTTTGAGACAGTGTGCACGTGGGGGGAGGGTAGGGCACAGAGAGAGAGAGCGAGAGTGCACGCGAGTGAGAGCGTGCGTGCAAGCAAGACAGAGAGAGAATCTGAAGCAGGCTCCAGGCTCTGAGCAGTCAGCAGAGAGCCCCACATGGGGCTTTAACTCATGAACTGGGAGATCATGACCTGAGCCAAAGTCAGATACCCAACAGACTAAACCACCCAGATGCTCTCACTAAAAATTTTATGATACAAGAGCCTTAAGTAAACAAAGATCAAGAAATGGTTAAGCTGGGTATTTTTATGTTAGGTTTGATGCAGAATAGACATTTCTGGAGAAATACAACAGGGCAAAGCAAGAGATAAGTTTTGTAAAAATGAAGGGAAACTTTCTAAAGCCTGTTTAGATTATTTTCAGCATCGCCTTTTTTTTTTTTTTTTTTTTGGAGGTAAGAAGGTTTCTTTCTTCCATAGGAAAGCAATCTTTATGTAAGGGTTTTTGGACCTACTTCAAGGAAGAAGGGCAGGTGTGGGGAGTAGGGGAGGTCAGAGTGACTGTCCTGCCTCTGCCGTTTTCTTCAACTTTTTCAGCTTAGGATATTTAACATGCCAAGGTGCCATATTCTGGGATAATGGGTCTTCAACCCCACCAGTCCTTTGTTATATACAGCAACCCACACGAAGACTGAGCAGTCACTGGCAAGAGTTCCTCTTTCAAAGCATAGACCTGTATTTAGCAGTCTCCTGGCTCCACCACACTTAGTTCAATGATAGATTTAGGCTTTCTTTTCTCACTATATATCCTGGTCTTGAGGTTTTCCCTTTCCCTAAAAAGGACTATTTCTTAATCCATGCCATAGGATGTAACTCAATTCTTCCCAACACTGGTGCCCATCATATGAAGACTTGGAAGGGGCCCACTTTGATGTCAGTTGGTGACTGGCCAGCCCCATACAAGGGGCAAGAGAAAAGTACAACTAATGGCAAACTGAAAAGTACTATTGAGGTAGTTGAGAGGATCTTATGACATAATGTGGAGAACAACTTACTTTTTCAGGGAAGGCCTAGCTAAGGAGGGAAGGAGAAAGTGACCTTTGATTGATGTAAAGGGACAGCTAGCCATGTGAAGAGCTCAGAGCTGCATGATCCAGATAGAGGGCAGAGCACAGGGGAGGTCCCTGAGGGAAGAGAGTTGTGGACTGAAGGAGCTGCAAGGAGGCCAGTGTGGATTAAGGATGATAAAGAAGTGAAAATATGGTTCAAGATGCAGCTGAGGAGGAAGCACTAGCCACAATCCAACCCCAATCCCAACCTACCACTCCGGTTTGGCCCCTGGAATGGAGGAGACCCTTCCTTTCAAAAAGGTCTTCATCTGAAGACTAGTCCAAGGGAGTGCTATCAGAATTCCCCTGCTTACTCATCCAAGAGCTACTTTCACGGAGCAGTCTCCCAAGTGGTAAGTACTCCCTTCTCTATGTACTTTCTATCACACAGAAAGGGTAGTTCAAGAAACCCTCTGGTCCTTGCTATGATGTTGGCACGCTAGACTTGCATTGAGAGGGTGATGTGACGTGGATGCCAGTGATTATAACCAATAGCAGCTAACCTTTGTTGCATCTATCAAGGGCCAAGATCTAGGTGAAATCCTCTACAGATGTAGCATTTAATCCTCAAGCATGTATACTTGTCACATAGCCAGAGGTATTAAGAGAATATCTGTGAGAAACAGGTCATGAAAGGTCTGATTCTCTTGCTAGAACATTTGTCACAGTGGCAGGATAAATTGGGTGCCAAGGCAGGTTTATGTTACAGCATCATTGCTTTCAGCAACAGGGATATTTTGGCAGATCCTGGATTTCGCCTTACAAACGCATGATTCACACAGCAAATATACTTCCATCATGCACCAAGTAAGACTCTTAAGATCTGGCAGCTGATAGAAATTTTCTAATAAAGTAAACTAGGACTCCCTTAAAAGGAAGCTTTTCGGGTCCTCAAATCTGGAAGCAGAGAAAAAAGCAGTTGCATGGTCTTCCCTATGACGAGTATGTATGAGGAAGGTCCACCTTAGACCCTTCCACAGTCCTGCTCTACTCCCATCTATTTTCTATACTACAGACAGGGGACTTCTGGAATTCAGATTTTTTCCATTTCTCTATAAACATTATCTCCCATAACTCTGAATGTCTTTACTCCCAGGCATTGACTGGGACAATGCAACTTCAGTCCACTAGAGACGGCTCTTCTGGAAGCAACCCCTATGCATTCCCTAGTGCCTGCAGAGCCCGTCAGAACTCACAGGACTTTAGGGAAGAGTTCATACAGAATTACCCTTTACAATGTAAGCACTGCCAACAGCTGGTGGAGTTAACTCACCACTTGCATACTGTCCCCCTCTGCTTTTGCTCTAACCTCATTTTCTTCCCCTTTCCTGGCTCACACTTCCTTGTCAATTTCCCAAGTATAATGGGTATCTGCCAAGCACTACCATTTTCCTCAGATTATGTTCTTCTCTGATGTCAATCACCATTCTTGATAAGGGCTACCAGGAACAGAATCCCTTTTCCCTAATGACCATGATTAGCCTAGACTAGTTGTGGGACTCTCTGAACTCATCACTCTAGCCATGGGAATGTAGAGTCATGACTGTCAAAACCAGTGTCATGGTGTAGAATACCCACAAATTCCTGGCCACATGGCCCAGATCCCACAAAATATCAAATAGCCTATTCATCACAACAGCCTAGCTCCCAATGAAGGTCAAACTTAAATGGACTCAAACCTACTGGAATTTATGGTCTCCGAAGAAACAGATTGTAGAGAAACCTTCCTCACCTCCTGTCCATGCACCCCAGCCAGATGGAATAGTGTTGAGAATCTGTTGACAGATAGGTTGCTTTGCAACACTCTAATTTGTTCCTGCAGGTGGGAAGGTGTTCCACCACAGACCACCAATAGCAGAAATTCTCTTATTTCCTGTTAAGTCTTTGGTACTCTGGGTAGAGGAATGCCATCAAATACTTGCCACAGAAAAGGTCTGTTCCATCAGTCACTGAATTCAGAAACTAAGGCTGGCCTTCTGTTCTGAGCATCTTCATTTCTTGGAAGGTTAGAGCCTTTTGTCTGGCCAAAACTTTAACATGAAAGAGAAAGTAAGAATGACCCAAAGCAATCTCATTTCCAACTGTTATAAATACCTTTAAAATTTCTTATCTACAGGGGCGCCTGGGTGGCTTAGTCGGTTAAGCGTCCCACTTTCGCTTGGGTCATGATCTCGCGGTTCGTGGGTTCGAGCCCCGCGTCGGGCTCTGTGCTGACTGCCAGCTCAGAGCCTGGAGCCTGTTTCAGTCTGTGACTCCCTCTCTCTCTGACCCTCCCCTGCTCACGCTGTCTCTCTCTCTCTCCTGAAAATAAATAAAACATTTAAAAAAAAAATTTCTTATCTACAAAAAGAACTCCCCATTTTCCACTATTTCTCAAGTAATTGTCTTTGTTTTTCAACAGGCCTATATAGGTCACAAAATCAGAGTTTACTGCTGGATAAACTCTTAGAGATCAACTGGCTCAGAGCCCAGCCTTTAAAGGGCTCATGTAGCATTGTTCACTAAGTGTCTTCTACTCCTTAGAGCAGGTTCACTAAGCGCACAGGATTGAAAGATATGGCCTGTTATTGCACAGGAAGTTTCCACAACTGATTTCTTCAACCCTAGGACTGTGCTCCCCAATTTCCCAATTGTGAATATTCAGTTTAACAAGGATGGAGAATAGATTTCATAAAGTAACACTGAGTACAGCGACCTAGACTCTAATTCAAGACTGGTTTAAGTCCAAAGCAAAAAAGACAAAACAGAAAAGTAAAATATGCTCAGACCATTATCTATTATTTCCACTTTAAGAAAGAGAATCCAAATGAAACCACCAGTAGCCTTTTCCTTGTCGAAAGGGAAAAAGTTAAACTCCATCAGTAGGGAACATTGCTTCCCATAAGAAGGCAGGAATCACCATGGAGAAGAACCTGGCTGCACCCACCAGCTCTGGGTCGTCCAGTTAGGAACTTAACCCTTCTCCCCTGGCTTCATTTTTATCAGGAGAATACAGAACCTTAGGATGCAAACAGACTGGAGAATGAGGAAAAAAAATACTTTGGGCAATGATTATTTGCAGCCTTTCCCAAACTAGTTTAAGAGTACCACCTATACTGCCAAATGAGGAGGAACTGATCCCTAAAATTTAGAGACTCAGCCCCAGAAATATCCTTTGGGAATGGGAGAAACTGTCTATCCAGATCAAGTAGATTTGCAATCCAGCTGTTTTTACTAACATTGTCTTTCCATGTTCTGTGCATCCCAAGAACCTGCACATCAGATCAGCCTCATCTACTGGTCTGATTCCAATCTAGTACTGTCCTCATTCTCACCGCTTTCTCTCTTCACAGTTCACCATCCTGTTGTCTTGCTCAGGAGCTCTGGTCTCAAAAGAACTGGCTCGAGTGTAAGAAATTCTCTCTAGGGTTAAATCCTACCAAAAAAAAAACCCACCAAAACAAAACAAAAGCATCTTTTTTAAATTTCAGACTTTAATTATTTCTATTAAATAGGACTTGGCAAAAATGCCAAAATAGGAAGTAGTAAGATAGGGGATGCTAGGAGAATTAAAGGCGTTAATCCATGGAAAATTTATATGCTTCCTATATGCAAGCACTAAGTATTTGTGATTATACACAGCATTAAAGGGAGTACTCCATGTCCTATTCTTCAGTTTGTTTTGCTAAAATTAAAGGGATTATTCCCGTGAAACAGTTAATAATGAATATACGATTTCACTTCCAGGAAACAGAACTTATTTGAGCACAGTCCCATTCTGGAGAACACGTGACTGGTGAGACCTGAAACGGTCAAATGCTTATCCAAGGCAGTCTGTCTAGTTTTCTGGTCATTTCACAGATCCTCATTGAGGCTATCATGTTCTAGGCTGGGGGCGAGTCAAGTTGATTTAGGTTCAAAAACTGATGCTACTTTTTATTAGCGATAAAAATGCTTCCTGTTCCTTGAACTCAAAGTTAGAAATCAGGTTGCCCACATTCAAACCTCAGCTTCCCCTGTTAACCTTTTTATCCTTTGTAAATTACTTGACCACTCAGATCTTGACTTTTTCATCAGAAGTGGGGATGATGATAAAGCCTCCTTCACTAGACTGCCGGAGGATCAGAGGAGACTGCATATATACTTCGATGTCTGGCATATCGGAAAAACTTAGCAAATGTTAATTGTTGGGAGGATCCAGTAACAAGCATAAATGCCTGGACATATATGCCTGACACTTAAAGAGGGTCAGATACATATTGGTTCCCCATTCTCCCACTGCTACGACCCCATTTTGGCTCTTGGTATTTTTTCCACTTGAAATTTTAACTTTTTCTTGGGTACAGATTCCTATTGCTATTCAAAGATCACCTTAGAGACAAAACCCTTTGAAAACCGTCTCCCAAACTAGAAGATTTCCTCCTTCCATACTATTCTAGTATTTTTGGTACATCTTCTATAAAACCTTGTGTCCACAATTGGATGAGCTTGCAGGGAAAAAAATAGCCAATTTTACTTCTCCCTGTCCAATACAGTACCTGAAATTGTATTCATTCTAATCAACGAACAGCATCCTGTTTTCTAAAAATAGACTTAATTGGCACATTGTGTTTGCCTGCTCTCAGAAATCCTTAAAGAGAGGGAGGGTAAGCTTTTTAAAATGATTTTTGGGGCCAGTCATTCACCTAGATCTTTTACATGTATCATCTCTTACCGAATAAAATGCATAAGGTTATCATCACTATTCCGTATATAGGGACAGACATTGGTGTTTATGGAATTAACTTAAAGAGTTCTAACCATGTGCTGGAATCAGAATTGAGACTCAGATATCTAGTTCTAGCTGAATGTTCTTCTACCATATTTTAACTGCATCCTACTTTGTTAGGGTTCAGCTCAAGAAGAAAGGGGCAGCTCCATTTCCCCACCCCACTCTCCAGTGTGGGTGAGGAGAGGAAAAGTTATCTCACCAAATTTCCCTGGTCCTCTGGGTGATACTCACTATACCACTACAGAGCCTGAGATCAATCGAGTACTGCTCCTTGTCCTGTTTCTTTCACTGACAGTTTAACATCATGCTGTCATGAAGTCAGAAAGCAGACAGATGCCTATTGTCAACAATGCAACACCTATCTTTAAATCAGAACGAGACTAAACTGTTTATACTATAAAGCATCCTTTTTAGTATCTATGTCAAAGCATTCTGTATCAACTATTGCAAAATTGTTAAGAACATCATAATTCATGTTTTATACAGGATAATCTACCACTTTCCAATGATGTAGAAAATAAGACTCTGGTCATAAGTGAGTAAAGGATTTAAAGGCACTCTTCTGTTCCGGTAGAACAAATTTTGTGAAGGCCGATGAAAAAAGTCAATCGTTTAACATATAGGATAATATTCCAACTTAGTAAGGGGACTAAGTTAGCCGTACCACGTATGTAATGTGTCAGTTTAGGGAACCAGGTTTTAAAGGAGATTGTAAAGCTCAATAGACTCTAGAGTGGCACACTGAAGATGCTGAGTGCTCTTTTAACTATATTACTACTAACAAAGGATATGGGAACAGAGAAACCTTGGAACAGGTCTCCTGTCCCCAAGAATCAGTTGCGCTGTCAGAAGAGAAACCAGGCATACTTTGTGTTACTCCAGAGAGTAGAGCTCAGATCAAAGATCTGATCTGATGATCTAGATCATCTTCTAGAACAGTCTCTAAGTAAAAATTCTTTTTGTTCATGGGAGAGTTCTAACCATCAAAACCAACCAAGCTGTACAAGACCACCTGCTGAACACTGAGGCCCCAGTCACCGCTCATCCCCTCTAGAATTTTGAGCTTTCAGTCCTGAAGTCCCTTCCAGGTGGCACATTCTTTAATGACTGGTCCAGCTTACAGCCTTTTAAAACACTTGGCCTCAAAGTTGGGCACAAAAGGAGAGAGGCAGCTGATAGAGGGAGGAGGCCCAGCTGAGAGAGAGCCTCTAAGCGCTGTGTAACGGGTCTTGATAGAAGTTGCCCAAGCCTTTGTTGTTTCCAAATACTGTTACCAAGGCAACTGCTTGCTCAGGACTCTAAGAGTAGACTGCTCCTACATGAAATTATGGCCACTTTGTTCTAAGAAGAAAATGATTTCAGTGATCAGAGCTCAGAGCTTCTTTTATACAAGGTGAGAAGCCAGTTAAGGGTTTCCTCGGGGGAACCGGGGGAACAAATATATCAAATCTCCAGCTTCAAGCTCCACTGTTAGAAGTATATTCCATAGGGCGATGGAAACGTTCATTACGAGTAGACCGCTGGAGAAGACAAGCAATTAAGTTACAAACACCGATGGGACTGAATTGATCAGCCCTTGAAGATGAAGAAAATCGTAAGAGGATAACCATTAGGTGTGTGGGCTTTCCAGTAAGACTCCGCCGTTTTAATTCTGGGGTTTGCCACTTAATAACAGTGTGCCTTTGCCTTCCGCAAGTGACTAACCCTCTCTTCCATCAGTTCCATCATCTATAGAGATAAAAATACCCACCTCTGAGTTGCGGGGTAAGTGATTTAAAACACAAAGTACTTATAATGGTCTTAGCATACGGTGAGGGAGTCCATAGCTATGGTTTTAATGGTGGAACTGATGCTGAGAAGAGGACAGTGACGACTAGGGAGTTGTCGAGACTGGATGCCAGGGCCCATAGGATTTTTGCCTGTGTAGACAAAGGAGTCAAAGAACAAGGAATTGGGGGCACCTGGGTGGCTCACTTGGTGAAGTATCAGTTTCTTTATTTCGGCTCACATTATGATCTCAGTTTCCTGAGTTCAAGCCCCAGGTTGGGTTCCACACTGACAGCGTGGGGCCAGTTTGCAATTCTGCTTCCCTCGTTCTCTGCCCCTCCCCCACGTGTGCAGTCTCTCATTCTTAATAATAGAAAAACGAATGTACACTTCCTGAATATCTGTGTGTCCAGTAATAAGGCATCAGAGCCTTGATTTACGAGAGGGGACAAATCTTTGCAAAGTCTCAGCAAGTGTTCTGAACCTTGTGACTTCTACCAAGACATGATGAAAAAATGATCGGAGCATCTACAAGCCAGCTCCAAAAATGGAGGATATCAGGCTGCCCAAAAAGACACATGGGAGCACCCTCTCCTAGAACAAGCTTGTACTACTGCCCTTCAATTGTTCCTTCCAATTTATCAATTCCTCCCTTATCATACGATGGGGGGTGGGGGTGGGGGGGCGACATCAGCCTCTCAAAAAGACTACCCTCAGTTTTTCTTTATAGGTACTTGTCTGGAACTGGAGAAAAATCTGGGCTGAGCATCTTTGTGCTCGCATCACATCAGACCAAATAGAAGCAAGGATACAGTTCCTATCTGCACGTCAGCCTTTATCAGCCAAGAGAGTCCTATCATCTTGTGACTATTTGAAGGAAAAGGAAATGCAGGAGAGGGATGCCTGGGTTGCTCCATCAGTTAAGCGTCCTACTCCTGACATCAGCTCATGTCGTGGTTCAGGAGGTGAAACCCTGCATCGGGCTCCCCTCTCCCCACCTTTTCCCCTGCACTATGGCTCTCAGAAGTAAACATTAAAAAAAAAAAAAAAAAAAAACCGCAGGATAAAGGCTGCTGCACTACTTTGGTCCTAGAGCAGCTTGGACATCCAAACTCAGTGGCTGAACAAAGATGCCCTCATTCCCAGACTTCTCTTATTAGAAGATGTTTCTTTCCCATCAGGCAACCTCCAGACTCAAGGCCACCAAATTGCCCCATGTCAGTCACCTCACCAGCCCTTCTCCAGCTCAAAAACAAGTATGGTTTCTAGTACTGACAAAGCAGGGAGTCCAGACAGGTCCCCCAACTCCAACTCCACAGAGGAGAGACCTACCAAGCATGATAGTTCCAAATGGTCTGCTCAGTGGTAGGGCACCTTCTGAGGTGGCTGCTCCCTCAGGTCACACAAGGGAGTAGGAAGAAAATACTAACATGGACGATGAGGTCTTACTCTGCACATTGAGGGTCCCCTCAGGTCTCAAGGTAAAATAACTCCTCCCTCCACCAACATTAAAGCTTGTATATAAGCCTAAGCTATAAACTTGATTTTAAACTTTATTTTTTGTCTTTTTAAAGATTTTTGGTCTCCAAGTGAATGAGCCTTTGAGGAAAACAGATATTACATTCATCTAACCAAAGTGTTTACCTCCATGTTTAACACCTAGTAGGCCCTCAAATTTGTGGGTTTGAGTATTTTTAGACTATTGCAGGGAAGACAGAAAATGTAGTCTTCACTAGTTAGCAAATAGATACAAGAATACCCCATTTTCTCATAGAGAAACTGTCTGAGGGTTTTCTGAATGAGGACCCAGTAGTGTATTATGTGGGAGATGAGAAATCAATTCTTTTATTAAGGCCGACAAGACTCCAGACCAGGAGAGCCAATCATTTCATTGCACTTTGAGTGCGCACAGGCCCGAGACCCGGGAATTGCCGATGTTTCAGGTTGAGTCCACATGTAGGAAAAACCTTATGTCCCAGTTCAAAAAGAATTCCCTTACTCAATGTTCAGGGTGGGTTTAGCTTTTTGTTCTCTTCACACCTTCACCAGATTTCTCTGCATGTGAGTGGCCCTCAACCCAAGTCAGCTTTACTCAGGCCATTAATTTATGTTTATTTTGATAGAGATACCAAGAAGAAGGGGTAGAGAAGCAGAGAGAGAAGCGAATCCCAAGCAAACTTTGTGATGTCAGTGCAGGGCCCAATGTGGGGCTCAAACTCACCAACCATGGGATCGTGCGTGAGCTGAGCCAAAACCAAGAGTCAATTAACCAACTGAGCCACCCAAACAATCTTCAGTCCATTGATTTACATGTTCAACTCACCCAACAGCAACCTCAAAGAAATACCCAGAATAAAGTTTGACCAAATATCTGGGCACCCTGAGCCTAGCCAAGACGATAGGTAAAATTAGCCATCATTAAGACCCCAAATTAAATCAGTTTAAGAACAAGAGGGATAACCCAACATCTAATAAGTACCTACTCCATGCCAGGAATTAGGGGATTCTCTCATTTCTAGGTCTTTGGCCTCACAGGGTCTAACATGGCTCCCTGAGAAGGTGGGGACACCTGTGTGGTAGCACAGGGGAGCTAGGCCTACCCAGGCAGAACCCAGAAATGACCAGAATGAAAATGCCCCAGCCTAACCGCCATGCAGGCCTCATTTTAGGTTTTATTTTCTAGGCAATATAGCTAGAATATATTTCCCTGGCTTTCCTCCCAGAGAAATCAAAGAAAGGCTCACTTAAATGATTCACATGAAGTTTCTCAAACCTGGCTATCCTTTTAATATCTTGACAGCTTTAAAAAAAAAAAAAAAAGCAACTTATGCCTGAGCTCCAATTAAATTAGAGCATCTGGAAGTGGAGCCAGGACAGTTTTTAAAAGCTCCCCAAGGGATTCTGATGTAGAGAACCACAGATTTACACAATCCTGCCCTTCAAGTTACAGGTTAGGCTTGTGACTGTAATTGCCCAGCCGCTCCTGTGTCTGCAGTTACATAGATCATGAGGCTTCCTTGAAGTGGCAAGAAAACGACAAGGATGAGAAACAGTTGTTAGCAAACACCTCATTCTATTAATATGTCCAATTGGTCAGTGAGGACTTGGCCCAGCACCTCCTCAGATAGCCAGCTGTGGTTTGAGATTCAGTGGCTCGTGCACAAGCCTCTTGCTAGAACCATTCCCTCTTGATCGGGTTCTTCCATGGTCCGGATGCCGTTTTTCTTCAAGAAAGCCAAATACCCATATTTGATCTAACTTCCTGGTCCTCTCACCGGAGTGTGTCAGTTTTTCATAATAGGGAACATGCAGCTTGCGTAATTATTCTGTGGCAACATTGCCAACTCCTCACGGTAGGAAGCAATGGATTCTCTGCCTATGGTAAGGACAAGCCAAGTACGAAAGGCTAATTTATGCCCAATAGGCTACCAGAAAGACATAGGGAAGGAGTACCTAGAACTTTCCTGAAACCTATGGAGACAGACTCTAGTACATGTGCTGCTTCGAGCACCAGGAAAAAAGGCATTTTACAGAGGAGGCAGCCACACACACAAAGCCTGCCTCTCCCCCAGTTTCTTGGCTCCCACAATGAAGGGGTTCATTTCCAAGAGACTCAAGACTTGCAGAGGTAATGTACCTAAGCTGTTTAGGAAAACGGCATCAAGGCAAAAAAAAAAAAAAAGAAAGAAAGAAAGAAAGGAGTTATTTAACTGCAGATTTTTTCTCGTGATTAAGAAAGGAATGAATACTAGTACTTACCTGTTAAATTTGTTGGACATAAAGCACGTCAAGGGGCCAGTACAGTACTCAGCACATAGTAGTGCTAAAGTTAATGTGAGTAATTCATGTAAATGCACCTCCCAGAAATCTATGCAGTTTAAGCTATTCCAGGGACTCAAGAATTCTCAGGTCCCATCAGAGTCTAAGGCCGCCAGTCACGCGTACTTAGTAGCTTAGTCACACCACACACCAGAAGTCCACTGGTGACCCATTAGCCACCACCTCATAATATAAAAGATGCTGTGGAAATGAAGCAGGGATTCCCGAGTGAACAAAACGCCTCATTCCATCCAACACACACACAGTACACACTTTTTGTCTTCATTGACAGCTTCCTAATCATTTGATTCTTTAATAAGAACCAAGGCAGAACGTGATCTTGTGCTAGGAGATTAGCACAATCCTCAGAATTACCTCCCACACACTAAGCACATCACGCAGTGGGTTTTGTCACATGCTGAACAGTGCTGGATACACATTTCACTCCTGGGAGAAGCGGGTGTTTTCAAGTAAGTGCTCTTAAAATACCATCTCCTTCCAACCTCGTGATGATGCTTTCCAGCTGGTTGATTCGTTACCAGCTATTTCTTATTACCTCAATTCTCCAAGCGTACCCAGAAAAGATCAAGTTTGGCCCAAACGCGAACAAGAGAAAAAAAAACACTGGCGAACCATGTTCAAGGCTATTGCAGTTTTAACCAATCAAAGGAGATTGACAAGGCGGCAGTTACTGTGTGGTAAAAACTGTACTACGTATTCTGCAAGCAAATTATAGTCTTCACAACATCCCTGTATTGCCTATTTCATGTATATGCAATTCAAAGCTTAGAGAAGTTGATACCTAAAGATACAAATTGCAAAGCGGCAGAACCAGGATATGAATATATGAATTTCTAACTCTCAGAAGTCAAAGGTTAACCACGAAGCATACTGTGGAAGTAACATGCCCATGAAGAGGGCAACAGAGACAAGAAAAATGAAGTTTAAGTTAAATTCCCTTACAGCCTACAGCCCAATGACAGAGGTCAGAGACCTGCAGCATATGACACTCTGTAAGAGGTTTACGACTGCCATCAAGTTTACATTTCCTTAAAAACTAAAATTAACCTTACCTTGACAACAGCAAAGTCTTCAGGGTCCTTCCAGTGAGACTCTGCTTTCAGCATCCAGAAATTCCTTTGAGACTTACCTTATCTCTTATTTATACACACCCCCCCCCAAAACTTAAAAGTATATAATCAGTCACTCCTCACAACTCCAGTGCAGCTCCTTGTACCCATGGGTCCTGACGCCATGCTTTAATAAAAGCCACCTTTTTTTCACCAAAGGCTCTCATGAATTCTTTTTTCTAGCCGTTTGCTCACAAACCCCACTTCAAATTTCATCACGCATGCAATGTTCTGTGCCAGATGGGGGTGAAACGCAGTCAACTCAAACCAAGTTTGAGTTTACTCCTAGCCTTTACAGGCTGTCGTTATTTCCTTCCCGACACTCCCAGTATTGATATCACCAGTCAAATTGACAGAAGATAAAACGGCAAAAGTGAGATTACAGAATACTTTTTTTTTAGGGCAAACTATTTTGAGAATATCCACAGAATAATTATTGTGTGCTAACAAATGCAACTGGGTAAAATTCTACAATAGCTAGTGAAATACCGAAGTAACTGCAATAGTTTTCTTGCAGTTTCTTGTTGCAATAGTTTCTTGTTGCTGCTACAAAAAAATTACGGTGGTGGAGCCCCTCCCCAAGGAATGTGGTGAAAACCTCAAGGGAAGGCAACCTGGCTTTGTGCACCTGGGCAACATGGATCTCAACTCCAACACAACCCGCTCAGGCGGACTGTATGTTACCATATATGACACAGAGGAGCAAAAACCGTAGGAAAAAAAACAACCTCCCCACCCCACTATGGTGGTGGCTCAGCCTTGCGAGTCTCAAACCCGCTGAACGCATGCTAGCACGAATAAAGCCGCTTCCTGGGGGAAAAAAAATCTTGAGGTCCCGACTGTGTGTGTGTGACGCGGCGCAATAATACCACAACCTTAGCGGGTTAAAACAACAGAAACTTGTTCGCTTACGGTTCTGGAGGTAAGAAGTCCAAAATCGGTCTCTCTGGGCTAAAATCTAGATGTTGGCAGGGCTGGTTCCTTCTGGAATCTCCGGGGAAGAACGCTTCGTTGACTTTTCAGCTTCCAAAGACTCCCATGTTCCGTGGCTCGTGGCCGCTTCCTTGCAACACTCCAACCCACGCACCGGCTCCCATCTGCACACCTACTACAGACTTCCGGCTCCCCCCACCCCCGAAGGATCCTTGTGATTACATTGGGCACACCTGGATAACCCAAAACCATCTTCCCATCTCAACACCCTTAACTTAATCGTATCGGTAAAGTCTTATTTTTTTTCTTTTTTTTTTTTGGCCAAATAAGGTAATTATATGCACGAGTTCTGGGGGTTAGGACATGAACATTTTGGGGGGCCATTATTCTGTCTACCACAGCAATACTGTATTTTTTTTAATTCAGACAAACTTTTAAAATTAATTAGAACGCATTCAAACCTCTTGGTAAACACCTGTGTCCAATTTCCAATTAATTTGTTTTCAGGTGCTGACTTTCAGGGCTAAGTAATGATGGTTTTTTTTTTCTTTTGGTTGGAAACTTTATGGAGCACGTGGGTGTGGTGACTGGTATTGTCTGGGTTACTGAGCAGCTTGGATGAGCATCTGTGTAGGAATCACTGTGGTAGGTTATATTTAAAAACTGTTTCTTCCAAATGTTCAGAACAGGGCCAGGTCTCTACTAAGGAGCAGCCTTAAATCTGCTGCGGGGAGTGGGGAGGGTGGGTAGAGATTATAAAATGCAGAAGGTGTTTAAATCACTTTGTTGAATATTAGCTCACTCATAACCGGTAAGGAAGCAAAGAGGATTAGGAGAGGAAAAACCTGCAGCTTCTTGACTGATCATTGAACCACTAAATCATATTCTGATTAGAAGCGCGTGGAGCAAGAAAACACGGGCATCATACTCCTGTGAGTTTTCTCTTCTAGGCAAGGAAAAGAGGAAACCGTGCTCAGATGCCCTTGGAGTGGAGCTGGAGGCCAAAAAACAAACAACAAAGACAAAAACAAAAGACCCCAGTAAAATCTGGGTAGGGCGGGCGCCCCTGCTTAAAAGTATTTGCTTTCGTTTTGTTTCTTCCCTGAATTGGTAATTGCAGAACATCCACCCCCTTAATGCCCTGAGGAGACATGTACAGTCTCCTGATCTCCCAGCCTGATGAGAAAAGCCCCCTACGATCAGTTGCTACCCAGAGCTCTGGGATTTGAAGGTTCAAGTTGCTGCTTCTAAAAGAATCAAGTGAAATTGAAAGCACGTTTGTAAAGAGTTAACACAGCTCTAATAAGAGGAAACTCAATGTTTACCTAAATTTCCCCCCTTTTTTCAGGCTTGCTTCTCATAACATTTCAATGTGTATTTTCATCTCCTGGGAGGGCATTAACTAATACATATGTTACTTTATTAAAAAATTATTGATGAGGGAGCATAAGGCAAGCTGACAGGACGCACCTGCCCCACCCCCACCAGGTAGGCTATGTGTGATATTCCTCAGGCCCTCCTGGCTGCCCAAGAACAAAGAAAAAGGAAAAACATGGCTAACTGATAGAGATCTTAGACCTGCAGGACCTAAGTCTCCATCTCCCCTCCATAGTGATACGGGAAACAAAAGCAGAAGGAAACGGTAGGTAGAACTAAATTTCCTTATAACCTGCAGCCCATTGACAGAGACTAGAGGCAGGCAAAGTAAAACGTTTCTACAAGAACTCCCTGCTGTCTTAAGGTTAGTGCTTTGCTAGAGGGAAGGCCACCTTAGCTTGACAACAGCTAGGGCTCCAGTATCCCGTGAGTCTTCTTTAGCGTATGAAAATCTCCCTGGAAACTTCCCCTGAACTTTACCTTCCCCAACCCCATAGTATATAACCAGTCTCTCCTCACGGTGCCTGGGCAGCTCTTCCTGCCCATGGGTCCTGTTCCCGTGCTTTGATAAAGCCCCATTTTTGCACCAAAGATGTCTTCAAGAATTCATTCTTGGTCATCGGTCCCTGACCCCATGAGCCCCACTATTACCTCAGGAAAACTCATCAATTATACTAGAGCCTATTTTTTTTTTTAAATACTGTGAAAATATGTATAAGATGCTTTAAAATAACTACCCATGTGGTAGGGCCTCCTCTCCCATCTCAAGGCAACCTTGCTATTCGTGTATGTGATGACGTACCTCACAACCTTGTAACATGAGACCACATTAATCACACTACAATTTTTGTGTTACCATGTATGGGAAACAAAGAAGTAAAAAATATATATATATATATATATATACATACATATATATATATATATATATATAAAACACACCGCATGGTGTTCGGGGCTCGGTTCTTTGGGTACAAACCCTACTGAGTGATGCCGGCTGTAGTAAAGTTGCTTCCTGGAAAAAAAAAAAAAAAGAAAAACAGCCTCAGTGTCTCGACTCTGTGTGAGAATCCTGCTACACCCATATCTAAGAAAATATTCTCATTACCCTATTTAGAGTTTCCTTCATATCAGTGAGGAGTGAATTTTTAGGCTAATAGTTCCTAAAACTTGCGGCAGTACTTCCCAGCCTGTAATGTGCACACAAAACACCTAAGGATGTAGTTAACATGCAAAGTTTGACTTGGTGGGGGGAGGGGAGAAGAGGAGGGTCATGGATTCTCTATTTTTTTTATATTTTTATTTATTTCTAGGAGAGAGAGAGACAGCGTGAACAGGGGACGGTCAGAGAGAGAGGGAGATACAGACTCTGAAACAGGCTCCAGGCTCCGAGCTGGCAGTCAGCACAGAGCCCGACGCGGGGCTCGAACCCACGAACCACGAGATCATGACCTAAGCGAAAGTCGGACGCTTAACCGACTAAGCCACCCAGGCGCCCCAAGATTCTCTATTTTCTTACAGCCTCCGCGGTGTTACCATGGTTGCTCTTCTTCCCCCTTTGAGTAGTGATGTCATAGAGAACTTTATAACATGACAGATTCCCAAGGATGCTCCCCCCAGACCTCCCCACAGATCTGTCATTTTAACCAGCCCCCTTGATTGTTCCTGTACCACCAGCCTTACACAGATTCACCGCGTGGAACTGGCACAGCAGTTACAATTCAAATACTTGCTCGGGGCATGTGGTCACCTAAATGCTCACAGTCAGTTATACGCTGGCTGGTTTGGGACTAAACCTCAGGCCAGCCTTCATCACAGGCCTCTTCACATGCTCTGCAGCCACAAGGCAATGGCAAGCAAATGATGTCTTCTTGCATGCCACAGGCCACCCATTTGTAACTTCTCTCTTTTTTTTTTAAATGTTTTATTTATTTCTAGGAGAGAGAGAGAGAGACAGCGTGAGCAGGGGAGGGTCAGAGAGAGAGGGAGTCACAGACTGAAACAGGCTCCAGGCTCTGAGCTGGCAGTCAGCACAGAGCCCGACGCGGGACCCGAACCCACGAACCGCGAGATCATGACCTGAGCGAAAGTCGGACGCTTAACCGACTAAGCCACCCAGGCGCCCCTCCCCATTTGTAACTTCTGAGCTTAGAGTTTGGCAGTCTGAGCATTCTGAAGGCCATGACTCCTGTGAGAATCTGATGTCAATTCTGGGACATCCACCCCCAGAAAAATCTACAAACACATGCACACATTTCATAAACAATTTCAGGAAGCTGCATATTTCCTAGTCTACCCATAGATTCCTGAGGAGTTCATGACCTTGAACTAAGAATCCCTAGTGGAGCTACTACGTCCCACAAGCGCCATCTGTCTCAACCATAGACAAGGTGTCAAGTTTTAAATCTCATCCCGTTATCGTTTTGACTCTTCTCGGCCAGCCCCAGAACCTCTCCCTGAACCAGCCACCTGCACCTGCCTTAGGGCTTCTCCCTCCTAACCCCCAAGTGCTTTCCGTGATCCTGGCCTCAGAACCTGACTTCAGGCTGCACTGCCGGCCTCTGTTTCCCATCCTGTCTTGGCTTGCTTCCTGACTGAACTTCTAAAAGTCCCCCTGCAGGTGCGATTCTCCCTTTCAAGACCAAGTGTCTCTTTTTTTTTAAGTCCTCTTTGCCAATCTCCCAGCTTTGAGACTGCTACCTATAATCAGAAGTTATTACTTAAAAGACATCACTTAGTATTTTACCTTCTTCTTCCAAGAATCGTCTTTCCATGCAAAAAAAAGGGCTTTTTCCTCTTCCCTTGCAGTCTTAGCAATCTTAGAAGCCCTGTGCTTAAAGGGAATTTATTTTTCACTTTCTTGAAAATTAAAAAAAAAAGGATATTTTAAAATGCAAATATATTTTGAACAGGACCCAATTGTGCTTCAGAAGATGTGCAGATATAAGAATTTTAGCATTCACATAAAGAAATCTTCCTTTTGGATTTGGATTGCTAATGTACCTGTGCACACACAAACACATTACAGAGCTTTGGCATTTTGTGGGTATTCAGTTTAATTAAGTCATCTATTCCTATAAATTTTCTTCTGAATTTATGTTTCATACTATTTATTTTTTAATTATTAAAAAAAAACTTTTTAACATTTATTCACTTTTGAGACAGAGAAACCGAGCATGAATGGGGGAAGGGCAGAGAGGGAGACACCAAATCCAAAGCAGGCTCCAGGCTCTGAGCTGACAGCCCAGAGCCCACGCAGTGCTCAAACCCACGAACCGCGTGATCATGACCTGAGCTGAAGTCAGAGGCTCAGCCGACTGAACAACCCAGGTGACCCTGTTTCATACTATTTCTTATACTCTATGGAGCATAACTAGTGAGTTGTAATATATAACATTACACACAGAAAGTTTTTGTTGTAATTTTTCCTCACATAAAGATGTTACAAATAATTCATTGATTATAAAGGCCAAACTAAAAAATACTAGCAGTTTAGTGTTTCTCTTATTGTGAAATTTATTACATTGTAACAGCAAAAAGTTAGAGCATAAAGGAGTGATCTAAAGACTTCTCCAAATAAACATTTACTGCTGCCCTATCTACATGATCATCAGGCAGCTGTTATGTAACCAGCTTTCTGTTTTACATCAAGAAGACATTTTATGATTCAAGAAATGATTTGTTTGGATAGGAAACTCTTTCTTGATAAGTAGACTTATTGTTGAGAGTCCAGGATAAGGCTCTGCACTATGGCTTGGTAGTAATGGGAATTAGTTTGATCTCTGATACTGAAGTCGATCAAAGTATCCAAAAATCAAGCCTACAAAATTGAGTTGGTCTCATAAACACACAGCATATCTGAGACCTACATGAATGTAATAAATATCCAAAGTAAGATTGTGACAATTATGAATGAATAGGTCAGTCAACATAGCGTGTAAAAGACTTCAGAAAGTCAGGGGTACCTGGGTAGCTCAGTTGGTTAAGTGCCCAACTGTTGATCTGAGCTTAGGTCTTGATCTCAGGGTCATCAAGTCATAGTGCACACCCACACCTCATCAGGTTTTGTTCCCTGGACTTTAATTATTCATTCCTATTGTTATGCAGAGAAATCAAACCATTTTAGGCTAATTCCATTAACTATTTGATGACTCTGACCTTTTTACTTGGTCCCATGTTTACTGGTTTTCCATCACTGATACAACAAATTTCCACAAACAAAGTAATTTAAAACAACACAAGTTTATTCTCTTATAATTCTGGAGCTCTGGAGTCTAAAATGAGGCTAAAGTCAAAGTATCTGCTGGGCTAGTTTCTTCTGGAGGCTCTGAGCGGGGGGAGTCCCTTCTTTTCCTCTTCCAGCTTCTAACGGGCATCAGCATGCCTTGGCTTGAGGCCACACCATTCTGTTCTTTGCCTCTATTGTCACACTACCTTCTTCTACCCCAATCTCCTGGCTCCATTTTATAGGCACCCCTGGAATTACATCAGGCCCACCTGGATAATTTAGACATGCAAATCTCTCCATCTCAAGATCTTTAATTTAGCCACATCTGAAAGTCCCTTTTGCCATATAAAGTAATATAGGTTTAGGAATTAGAACGTAGGGGCATTAGGGGCCATTATTTATCCTATCATATAATACTCACTAAGCAACCTTCCAATTATGACTTGGTTTCCCCTGTGTACTTTCCTATTAAAAAATAAAGAGCTATCCATGCAGGCTTAAGTATTTCAGTACTTACTATTATGTTTCTCAAGATAAATGAATGAAATGACAGCCTGGTCTTATACATCAGCCTTGTGAGCTTGTAAGTCTGCTTGAAGCAATGGATTCATGTTCAGTGTATGCCTATTGTTGGATTTTTGAAGCCTGCAGAAGTAAAATCCAGACCCTACTAAGGTGAATTCTTCACGTCCACAAACAGTATCTTTCCAGAAGATGGCCTGCATTAATTAATAACTTCATAATTGCAGTGGCTTGCAACAATTAGCGTTAATCACAGTTGTGGGCCAACTATGGGTTTGTTCCTCATGTGCTCTTTCCACTATTAGGCTCAAGAAATAGACTGTATTTGAGACATGTGGTTCTTGGGGCAAAGAAAAGGAGAGTAGTCAGGCAAAAAAACAAAAACAAACAAGTAAATAAAAATCCTAAAACCTAAACTAAAATCACTTACCTAAGTACCTTAAAAAGTAAACAAAAGCAGATAAATTGTGGACCGGAGCCCAAACCTGAGAAGTGATCTACGCAAAGGTGAATTTTCCTTTTTTTTCCTTTTCTTTCATGGCTCTGCACTCAAAACAGACTGAAATCATTGCACTGCTTTGTACATGAGTGGCATTGGTGGAAAAATGTCCGATAGAAATTCTATCCTTTCTGGCCACCAGAAATAGGAATTTAGTAGGCTAGAGAGGGTGGGGTAGTCCTGGAGAGGAGAGAGCTAACAGGAGATGCCCTAACTCTGCAGTATGAACCTGCCCCAATCTTGGACTCAACCATAAATTATGCATTCATAGGGCAGATCAAAGCAGCATAGCAAAGGCTTTGAGAACTGAAATTAGAAACATCCTACAGAAGGAAAGACAGCTTCTGGTCTGAACCCAAACGGTTCCAAAATTACTGATTAACTAAAGGACAATACAAAATGTGACTAATTCTCATTGGAGAATTCTCAGTAAATGCCAGCCACAAGATGACCCAGATGTTACAGTCACCAAAGATTTCAAACCAGCTATTATAACTAGCAGAAATGTGTGGAAATGAGTGAAAAGACAACTGTTTTAAGCAGAGAAATAGAAATTATTTTTAAAAAACCCCACAGGAGAATTTTAGAAGTGGAAACTATATCTGAAACTAAGAATTCACTAGATAATCCAATAGCTGAATGGAGATGAAAGACAAAAAAGTCAGGGAGCTTGAATAGAGAGGAATAGAAATTATGGAGTCTGAACAACAGAGAAAAAAAGATTTAAAAAATTAACAGAGCAAATTTTAAAAATTCTATGGGACAATATCTTCAGGTGCAACACATATGTCATTGAAGTCCTAGAGAGAGAGGAAAAAGATCCAGGTAGAAAAAATATTTTAATAAGTAATGTCCCCAAACATGCCAAATTTGGTGAAAGAAATAAATTTACAGATTAAAAAAGCTCAGTGAACCCCGCGTAGAATGAACTCAAAGAAAATTACAATTGAACACATCACAATGAAACAGGAGAAAACTGTACACACAAATATCATAATAGCTGGCAGAAGAGCTATCCACTGCAGATAGAAGGGCAATTTGAATGATTACAGAACTCTTCTCAGAGGCCAGAAGACAGTAGAACTCCACCTGTGAAGTGCTGAAAGAAAATAGCTCAGTCCAGAATTTTCTTTTTTTTTTTAATGGTTTTCTTTTTCTTTTCTTTTTTTAATGTTTTATTTATTTCTAGGAGAGAGAGACAGCGTGAGCAGGGGAGGGTCAGAGAGAGAGGGAGCCACAGACTGAAACAGGCTCCAGGCTCTGAGCTGGCAGTCAGCACAGAGCCCGACGTGGGGCTCGAACCCACGAACCGCGAGATCATGACCTAAGCAAAAGTCGGACGCTTAACCGACTAAGCCACCCAGGCGCCCCTCAGTCCAGAATTTTCTATCTAGTGAAAATATCATTCAGGAATGAAGGTGAAACTGAACATTATCAGATGAAGGAAAATATAGAATATTTGTTGCCAGCAGACCCACTTTGAAATAATTGCTAGAGGATGATCAGATCGAAGGGAAATGATGCCAGAGGAAAAGTTAAACCTTCAAGAATGAAGAAAGAGCAAGTGAATGTAAATACCTGTGAATACATAAAAACCTTCTTTTCCTGTTAAGTTCTTTAAAATATGTATAACCAATGAAAACAAAAATTATAACATTATCTTGAAGGATGTCAATAACTGTAGAAGAAATTCATATGACACTTCTAACATAAAGGCTAATGAGAGGAAGCACATTTACATATATGGTTGCAAGAATTCTACATTTTACTTGAAGTGGTATGGTATGAAATCTAAACAGACACAAAGAAGTTGGATATGTATAATGTAATCTTTAGGGCAACCACTACAAAGAATATAGCCAAACAGGCAATAGGTAAATTAAAATGGAATACTAAAAAATATCTAAAAATCTAAAAAAGACAGGAAAGAAAGAAAAAAGGAAAACCCAAGTTAAACAGAAGTCTAATAAAATGTTAGTCTTAAATATAACCACATATATAAATATATTAAATGTTACAGGACTAAAGAAAACACTCTAATTAAAAGGCAGAAATTAATAGTGTAGATTTTAAAAAAGCAAGACCCAATCATAGGCTGCCTTGAAGTGATGAATTTTACATATAAAGGCAAAGATAGTTTCAAAAGAAACAGAAGGAAGATAAAGATATACCATGCAAACAATAAACATTAGAAAGCTGGAATGACTCTTATTTAATATTATTTATATCAGGAGAAATGGTTTTGAATATAAAAATTAATGAACTGTAAGACAAAAAGAACATTTCATAATGATGAACAGTGAGATGGACGTTCATAATGATGAAAGAGATAATTTCATCAAGAAGACATAATAATTTAAATATATTCACTTGGGCCTCCTGGTGCCTCAGTGGGTTAAGCATCTAACTTTTGACTCAGGTCATGATCTCAGGGTTCCTGAGTGCAAGCCCCATATTAGGCTCTGTGCTCTCCACAGAGAGCCTGCTTGGGATCCTCTGTCTCCCTTTCTCTCTGCCTCTCTCTCACTGCTTCTCTCTCTCTCTCTCAAAAATAAATATTTAAAAATAAAATACAAAATAAATAAAATAAAATAAGATATATATTCACCTAATAATGGCACCTCAAACTGCAAAAATCAAAAATTGAAGAAATAAAGGAAGAGACCTCTGTACAATTAGAGTAGAAGATTTTAACATCCATTTTCCAATAACTGATAGACCACCTACCCTTAAAATGTTAGCAAGGACACAGAGATCTGAACAATACCTTTAAACATTTTAATTTAATGATATTCATAGAACATGACATCCAACAAATGTGGAATATAAATTTTTTCAAGTTCACACATGGTACATTCACCAAGAGAGAGATGGTGCTGAGTCATAACGCAAGTCACAATAATTTTATAGCATTGAAATCATACAAAGGGTATCCTCTGATCACAATAGAATTTGATTTAAAAATCAATAAAATAATATATCTAGGAAAATTCCATATAGAGGTTAACCAATATATTTCTAAGTCATTTGTGAGTGAAAGACGAAATCGCAGGGAAATTTTAAAGTACTTTGTAGGGCAGGCCAGCAGGCTGGAGATTCAAGGTAAGAGTTGATTTTGCAGTCTTTTGAGTCTGAAATCTGCAAGCAGGGCAGCCAGCTGGAAATTCAGTCAGGGTAGTCTTCAGGCAGAATTCCTTCTTTGAGCAACCTCAGCTTTTGCTATGAAAGCTTTCAGCTAACTGGGTGAAACCCACTCAAAAGGTAATCTGCTTTACTTAAAGTCTGCTGATTACAAATGTTAATTATATCCATCTACAAATACCTTCACAGTAACAACTAGCCTTATATTTGACCAAACAACTGTACACCTAAGTCAAGCCAGGTTGACACGTAAAATTAGCCGTCACATACAATACATCAACATGTGAAAGATGAAGCTAGTGTGGTGCTTACAGAAGAATTTATAGCTCTAAATCTGAATTTGAAAAGACAAAGTATCTAAATACCATGACCTAATGTTCTACCTTAAAAATAAGGTGGAAAAAGAGCAAAGTAATCCCAAAGTAAGTAGAAGTAAAGAGAAAATAAGCAGAATTAAGTGAAACAAAAAAAATGGATAGATAATACAGAACATTTACAAGTCAAAAGATGCTTTTTTGAAAATATCAATAATATTGAGAAACCCCTAACCAGACTGATCAAGAAATAAAAGAGAGAGAACAGAAGGGCACTTGGGTAACTCAGTCAAGTGTCTGACTCTTGATTTTTGGCTCAGGTCATGATCTCATGGTTGGTGGCATTGAGTCACACATCTGGCTCTTCACTGACAATATGGAGCTTGCTTAGGATTCTCTCTCTCTGTCCCTCCCCTTCTTGTGCTTTCTCTCTCTCTTTCAAAATAAATAATTTAACTTAAAAAAAAAAAAGAGGACAGAAATCACCCATAGTGGGAATGAAAAGAAGGTCATAACCTACTTACGATATTTGTTAAAATGTCACACGTATACCTACCATGATATCCAACCATTCCACCTCTAGGAACTGATCCAGGAAAAGCATATGTATGTATGTTCTTATATAGGTTTGCGCAGAAAATATGCATTATAGCTAAATTATAATAGGCAAAACCTGGAAACAACCCAAAAGTTCATCAACAAATGAATGGGAAAACAAATCATGAATGATTCATATACAATGAAATATTAAAAGGAAAGAATTACTGATAGATGCAACAATTTGGATGAATCTCAGAATCATTATGTTGAAGAAACGAGGTGATAAAAATCTGTACTATTCCATCTATTGAAAGCAGAAAAATGGACAAAACAAATTACACTGTTGGAAAACAAAAATGGTGGTTACTTTGGAGGAGTGGTAGTGTGCCTAGGAGGGAAAGGAGAGAGGGTTCAGTGGTCCTTATAGCATTTTTTTATTTCTTGATGTAGGTACTGATTATGTAATTGTGTTCGTGCAAAGAAACTTTATCAAACTGAATGTTAATGATCTATCCACATTCTGTGAATATACTATATTTAAAAGAACATGATTACAGACTTTGCATTTTCTTTTTTTTTTAATTAAAAAAATTTTTTTTAATTTATTTCTGAGAGAGAGAGACAGCGTGAACAGGGGAGGGTCAGAGAGAGAGGGAGACACAGAATCTGAAGCAGGCTCCAGGCTCTGAGCTAGCTGTCAGCACAGAGCCCGACGTGGGGCTCGAACCCACAAACCGTGAGATCATGACCTGAGCCAAAGTCGGACGCTTAACTGACTGAGCCACCCAGGCGCCCCCAGACTTTGCATTTTCTACTTCTTTGAGCAATTAATGGAACTATTTGTATTTATATTTGTCATGCCCTCTGTGATCTGTCATGTGGCATCAGAGACTCGCACTCTATTCAAAAGCTAGGGCCCCCTCATCATCATCGTTGACTAACACCAGCACCTGTACTATCAGCAGTGGTAGCCACGTGAACATTACAGACCTCTTGGCTGACATCTAATGAGAAGAAGCCACTGTTCTGTTTAGAAAACAATTTGAAGGATATTCTCAATTTATATTCACATATACCACCACCACCACCATTGCTAAACAAAAGAAAAAAAAGTGTATTGCAGTATTGAAAGTAGTATTCTTTACCATATGTTTGCCTATGTTCCCCTCTTCTGAAGATCATGAGGGAGAATGATGATGATTCTGTCATTATTTTGGGCAATAATTGCCTTTTTATACAATCCTAATTGACAAATACATTTGCAAATTTAGGCCATGTGCAGATGGTCATGATTCTATGAATAAATAGGAGGACTTTTATTCCAAATCTGAAGCAAATATTTGCCTCTCCAGGTCAAGTTCTGATAGGACTCTGATAGAAACCTTGTCTCAACCCCAGGAATACTGCTTGGGGGGAAAAATTGACTGAGCGAAAACCTGGTGGCCTTCATGTGTCAGTCACTGTCAAGCTCCTGGAAACCCTGAATTCTCCCCCAGGGAAGACAAAAATGTCGTCTGGAGAACACATCGGAGCCCACTGACAGATACTAAGACATCTGAAGTTATGAAATGTTGATTTAAAAAACAGTCCCAATTATATTCCTTATTGTACCCAGGCTTTTTGAAAATACAACTTTGAAGCTTACTCTATCAAAATGTTGAACTTCTTTTTTCAACCCCTTGAATCTGGGGCAGTCCCATGACTTCCTTAGGCTAATAGAATATGGAGAAAGTGACATTGTGCTAGTTCTGAATCTAAGTCTCAAGAAGTATGTATGCCTTCCCCTCTCTTTCCTGGAACCCTCCCATCACCATATTAACAAACCCTAGTTAAGGAGAGTTCAGTTGTACTAGCCCAAACTGTCCTAGACCCGCCTACAACCAGCAGATCCACACATGTGTTAAGAGCCTATTCAAGATGAGCCGAGAAGCTTATCCAACTCACAGCACATCACAAACACAGAATGAGCCCATAGGTGTCCAGAACTGCCTTGTCGACCCAAAGACTTTCAAACTAGATCTATTTGCATTTTTAAGCCACTAAGATTTGGGATGGTTTGCTATGCAAACAGTAAGGCATCAGAAAGCTGAAACCAAAATTTGAGGGTATCTATATTGCCATCATGAGAGATGTAGGTCTTTGGGGAGAATCTTTAGTCTAATTTTCTCATTTTATGAGTCTAAGTAAAGGTAAACATAAAGGACATGAACTAAGAGTCAGAAGCACCAGCCTTTTTCTTTGCTATATTTAGCTAATACTGCAAAATTTCTTTAAACAGCTTCATTACAATAACCATATTAAAAGAGAGCATTTAGGCACTTACTGTAGACAGAAGTACGCTAAACATTTTATGTCAATTTTTTTCCTATAATCTGAGGAAATGAAGGGTTGCTCAGAATCACACATGGAACTAGTATATGAATATAAATCTTTCTGACACCAGAGCCCATGTCCTAGAGTTTTAGTATATTCAACTGCCTCCACTATGGTAAGGCATGGGACTGCACCTTACATAGGGCTTAAATTCTAAAGTCAGTACATTAAGCAAATAATAGCTACAGTCAAAATTATTCTTAAAAATGTCTTTCTCTATAAATTGTAACACCAGCTGTCAGGAAGTCCACCAGAGTCAGTTTTATCTTTCAATATTGTACAGACAGCTACAGTTAGGGAGGGAGAGTAGTCAGTCTAAATAAGTGGACTGTTTCAGAGGCCATGTTGAACAAAAAAAGATACATACATGGCCATGTCTTTTATATATGGTTAGATGCTCACACTATGAGGGATGCATGGGACGTGAAACCCACTGAATGATCATCGTACTCACCCATCTCATTTTTCGTTTGGCCCATAATCCAGACTGACAGATGGAATCACTTGAGATATTGAAATTTGCTCTTTCTCTATTCCTGTCTCCTCTCTTTGCCAAGTGTTCAAACACTTAAATTCACAAAAGTTAAATGCGTTATCTGGTGTGACTTCTCTGCTGTTTTGGGAAAGGATAACATGGCATCAATTCCAGACTAATCAAGTAGGTGAGAACTATGTGGAGCACTGGAAAGGGTGCCACCCCAAGAGTCGGGAAGCCCTGGGCTTGATCCCTGATCTGGCACTGCCTTGCTCTGTGACCTCATAAGTGTCAACACTCATTTGCCATCCCTGAAGCTCAGTTTCCTTGACTGTAAAAAATTTTTTTGTAAAACAATGCTTCTGTAAAATAAGACTGAACTCTTTCATACTGAAGATAAAATCTACCAAGTAACATCTGACGGCTTCCAGGAAATCACAGAGGATGGGAGAGGGGCAGGATTGATGTTAGGCTCCTGTTCCTTGCAGAGCTACTGGTTTCCCTGCAACCCTGCTAGATGCTTCCTGAGACCCAGCTTCCAGAGCCTTCTGTGGGCTGCACCCTGCACTCACGGGCCTACAATGTCATGGATCCAGGACCCAACAATCCTGAGCCCCAACCTTAGCTATTTCCCTTATTACCAGCATAAACTTTGACAATGTACCTAAGCTCTAATTTTAACTTATTCATGCATGCAACAGAACTAATAATGTAACCTAACCAAACCTACATATATAATGATAGATGGTGTTTTTGTTAAACATATAAGATAATGTATATTAGACCCAGTTATTTTGTGACCCTTGGTATCATTTAAATATCCCATAAACAATAAAAACAGAAAACTAACTTAAGCAACAATAATAAGAAGAATACATTGGAATGATAGTGAGTGAGCTCAAAAAGCTGAAGAGATAAAACCAAAACCAAAGCTTTGGCCCAGGGCAGATTTGGGTACTTCCATAGTAGAGTGAGCATTCTTACCTGGATCTCTGTATTCCAGATGTAAATTGCTGGGAGAGATAACCCAATGGGCCTCATTTAGATCATCTGACTACACCTGATCAAAGGAAAGAGCCCTGTGACATAAAACCCCATTCAGGCCACATGGAGTGAGAAGGGTGAGCTCCCTAAAGGAAGGAATAACTACTTCTAGAACAACAGAAGGGATGGTAGGCACAAAGAAAGCAGGTTCCATGCCCAGTCCTGAGAGTTATCACCAATGTCACACAAAGGTTAGATCCAAAGTCATTGTTGTTGTTGCTTTAAAAAAAATTTTTTTTTAATGTTGATTAATTTTTTGAGAGACAGAGAGAGATAACACAAGCTGGGGAGGGGCAGAGGGAGGGGAAGACACAGAATCTGAAGCAGGCTCCAGGCTCTGAGCTGTTAGCACACAGCCTGATGTGGGGCTCAAACTCATGAAACACGAGATCATTAGCTGAGCCAATGTCGGATGCTCAACCAACTGAGCCACCCAGGGGCCCCTTTAAAAAATTTTTTAAAGTTTATTTATTTAGTGTGAGAGAAGGAGTGTAAGTGCATGAACCAAGGTGGGCAGAGAGAGAAGGAGACAGAGGATCCAAAGCAGGCTCCAAAGCCTATGTTGACAGCAGGGAGCCCAGTGTGGGGCGCAAACTCACCAACTATGAGATTGTGATCTCAGCTGAGATCAAGGGTTGGACATTCAACCAACTGAGCCACCCAAGCGCCCCTGTTGTTGTTGTTGTTTATAAATGGCCTATCCAATGATATTATCCCCTAGCTCTGTCCTTGTCATGACCTTCTCCGCTACCCTACCTCCCTTCCTGTTGGCCCTAAATGTGGTTCCAGATAGTTTAGAGTTGAGAGCCTTACTGAGTTTAATTACCTTTAGGGGCAAAGCTCTTTATGCTGTTGAACTAGGCCATAAAACAACATCAATCCAATGATTAGGCCTAGGTTCCCCCTAACACAAGACTTTTTTTTTTCACTTAAAAAACCATACAAACCCCACATAATTGATGAATCAATAAATTTAAAAATGTTGATCTTCACCCAGAGGCAACGCAAAGAAACTCAGCAACCAGAGTAGAAACGTAGTGTCTCCTTCATGAAAGAACTCCACCTTCTGTGAACTCACTCGTGCTATTTGAACAGCTGTCATAGACTTGGTCTGATCTCCTGAGCCCTCCATGACATCAGGTCAGACAGTAACATCTACACTATGTTTATCCATGAGGTAATTAGGAGATGAGGGAAATCAAGGTCAAAAACAGACCAATGAATAGTGCAAGCTGTTCTTTGTTAATTTTTTCCTAGCAAAACAAAGAGATGCTTCGTCTATATATTTCGACTCAAGAGCTCCAGATCCTAATGTGAACTTTCGGGTAGTGTCTTATGATTCATTTAATCTGTCTGTGGCCTTTTCAGAAAGAGCATAAAATACCTGGATGGATATTCACACCTGCAATCCACAGGTGGGGAACCGTAATTCAATTTTCAGTGTAATAGAACTACGAGAAGTCTGGATACCTGGGCACTATCGAACTGCTAACCACATCCTAACTTAAGGAGAATTGCTTCCCTTTGGTGGGTCTTGGTTTTCTCCTCCTTCATGTGAGGATGCTGAGCAACTTGTTTCTAAGTTGCCTTTCTTCCTGTGTTGATGCTCAGTAAAGCTAGGGTCAGAGGGATTCCTGGGAATAAGTGCTTCCAGAATTCAGGGGACCCAAACTTCTCCTAGGGAGGAAAATTAAGAGCCCCACTTACTCACCTTGACTTATCCGGGGGTGAAGAGCTCAAAAAGACACCAGCTGACATTATTCAAGAACTCCAGAATATCATTCTTTGTGGGCACTGGTTCTATAATATTTCGGATGACAATAAGAGTTGGAGGGGGCAAACTTTTTCTGTAAAAGGTCAGGTAATAAATATTTTAGGCCAGCCTAGGCTCTGTTGCAACCACTCAGTCCCACCATTGTAGTGTGAAAGCAGATACAGACAATCCTTAAACACAGGAGCAGGCTGTTTTCCATTGGAAAACAGGCAGTGGGGACTTAACCCATGGGCTGCAGTGCGCTGATCCCAGATGTAAATATCAGCCTCTGGAAAAGGACTGAAATAGGAGCCACAAGATGTAGGTCAAAGCCAAAGTCCACCATTTAATTTACTGGAAATTATTTAACTTCAGCAAGTCTCAGTTCAAATGAAGAAAAGAAAGAAAAGGAAACGGTATGCACTCTGCCTCAAAGGACTAAGAATGCTAATAGTTAATATCTGAATCTTATAAAAAATTTTAAATAATTGTTAATGTGTATTTATATATTTTGAGAGCAAGTGAGCAGGGGAAGGGCAGAGAAAAAGGGAGAGAGAGAGAATCCCAAGCAGGCTCTCCATGCTGTCAGTGCAGATCCTGACACCAGGCGCCATCTCACAAACCATGAGATCATGACCTGAGCTGAAATCAAGAGTCGGATGCTTAACAACGGAGCCACCCAGGCACCCCTGAATATTATAAAATTTAAAATGCTCCTTTCACACTCATCATCACCTTTAATTCTAAAAAACAAAAATCCTTAGTATCCACCCAAACCGGTAGATGTTATCTAACTCCCAATATTCCAATGTAGATACATTAATCCCATTTTATGCAAGACACTGAAGGTTATGTGGGGAGGAAAAGTGAGGTGAAAACTGTATGATGCTGCATTAGCACAAGGTGCCATAATTACTCAAGATGAGGAAAATAAGGTCTCTCAATTCTTTCCTTCAAATAGAAGGAATTCACTTCAAGTAGTGGATTTTCATCAGAGTACTTAAAATCCAATTCAACATACAGGTTCTAACACCCACCAATGTGTTTAATAAGCCTCTGCCCTACTGATCCCCATGGAGAACCCTAATTTACCCCTAAGGAGAGGCTGCGGAATCCCTTCTATGTCCTTGTCCTCCCTCAGAGCATATCCGGGAAAAGAGAGTTGCTGGTATGTGCATGGACATGGTAGTTACATAGGGACAGAGCCATGTTTCCTACCTGTGCCAATAAGATATATGAAGGAATGGGGAGGGGGCGACACGTGGACACCTGGCATCTTCCAACCACCGAGAGCCCTGCAGGTGAAAAGGCTCTGAGGTTTATCCTTTGCCTGTGGCTGTGTTACAACAAGGGTGATAGGGGTCCACGGCGGCCCCTATCTCAGGCTTGAAGCAGGATGATCAGACTAAAAGACACACGTTGCAGATCCTCACTTTCAAGGGTTGGAAATAATCTCAGACATAACCTTTAAACGTTTTACAATTTCAAAGAGCAAAGATCACAGTTGTTGAATTCCATTTGCAGATCATCTGACGCAGTATAATTTGACAAGTACATGAGTTTTGGGGGTATTTCTGACATATTTTTCTGCTACTAAAGGGAGCATTGTCCTACTATAGAAAACTAGGAACCATAGAAAAAATAATTGATGAAGTAAGAGTAATCCATAATTCCATAAGGCAAAATAACTGTTAATGTGACAGACTGTTTTCAAAGATGGCTATAGCTATCCCTCCCCTTGTGCATGCTGTTTTGCAATTGACTTTGCCACTCCCCTCATCTAGAAGTGGAGTTTGATTTTGCCTCCCACTGAGTCTAGCCAGATGCTGCAGGTTGTTTTCTGAATAGGAAGTTGCAGAGTGACATAGTACGAATAATGATGCTAGGCTTTTTGTTTTTAATGTTTATTTAGTTTGAGAGAGCAAGTGAGTGAGAGGGGAGCAGAGAGAGGAGAGACAGAGAATCCCAAGGCAGGCTCCATGCTGTCAGCACAGAGCCCAATGTGGGGCTTGAATTCACAAACTGTGAGATGATGACATGAGCTGAAATCAAAAGTCGACACTCAACTGATTGAGCCACCCAAGTGCCCCTAATGATGGTAGGCTTTAAGAGCACTTACAGCTTTTGTTTTTCCCTGCTTGGAGCCCTGAGTCTCCATATTTAAAAAAAAAAAAAAAAAGTGGGGAGGGGGGAAGCCTTCTAAAAATGAACTATTTAAATAAGATCCAGGAGTGCCTGGTTGGCTCAGTCAGTTAAGCATCCAACTCCTAATTTTGGCTCAGATCATGATTTCAGAGTCATGAGATCTAGCCTTCTCAGGCTCTATGATGGGCATGGAGGCTGCTTAAGATTCTCTCCCTCTCCCTCTGTCCCTTGCCTGTTCATGCTCATAAATACATACATACATACCATACATACATATGCATAAACAAACAAACAAATGAACAAACATCTGGATTCTTATAACACCACACAAGTCCAACTTTCAATGGAAAATCAGTCATACCAAGAGCAGAGAAGATCTCAAATCAAACAAGAAAAGAAAAACAACAGGTGCCAATACCAAAATGACACAAATGTTGGAATTATCCGCCAAGGATTTTAAAACAGCCATCATAAAAGTGCTTCAATGAGCCCAGGAACATGCTTGAAGCAAGTGAAAATATAGGAAGTCACAGAAAAGAAACAGAAGGTTTAAAGAGGAACCAAATGGAAATTTTAGACCTCAAACACACCATAAATAAAATAAAAAACCCAGTGGATGGGCTTAACAGCAGAATTTAGAGGACAGAGGAAGAATCACGAACGTTGAAAATGAAACAATAGAAAATATCCAATCTGAATGACAGAGAAAATAGAAAAATAATGATTAGTGCCTCTGTGGCATGAAAGACTATAACCAAAGATCAATATTCATGTCTCTGAAGTCTGGAAAAGAGGAGAAAGAGAGTGGGCTGAAAAAGTACAAGAAATCATGGCTGAACATTTCCCAAATTTGGCAAGACATAAGCCTACAGATACAAGAAGCTGAGAGAAACCCAAACAGTATGAACCCAAAGAAATCTATGTGAAGACATACCATGGTTACACTTCTGAAATCTAAAGACAAAGTCTTAAAAGTAGCCTGTTTTTACTTGTAGGGAAAAAAAAAACAATTCGAAGGAGTCAGACTTCTCATCAGAATCCATGAAGGCCAGAAGGAAGCAGCACCACATTTTTCAAATGCTGAATGACAATAAAGATCAATCCAGAATTTGATCATTAGCAAAACCATCCTTCATGAATGAAGGAGAAATGAAGATATTCTCAGATGAAGAGGAACTAGAATTTGTTGCCAGCAGAGCAACTATATAAAAATGACTAAAGGAAATTCTCTAACCAGAAAGAAAATGATAAGAGAAGGAATCTTTGAAAATCAGAATGGAAGAAAGAACGTGGGAAAATGAAAAATATGGGTAAATACAGTAATATTTCCTTCTTAAGTTTTCTAGATTATGTTTGAGGGTTGAAGCAAAAATAACAATGTGTGTTATGGTTCTCAATGTATATAAGGGAATTTAAAACAAGGGAGAGAGTAAAGGCAGGTAAGGCTTCTACACTTCAGTCAGACTGGTAAATGTTGACACCAACAGACTGTGGTATCTTTTATACCAAGTATATGTCCAAGTTAAATACCTTGGACAATAGCTAGACCAATCACTACAAAAACTATATGAAAGGAAGCACTCAAAATCACTATCTATAAATCAAAATTGAATTTAAGTAACTCGGAAGAAGGCAAGAAAAAAACCCCAGAAAAATGAAAACAAAAAAACCCCAAAAAAAGACAGCAAAATACTTAAAAAAAAAAAAAAAAAACCCACCACAATTATAGGGGCCTCCAAGCATTCAGGTGTGCAAAGCGGTCAAACCTGGTACCCGAGCCAGCCTGCGGGGCAAAATTCCTGCCTCCATCCCACAGGACAAATTTCCTAAGCCACAGCTGCCTTAGGCACGAAATCTGTAAACTGGAGATCATAATATCCACTTTACAGGAGTTTGTTGAGGTTTAAACGAGCTAATATTTACTTATAACAATGTCTGACAAGTGGTAAATATGATATACCTATTTTCCAATTAAATAAAAGAAATTGATTTCCCAACATTCAATTGTTTCTCTTTTTCTACCCTCATAAATTAACACTGTGAAAAACATCTTTATGCTTTAGTCTTATTCCATGTTTCTGACTATTTATAGGATACAGGAGTTCTCTGAAATGTTTTGATGTTCGTGTGCAGCCGCACTCCTTTTTCCTGACAGGGTAAACTTCACCGACTTCTAGAAGAACTTGAATGTAACTAGAGCAGCTGCAGTTTTCACCGTATTTGTTTTGCCAGCACACAGAATACAGTGGAGAAGGTCTTTACAGCAGATGATGTAAGGAAATCCTCGAATTTTATGATTTTTACACCAATACATTTGCTAAGGTAGCCTCCTATCTTGGTTAAGAGCATGGGTTCTAAGTTTGATTGCCTGGCTTCAAATTCCAGCTGTATCATTTATTAGCTGTGCAACCTTAGGCACATTGCTTAACCTGTCTGTGCTTCAGTTTTTTCATCTATAAAAAAAGGGGAAATAATAGTATCACAGGGATGTTCTGAGGATAAAAAGTTAATACACCTGAAGTGTGCAGAGTAGTGCCTGCCATTAAACCGAATAGAAAAGTTAAGTGAAGCCCCCTTCCTGATGGCCTAAAACCATCCTGCAAGCAGGCAGGTAAGGAACTGATCATGAGCATCCATGTGAAATGGTGAGGAAGAGAGGGGAAACACCTCCCTGTGTCATTATTTAGCAATATTAGCGGCCAAGAGTGGAGTGAAGGAGCTGCTGGTTATGCGGCACCATACCGTAGCCTACTGAACATCGCTTCCCCAACCAATCATCTCTAAAGGACGGGTGAAACCAGTTAAGTTTCATAATTTTTTTCATCTGAGCTGATTCTGGCTGTGCACATGTGGGAAGTTAGCACATTAATTTGACGACAAACAGATTGGCCTGTTCCATAGGGATATCTGAACAGCTCACTGTGTGGTTTGAAAGCTTTGTAATTCTTGGTCTAAAGGAATTCTGTGACTTACAGAGAATACGCTAAGATTTTTTTGGGCTATAAATCAAAGTGCAAGATCATGCTTTGGGAGATGCTGTTTATTGCGTTTTTGAATGGAGTTAAAAATAAACTGTTAAGATCTCTCTTAAACTCTGGGCTCAGAGTAGATTCTATTCTGAGGTATTATTACTCAGTATATAAACAAACTCTACAGAGATAAATTGTACAAACTGCCATAGTTCCTTCCTTGTTACCAAAGAGTAACAGCTGGTTGCTGGGGAAAAAAAAGGTCAGCTTCCTATCTTAACTTTCTCCTTTCCTCATTTTTAATGGCTGATTTCACTCTGAAATCCAGACAAGAGACAGACTACGAAAGCATTAATCCATCCATTTTATTCAGCCTTCAAGCAGGATATTCAAGACCCAAAGGAATCTCTCTCAGACTTCATGCATCATAGAAAATAGAGATGTTTGAGGCTCATGCATATGTCCTCAACTCATACCTAACTGGAATGTTGACCACAGGTCCTGATTTCCTATAACAATTCCAGGGTAAAATATTCTGGCCTATTCTTAGCATAAATTATAAAATTATCCTGAAGTTCCAAGAACTAGGCACTTTCTTTTTTTTTAATTTTTTTACGTTTATTTTTGAGAGACAGAGCACGAGTGGGGGAGGGGCAGAGAGAGAGGGAGACACAGAACCTGACGCAGGCTCCAGGCTCTGAGCTGTCAGCACTGAGCCCGATGTGGGGCTCCAACTCACAAACTGAGATCATGACCTGAGCCGAAGTTGGATGCTTAACTGACTGAGCCACCCAGGCGCCCCAGAACTTTCTTATTACATCTCCTCTATGACCCTGACGAGCCATGTGTCCTATTTTAAGGACCATGAGCCCAGGCAGCTTCTCATAAACATAACAGCTGAGTACTGTCTGCCCATTTCCAGGGTACAGTGTTGGGGTCTGGGCTCCATAACTTGGGGGACTTGATCGATGTTCCAGAGAAAGCTTCAAAAGAGAGGCCTCTTAAGATTTCATAAGAATTTCTGCCCCAGTGTGCTTTGCAGGCCTCACAGATTTAAAGGAACATTTGGTATAAACAAGGAAATGCAAGAGGATTGCCAGCTGGGGGCTATTTGCATATTGAACCCTGTCCGTTCAGAGCAAGGCCAAGGTAACTGGAACAGAAACCAAAGATGCACTCCAGCCTCTATTGCTTTAAGAGTGTGCCTCCTGGAATCAGCCCCCGTGGATATGACTCTTGTCTCCACCACTTATTAGCAGTGTGACCTCAAGTAAGCTAAACAAATTCTCTTCAGTAATAATGGTGTCGTGCTGACAGGATTGTTGTGAGGATGAATTGGGCTAAAACACATAGAATAGTGCTTCTAGGACAACATCGTCTATTTCAGTGTTCTTATCGTTGAAGTTATTAGCATTGTTATGTCCGTATTGAGAGAGATTTACAATGGTTGCTTAGAAAACCAGAACCAATAAAATGTATTAAGCATCTACCATTTACTCAGTCCTGAGCTAAGCACTCAGTATTCAATGATATAAGAACAGCCAGGTAAATGGAAGAGAAGAGACAAATCTACCATGCAGAAGCATTCCAAATAATTTATAGATACTCAGCAGAACCGCCTCCTGGAGTGCGGGCTGTACACGGTGATTCTTCCCAAAGAGCATAGTAGGGAAAGGGGTGGAAGGCTGGCAACTTTACAGTGAAGGAATCTGACACACATTAACTCCGCCAAATAATCAAGCTCCCCATAACAGTGATAAATCATGTTAATTACATGCACCCTGACACCAGTCAACTCATGAGAAAAACCTGAGACAAATCACAACTGAGGGACATTCAACAAAATACCTGACCGGTACTCCTCAAAACTGCCAAGCTCATCAAAAACAAGGTGCGTCTGAAAAACCGTCACAGCCGGGAGGAGCCTACGGAGATAAACTGCATGTAGTGTGGTTGGTCCTAGAACAAAAAAAGGCCATTAGGTAAAAACCAAAGAAATCTTAACAATGTATGGATCTAGTTAATAATGTATCATGGTGGTTCATCCATTATAACAAATGGACTTTACCTAATGTAGTATTTTAGTAAAACGAGAAACCGGTTGCTGGGGTATATGGGAAGTCTCTGTACTGTCTCTGCAAATTTTTGCTAAATCCAAAACTGTTCTTAAAATAAAGGTTTATTTAAAACAAAAAAGACAGGGGCACCTGGGTGGCTTAGTTGGTTAAGTGTCCAACTTTAAGCTCAAGTAATGATCTAACGGTTCGTGGGTTCAAGCCCCGTGTCAGGCTCTGTGCTGACAGAGCCTGGAGCCTGCTTTGCATTCTGTGTCTCCCCCTCTCTCTGCCCCTCTTTCTGTCAAAAAGAAATAAAAAAATTTAAAAAATTAAAAATGAAATGAACTTAAAAAGATATGGGTCTGGCTGATAAGGAAGTCCCAGAGTTATGGGAACAAGTGATTACATCTTAAATTATAAGGCAGTGTGGAACATGTGACATGGGAAGCATATAAAATGTAAAATGTGCTGCACACAGCACAGAGAGATGGACCCCAGTGTCAAGTGTGGTTAAGCGACATGTTAGGAAGGAGGCATTGTCCGAGCTGCAATTTTCAGGAATGAATCAGAAGGTGGGCAGAGCAGGCTTCCTAAGCAGAGGGAACGCCTCCTAAGCAGAGGGAACGCCGAAGTAAAAACTTGAAAACTATTGAGGCTTTTGCTGTCGTCAAGGCATTACGAGTGAGGGGGAAGAGTACCAAAACGGGAGCCACAAGGGAAGAGGCAAAACAGAAAGAACCTGGCAGTTTGACTAAAGACTAGACCTCACTTAGCCAGAGGGGACCAGCCCAACAAAACCATTCCAAAACTGGATGGTTGGAAAAGCAAAGCAGCAGGAAACTCTGCTGACAGGCACCCCAATCTCTTTAAGTTAAAATGCCTACCTCCCTCCACTGCCAGAAATCACAGCTGCAAAGTATGGGACCTGACCTATGTTAATTCCATGTGTTCTTGGATTCAATTTATTGATGGCTAATTGGTTCTTTCTAGAGAAAGACTCATGACGTGAGAAAAAGAACTTACCATTATGAGTCAGAAGGCTTCTCCTGGAATGGACAGAATATCAAAGCTTGGCCTGGATGACAAGTTTGGCTATTTCAGCCTGTGGAGGGGTCCATGTGAACCAGCACCAAGTCAGTGAGGGCAAGAAGGTGGCAGACAGTGGGCTAGGGTGGGGGTGGGGGTGGGTGTGAAAATGCTCTTTTAAATTGGGCTAGAATTGAAAGAAATGTGCTAGAGGCGGGGCTCCAACCTGAACACAGACCAGCAGCCCTAGAAAGGCTATTAAAATAATTCAGTTCTCCCTCGCTTTTCCCAGCAATACAAGCATACTGCCACACTGTTAAGCACAGCTCCGTGGGTAATGGGTTCAACTGTATAGATTTAATGTCTGTCTAACTTATGGAATCCACAGAGTAGAATTCACCCACTCAACGGTTTTGGGTGTCCTAACAATGGGAAGACACAGAAATTCGAGATGCCCCACAACATGTAGGACAAACAAGTGTCCTCCATTCCAAATGCTTTATACCTGTCATTCCAGAAAGCCACAAGGCAGGAAACCTATTGATAATTATCAGAGCAGAGAACATAACCCTGTGTTACATATAAAAATATCTTCTGCCAGATACTAATTTTGCAGAAACCCAACCACCATGTAAATCAGAGAAAGAATTTCCATTGTTTGAAACTTGCAAGTTGTTATTTTGGACAGTACCATGACTGATAGCAGCACAAATGGTAGTTTTGGATACTAGACTCTCTGAGCCTGTTTTTCACAGTCTCTGCATTCACAGCAGTTCCAAATGTAAATGCAAGTATGCAACACCTTCATTAGGTCTACTGTGGCCATGGTTGAAAATTTACATATTGAAACACATCTTATTTTAGAAATTTCTTTCTTTTTATTTTTCCTTTATATTATTGCTAAGATATTACATTAATGTTTAAAAACATTTTTAATGTGTATTTACTTTTGAGGGAGAAAGAGAGAGAGACAGAGTATGAGCAGGGGAGGAGCAGAGGGAGAAGGAGACAGAATCTGAAGCAGGCTCCAGACTCCAAACTGTCAGCACAAACTCTGATGCAGGGCTCGAACTCATGAATGAACCATGAGATCATGACCTGAGCTGAACTCAGATGCTTAACTGACTAAGCCATGTAGATGCCCCATATTAATGTTTTAATTGTGTGAATAGGTATTTCATTTTAGGATAGTAAAGAGGAGATTACAAAATATTTACTATAATTAGATGTTGGATCTGATAGAGTTAAGAACCACAGTATTAGATACAAGGGAGGTAAGAAGCTCCCCTCCCAGAAGCTGCCCCTTCATTATGTCTAAGAGGAGGAAGTTAAATGGCTCTGGTGGGCTCTCAGGATTTCAGTTCCTGGATTGAGACTACAAGGGACTCTGCTTACAGAAACTCCTGGAGACAGACACAAAAAAGACCTCAGGGAGTGTCTCAGAAGTTTGGAGCTAGGGGAGTCTGGGTGGCTTAGTCGGTTAAGCGTCCGATTTCAGCTCAGGTCGTGATCTCATGGTTCATGGGTTCGAGCCCTGCATTGGGCTCTGTGCTGACAGGTAGCTCAGAGCCTGCTTCAGATTCTGTGTCTCCCTCTCTCTCTGACCCTCCCCTGCTCATGCTGTCTCTCTCTCTCTCAGAAACAAATTAAAACATTAAAAAAATTTAAAAAAGGAGTTTGGAGCTACTCTGAGACCCAGTTAAATGCAATTAAATTAAACTCTGAACATGCTGTAGAAATGTCAGGGGAAGTCAAGTCTCCTTAGGTTCTGAGATCAGGGCATGAATGGGTTCTGCTTTAAAAACTTTTTTTAATCTTTACTTATTTTTGAGAGAGAGAGAGAAGGGGAGGAACAGAGAGAGAGGAAGACACAGAATCTGAAGCAGGCTCCAGGCTCTGAGCTGTCAGCACCGAGCTCAACCCGGGGCTCGAATCCACGAACCATGAGATCATGACCCGAGCTGATGTCAGACGTTTAACCTATGGAGCCACCCAGGCGACCTTGGGTTCTGCTTTTTAAAAGAATAACATCTCACACAGAGAGACAGACAGAAGCCCCATTAAACTGTCTTCCGTGAGAGGGCAGGGTGACTACTTACCAGCTTCTCCTCCATTGGGCATCAGCATTAGCTGAAATCATTAAGTAGGTTTCCTTTGGTCCAATAGGATTTGTATTGTTTTGTTTTCACCTATAGGAGGATTTGGGGACGATGATGATGATGATGGTAAAGACAAATGTGCTTGCTATGATGTAAGCTGGCATACAGTGGAAAGAAAGACCTGTGGGTTCTGACATCAGTCTCCAGTTCCCCGTCACGAAGCAACACAGAGACAGCCTTCAGCCAGCATAGCCAGGACACTTGTCCTGATCCAGCCAGGCTCCTTTGCATGTTGTTCTTGATCCGACAGCCTCACTGAGGTCTTTGGTTCTTGCATCAGAGTGAGGTGTGCAGTTCTCAAAAAGGAAAACCTGAACAGACATCCAAATCAATGGTGTCTACCACCGTGCCCCACCAGAATTGCAGGAACAAGCTTTCTCAGTGTGCAGTGCCTACTTTGGAAGGTTCTAGACATTAACACTGGATGGGAATTGGAGCCCTAAATAGAACTTCTCAGGGTGCTCATGATTTTACCAAGTTGTCAGCAACAGTATACCCTTTCTAATCTCCCAGGGGTTTATCTAACTCAAATCCTGTTGTCTCGACTTCCATTGGTAAAAATAGTAAAAGGTCAGTGCTTGAACTAGTTGAGGAAAACCATGTTGTACCCAAAGAGTAGCATGCTAAACCCAATCTGAGGGAGAACTTAAAAGTTAAATTAAAAATTAAAATTGAAGTGCTTCTACCAAACCCGTATAGCTCATACTATTAGAACCAAAAGTCATTTGCAGAAAGCTGTAAGTCGGGTGTTGATCTCTTTAAGAATTTGGAACTTTTAAGGGTACCTGGCTGGCTCAGTCAAACGTCCGACTTGGGTTCAGGTCATCATCTCCTGGTTCGTGTGTTTGAGCCCCGCGCCGGGCTCTATGCTGACAGCTCAGAGTCTGGAGCCTGCTTCAGATTCTGTGTCTCCCTCTCTCTCTCTGCCCCTCCCCTACTCATGCTGTTTCTGTCTGTCTCAAAAATAAATAAACATTAAAAAAAATTTTAAAAAGAGTATTTGGAACTTTTAGGGCAGTTTCAGAGGAACTTTCCTCTGAAGGCATTATAAGTAACAGCAAAAATAACAGAAACCCCAACACCTATATAATGTTACTTATTGGGCCCTATCTATGCTTCAGATGTCATGCGAATGTCATGTGGCCTCTGCCATTTCATTCCTCACAATTACTCCATGATAGAAGTATTATCATCTCTAATTTCTAGACCAGCAAACTGAATTTATATATGCTGATTAGCTTTTCCAAGCAGTCTGGAAGTCAATTTGAGTCCAAGACTGAATCCAGTGCCTTGTTTTCATCACTGCCCCATGAGAGGTATCATGGACCATGGACAGAGTATGAACTCCAGCATAAAGCATGTTCCTGCTCACTGGCCATGTGACCTGGAATCAAAATCTCAACACTGGGCTTCTGTTTCTCCAAAATTCCACAGGCTGTATAAACTGGTCAGTCAGAGGAGACCATAGGTGGGTGTAGACAGTTGCCTGAGGTTGGGCTGGCTTGTTTATGCTCTGAATCGGCCCCAGGAGACAGTTGAAAGGTCACGTAGAGGACACTCCCAGGTGCATGCTGATGGCTAGAGCAGGATGCACACTTGAAGAAGAATGGTTGCAACGAATTTATAGATTTACGTTTGTGAGGTCAGCCCTCTTGAAGCTGTCCATTTGCTGCTCAGTCCCTTTGTGCAAGGTGATTTGTGGAGACAGCTGTCCTCAATTTTCTGCTGTCTGAGTGTTTTTAATCATTGCTATCTGAATACAGCTGAGATTTCCTCACTCTTCTGGATTTTGCTGCTATTGGGTATTGGAAACTGCTGAGAACCAAATCTAAAGAAAAAAATATACACAATATATATTTAATGTATATTATATAACATTATATCTTTAACATATTATAATATGATATTATATGTTATATTACATTATATAACTTATAATTAATATATCTGAAATATGTGCATATATCAGATATATGTGTATGTATCAGATATATGTGTATATTATACTATAATATTATATAACTTACAATGAATAATATATCAGATATTATATGTGTATATATCAGAGCTCATTTACCAGCTGTATGTCCACAAAAGTACACAAATATTAAAACTATTTACAAATCAAGTCAAATATGCTGTTCCACGACTGAATTAATACCTGAAATGGTTATAAAACTCTCAAAAGCATAAATTTAAAAGAAATAGAGATTTTATTTAATCACACTTCTTAAGAGGAGATGTGGTAACAAGAGCTAAGTTCTTCTCCATCTCTTCTGCTAGCTAGCTCTGTGAACTCTGTAAAACACAGTGAGGTCTATAACAGTGTACAGGTCAGACAATCTAACTTACAGTGTGGCAGGGCATTGATTTGCACAATACAACAATACAATTCAGATGTGCAATAACAACCAGCCAAACGAAAGTCCTATTTGTCTCCCACCTAATCACATCGTTGTGAGGCTCTCATTTCCATGGCGGAAACACCTTAGGGGAAAATGAAATAATTAAATTCGACAAGTCAAAGTGATTTAGTCTCAAGGCTCCTTCAGTGCAACAATTTCATTTGAATAAGTAGTCAGTTCAAACTCTCTCTCTCTTTAATTTTAGTATTCTTCCTTTTCTTCCCTCTTCACAGTATAGTATCTGAGTTGAAGGGATACCTGTAATGCATCTGCTGCTTGTCAGGATAAGCCACCTGGCCTACCTGCTTTCCTTTCCTCACTGCTCTATGGTATATATGTCATTGGTGCAGACAGGCTCCTAGGCACTCTCTACCAGTGTCTGTTGAGATATAGCTAATCCTGGTTGATTTAGGGTATACTGCTGGCCCCTGCTCCTTAATCTACTGAATATAGTGGTCAAAATCAAAAAGTAAATGTCTGAGAAAGTATGGGAGAGATGATCTTATTCCAACTACACCCACGACATCAATAACCATCTATAGTAGATGATTCAACATGTTTTATCTCTAGTCCTATTCCTTGAGCAGCTGACATATGTAACCAACTACTACTTCATATCTCCATCTGGTGTCTGAAAGGCACCTCAGATTGGATATATTCGACCAAATTCATCATCTGAAATCCCCCAAATCTGGCCTTATTTCAGTTTTCCTTAAGACAGTAACTATATCTACCATCTACAAGCTATTCAAACTAGAAATTTAGAGTTCATTCTTAAAAGCCTCTCTCTTCAGCCTCTATATATAACCCATTATCAGATCCTGTTGCGTTGAGCTCTAATCACCCCACAGATCTGACCCCTCTCTGTCTTCACTGCCACCTGCTACTAAAAGCCACCATTGTCTTTCAACTGGACTTCTTCAAGGGCCTCCTGACTTCTTTACCTGTATCCATGCTGGCCTTCTAATTCACTTTCCACCTTAAGGAGAAGAATGTTTGCAAAGTAAACACAGTCCCATAAACGCATGGATGTACACACACACACACACACACACACACACACACACACACACACACACTTCTTAAAACTCCAGCTGGCATTCTAGGATTCTAAGATAAAGACCAAAATATTTAACATGTCTCTCAGAATTCTGGGTCATCTGGTTCCCAATTTTCTCTGCAGCAACCCTCACACATTTTCCTTTACTCTCTGAGTTCCAGTGACACTGGTCTGATTTCAACCTCTCACTCTGAAGGGCTTCTTCCTGACACAGAGCCTTTGTCTCTGCTTTTCCCTCTGTCTCAAAGGCTCCTCTCCCCACTTAGCCCTTCTTTGCCTGGCTAATAGAAACTTCCTTCTGATATCACCTTATCATTGTTTCCTCAGGAAGCCTTTCTAACCTTCCTAACAATGTAAAATCCCCTTGTACTTTTACTCAGCTCTCAGTTTACACATATGTATATGGTTCTTTGATTAACAGACATCTCTCTCACTAGATTTTAAATTTTGTGAGAGCAGGAAATATATCTGCTTTGGCTTACCATTTTATCCTGTGCACTCAGAAGCATCATGGCACACAGCAACGTGCTCCTATATATATTTTTTATTTCTACTCATTGAATACATAACTGACAATAAAATCCATCCAGAAACTCTTTGATGAGTACATTTTTTGAAAATATACTAAGTTATTGATATTCACGGCATCGATGGTCAACAGGAGAAATGTTTTTAGATTGGAGATTTTGACAGCAGTCTATGCCACCTATTAGCTCTGTAAAGTTTGGAAAATCATTTAACTCAGCAGCAGCATTAAAATAATAATAAGCACAGGGCTACAAACAAACCTTCAAATATTATACAGATATAAGGCATTATGATTTTATTAGCAAAGTTTTAAAAGATTTCTATGTAAAAGCCATAAAAAACACCCATAAGAACACATACGTAATGTTGAAAAAAAAGTCTTAAACCTCCCCCATAGACTTTAATTTTATATTAGTTAATATGAATGTTTAATCAAATGTTTATGGAACGTTCTTTAGGTACCTGGTACCTTGCAAAAAATTTATTTCCTATCATGTAACTATTATTATAGTTCAGTTAAGTGGGTGTTAGCAGGTCCTTTCCCACAGATAAGGAAACTAAGCTTTAAGCAAGTAACTGCTTTGTCCAAGGTCATGAATGAGTAAGGGGCAAGCGAGGATTCTGACACCTGGTGCCTGTGACTTCAAAACCTATCCACACTTCAGGAAATTTGGGTTAATTTAAAGGAAAAATTTTATCAAATAAAAGTAGAATGTTACTTCTCTTTGGGGGGTGGGGGATGTGGCAGGGAAGATCATTATTGTAAACCCAAATTAGTAGTCTAGAAAATGGTCACCAAGAAATATGTCAAAGACCTGAGAAAAAAGAATATATAGAAATCGTGAAGAAAAAGTTTAGAGATTTAAAGTCTGTATTTCTAGAAGTCCTAACAAATGAATAACAAATATTTTAGAAGTTTAAAGGGAGACAGATAAGAGGAGGTAATAGACAAATAAACAGAGAAAATGTTCCTGAGATAATAATGAAAAACTCAAATCTGCATGATTGAAAGGGCTCTCTGATTTCAAGCCTGGAAGATTCTTAGGCATGCCTAAATAAAATTTCTGATCTCTTAAGGATAAAGAGAAAAGATCTGACACACCACCCAAAAACAAAGCTACCTACACAGGAAGAAAAAGAATTAGACTGGCACCTCCAACATTGGAAGTTAAGCAGTAAGATTAAATCTACAACTATGAACAAAAGTTACAGCTGAATTCCATACCTTGTGAAGATCCGATCACCCTTCCATGGAGGATATCCAAGACTTCAGAGAGTGAATCATGCGTATAGTCTGTGTTAGGACAATACTCAGCAATATGAACTAAATAATAAGTGAAACCAAAAAGAAATCACAAGCTGAAAAAAGAGAAAAATTAAAAATCAGTGAAAAATAAACCTGATTGATTTGTACATCAATATGGGTGCAGATACACATAAAGCTGAAGATATAAAAACGTGGATAAACTACCTGATTTTGCTCATCAGAGGGTTAAAGAATGGCACTTGAAACAGCAGGGGAGGAAAACACAAATAGAAACGGATTCCCAGCAAAATCTAGGAATTGAGAGTGAGGGAACAAATGAAATCATTCTAGAAGTTTAATGATAGAAAGAGGGGAAAGAAAGGTGAAAGGAAAAGTATTTTAAAGTTTATTTATTTATTTTGAGAGAGAGAATGAGAGCAAGGAGGGGCAGAGAGAGAGGGAAGGAGAGAGAAAGAGAATCCCAAGCAGGCTCCATGCTGTCACCACAGAGCTGTATGGGGGGGCTCAAACTTACAAACGAGATCATGACCTGAGCGGAAGTCAGATGCTTAAGCAACTGAGCCACCCAGGTGCCCCAAGAAAAAGTAATTTAATAACTTCATCCTGTATGGCGGGGAGAAAAATAGAACACTAAACATTGAAAGCACCCCAAGTAAGAGAAACAGTTTAGTCATCTGCTGGAAGACTGTCATTAAGAAAAGGGAAAAATATACTATCACTTCCAAATTATCAAGGGAACAGAAACAGAATGAATATCAACTTAAACCAGCTAGGTTAAGAAAAGGGAAACAAAGCAAGTAATAAAATGCAGAGATTGAAGAAATAAAGTCATTATGTTGAATTTGAGTACACAGAGGTATCCTATTAAAATACAAAGACTGTCAGACTAGATTATATATATTTTGCTATTTGCAGAAACCACATTTCAGTGATAAAGAATGATGGAAAATGAAAAGATCAGCAAGGAGATACCAGACAAATGCAAACAAAAAAGAAAACAGATGTGGCAATATTAATACCAGATAAGGTAAAATTTAAACTTGAAGCATTATATAGGATTGAAAGCATCATTATGTACTCATAAAAGGCACAGTTTTAGAATTTGGCTAAATCATTATAAACTACATGTACTAAAAAAACACATCGCAGCTAAATATATGGGGCAAAAATGACTATCTGCACAAGGAAAACTTGAAGAAAATGGAATTGTGTTAGGAGCCTTCAATACATTTTCTCAGAACCTAGTCCTCAAAGGTAACTAATGATAGAGGCACCTGGGTGGCTCAGTCAGTTAAGTAACTGACTCTTGATTTTGGCTCAGGTCATGATCTCAGGTCTGTGAGATTGAGCCCCCCGTAGGGCTTCGCACTGACAGCCCCATGTAGGGCTCCTTGCTCACAGTGTGGAGTCTGCTTGGGATTCTTTCTCTCTCCCTCTTCTTCTGCCCCTCCCGCTCCCCCATGCATCTGCACACACCCACAAGCCCTCCCTTTCTCTATTTCAAAATAAATAAATAAACTTAATAAAAGGTAAGAATAGAAAATTTAATAATACAGTCAATAAACTTTATTTAATAGTGTATATAGGTGGGGGGGGGCACCTGGGTGGCTCCCTCGGTTTAGGGTCCAACTTTGGCTAAAGTCATGATCTCACGGTTCATGGGTTCAAGCCCCGTATGGAGCTCTGTGCGGACAGCTCAGAGCCTGGAACCTGCTTCGGATTCTGTGTCTTCCTCTTTCTCTGTGCCTCTTCCCCACTCATGCTCTGTCCCTCAAGAATGAATAACCATTTTTAAAAATTAAAAAAAAAGTATATGTGGCACAGGAGTTGGTTTGTATCAGCTTTGGAGAGCCACTTGTGAGTATCTCTGCCCATCTCCATATTGAGCAATGTCATGCTGGAAGCTAGGATTAGGCCATGGTGGTCATATATACACCGTGGAAATGGCAGATGCCACAGATGCTACAAATCATCATACCCAGAGAGTTGGCTGTACAACTTTTATCAGCATACCACTGGGTCCACACATGAAAATTTACATTTAAATAGAGAATACAGTTTTTCTCACATACTCAGGGAGCATTTTGAAAGATTAATCATGTATTTGATTCAAAACTTTAACATATTCTAAAACTGGAGGTATTTACAAACTATATATTTTATCATATGCCAATGAAAGTTGAAATAAGTAATATTAAAGTGATGGGAATTACTACTGAAAATTTAAAAACACATTTTTAATAAGTGTTAGGTCAAAAGAGCACAATAAAAGGACTCAGAATCATTTGGAAAGAAAGGAAAGGGAGAACCATTCATTCAGAGTCTTTGGGACAAAGCTCTACTCCAAAGAAATTTTATAGCCTTAAATGCCTTGGTTATTAAAGAAGAGATAGGAAGAGTTGCACAAAGAGCAGAAGAACTAATCTTAAGAAATTAGAAAGAACCACAAAATGAACTAAATAGCAATGAAAAGAAAACTAGTAACCATAAAAATGAAACTAATAAAATAGAAAACACAAAAGATTTTCTTAAAAAACTATAAACAGACTCTTTGGAAGGAAAAATACGTTTTTCCAACAGGATCTTGAATTTAAAAAAACAAGAGAGAAAAAATAGAACAACATTAGAATTAAAAAAAGAAATATAACCACAGATGTAAGTGAAATAAAGATCATCTATAAGACAATGAAACTGAGGAAACACATTTAAAATTACTTTTCTTGTAAAACACAAATTCTTTAAACCTATCTAAGAAGAAAAAGAAAGCTCTAATATTCCAATCACCCTGAAATTGGAAAAGAGATGAAAAGTCCACAATTTAAAAAAGTACAAGACCATCTGGGTTTATAACTGTTTTAGCCATCTTTTAAAGAATACACAAAAATTTGTTTAATATATTCCATTCCTGGTAAGAACATGAAAATGTCTCCAGTTAACTTTTGGAAGATAAAATTATTCTAATATCAAACCTGATAACTAAGATTTTAAAAAAGAAGAAAGGAAGAGAAAGAAAACTTTCTTCTAGATGTTAGCTCCATAAGGACAGAGACGTTTACACTTAAATACTATAACCTCAGCACCCAGACTAATACATGACATAAAACAGGTTTCAATAAACATCTTTTGAATGAATAATAGATCAATTTTCCTTATGAATAAGGAAGCCCAAACTAAAGACAAATGTTAGCAAATAGAATCTGACAACAAATCAAAATATTTATAGCATATTAACAGATGCTGAAAAGACATTTGATACCCTGATGTCACAAAGTATTTTAATTAAAATCAGACATTACAGAAGAAATGATATGATACCAAAATTCTTTATTATTATCATGAAAGTTCTAGCCAATTCAGCAAGTAAAATAATGATTTTAAATATTAAAAAAGAAAAAATGGAATATTGTTGATGCATGCACCTATACCTAGAAAACCCAATTATCCTAGAGAAATGTCCATAGGCATCATTGAGTGAAAAAATCAAAATGCACTAACATGGGCATAATACCTCATTTTCTAAAACGAGTAAAAAAATTATTCAAGAGGGAGAGAGATAGCATGGAAAGATACATAGAATGTTACTTTGGATTATCATATATCAAAGAACTGAGTCAAGGAAGAAGAACAGGAAGGAAAAGCCAGGTAGAATTCAAATGAAAAAAAAATGTTTCATATATATAACATACACACACTTGTGCAAAATTAGGTTTGTATACACATTTCTGCAAAATTATATATACGTCCATGTATAAAACATACATAAAGAAATTAAATTTTAAATTTTATTAGCAAAATCATTTTTAAAAGATTTTTAGTTTTAAAGGATTGTGCTGCTTCCAAGGATATGAAATAATTCAGAGGTTATCCTTCCCAGCTACACCTCAAGGGGGTGAGAGGCAGATTGAGAGCACAGAGCATGAATTCCAACACCATCTCCTTCCAGGGCCCTAGCGCGTGCACGCACACACACACACCCCGCCCCTCATCCCTGCTTTGTAGCTCAGTCTTTCCAAATTTCCGTAGGGAATGCCTTCCCACTGCCTGGTGATTTATTAGCCACAAGAGGGAATTAGCCAACCACAAGTGTGTGTTGCTTGATGCAATTTCTCTACCAATGGGCCCTGTGAGAGGGTTGGTTCCACGGCTTTATGTTTCTGCCCAAATAACTGCATGGTTAAAATTTCTAATTGTTTCTTTTCTCTAAGATTCTTCTAATCCCTCTACTGCACACTTCTAAAACCAGGAGTAGGTGAGACTATCTTGAAGAGCCTTCATTCTAAAGCAGCAACCTTCTTCCATTCCATTCATTTGACCATGGCTTTCTGAAGAGGGTAACTAATTAAACATTCAGATGGATGAGGTGTACTCCATACTTGAATGAATGGTTCAAATGGGTCCAGTGATGCTGAATATATTTTACTTTATAAAGTAACAAAAACATGAGAGAACTTAAATCAACTGAATTTGGTAAGATCAAAATAATATTTTTTAATCTTACATTTTTGTTATAAACTTTGGATATAAAATATGTTAATACAAGAAGTGAATTTTGTGGTCTTTATTACCTGTCCTCTGATATTAGCTATATTTTGGATTCTGCTACAGTACCAAGATTATTCTTATATTTGTTTTCACTGTGGTATTATTTAAAAATCCCTGTTCACACAAGTCCACGGGAACAAAAGATAGAAGCACGTCCATTTTATGTCTTGAGATATATGGATATTCTTAAGTTGGACTAACTGGAAAAGTATTAAAAATCATTTCATTATGAACAATCTTCTTTTTAGAGAAACTAAGGGCTTCGACGGTTCACTTCCAATTTTGCAATAGTCCTTCTTTGTCTTTTTAAAATTAATATATAACTTGGAAAACAACAAAATTATGCCCTTTTGATGAAAATTCTTTAAGCTCACTGGATTTATGACAGACTAATTTGTTTAGTAAAAATATTTAATAATTAACATTCCATAGGACAATAACATCTGTCACCCTTGGGGCGCCTGGGTGGCTTAGTCGGTTAAGCGCCCGACTTTCGCTTAGGTCATGATCTCACGGTTCGTGGGTTCGAGCCCCGCGTCGGGCTCTGTGCTGACTGCCAGCTCAGAGCCTGGAGCCTGTTTCAGTCTGTGACTCCCTCTCTCTCTGACCCTCCCCTCCTCACGCTGTCTCTCTCTCTCCTAGAAATAAATTAAAAAAAAAAAAAAACACATCTGTCACCCTTGACCAGCCTCCTGAAATCAAGAGAGACCTCTGTGTAGATTACTGAGAAAGTAAGTGTATCTGGAGCCATTTGTTGGCAGTTAGCACATTACAGAAAAATAAAACTTACCACTATAAGGCAAAATGTCTTTCTAGAGACAAATATAGCTTGTCTACTTATTTTTTTAAAGTTTAATTTCTCCTCTTAATATGAATATGGTCCAATTCCTTGCAAAATAATATCCCGGTTGTTTCACAGTAAAGATACATTTGTCCTTCCTCATGTTAACAAGCAGCTAGTTGCACAGTGAAATCACTCTTTTTCTAGTTCTCAAATTTCGCCAGTGTCCCCCAAGGGGAAACCGACATCTCAGTTCATCCTGACACAACACATTATTGTTAATATTTGATGGATACCTAGCTTTCCCCCACTAGAGTATAAACTCTGTGAAGTCAGAATCCTTGTCTATCTGGATCCCCAATGTCATTGTTTCTTGAGCTTTGTACTGCTCCTGGAATGTAGAAGGTACCCAGCATTGGTGGATACAAGAAGAGGGAGAATGAGAAGAGGAAGGAAAGAAAGAAGGAAGCCAGGAAGCAAGCAGGCATATAATAATAAATAATAAGTGGTCATGATTATGATTGCTGTTACTGCTCGTATTTTATGGATGGAGTTGTGAATCCATTTGCTTGCATTCACAAAGACCTCATTAGTCCTTCAGACATTTTGTTGGGGCCTAGCTACAATATAATCGTATTTCGAGGCTAACATCTCTGATGGAAATTTACTGTGGCTTCTGTTTTATTTCTAAGCTAAGTATAGGGTGTTGACATTTAAAAACTAAACAACAACAACAAAAGTTTTTCTGAAGCTATTTGCACCAAGAACAGCAGGTTATGTTTTCATGAGGAAATGGATTTTCTATCAAACGGCAAATTCCATTAAATGGCTGTTTCATTGAGTTTAGCAAAAAAGTGGTCTTTTTTAAGTTTACATGTTTAAATTGAGATCACTGAAAGTCCATTTCAAGAATGCTTTCTGAACATAGAAAGAGCATCTTCACTCAGTTGTGAAGAGGGCCAATTTTCTTCTACTTTACACTTTCACTCAGCATTTTGCTCTTCTGAGCTAGAAAAGCAAGCAATGACACTCTGTTAGCCTCTAAAGTTTCTATTACTGTCCACATAATCATCTCTAGAGTACTATTATATTTTAGCACTTTTTGGAAAAGTTATCAGACTCAAAAAATATGTCCATTTGTCAGCATCCTCTTTTCTCTGCATCAAGATGAATAGCTCCCTCCCCTGTTTTTTGCACGTGGAATGCATTCTCAGTGTTTGAAAACATTTTAAACTAAAAAAGTAATTTTCCATCTTTTTTGGTTCTATCAAAAAAAAAAGGAAACAATCTGCCATTAGAGTCCACACTGCCCTATCCCTCACCCATGGCAGACATAAATAATTGATTGTGGCAAACCCAGACCCTAGATTTGAACAGAGAGTTCATATCAACATGGTCTTCCAGGCAGTCATCCACAATTAATTAGACTTATTTATGTGAGAAAAAACTTGTTCTGCCATCGCTGCTCTAGAACTACCTGAAAGCAGTTAGGACAATTAGATACCTTGAAATCCATTTCAGTTCTATTATTCATTCTTATCTACAAATCATTTTACCTCCAAAATTTAGGAGAGACAACACAAGTAATCTTTCCTACTCCCGAATAGTAAAATTTCAACATTTGTCATTTTGTTTGTTAGCAATCAAGTAAGAAAGTAGCAACTAGGTGTAGGTTTAAGTAGTAGTAGTTGTGTGTCCTAACTCTTTGTATCCTCTGTAGAGCCGAAATCAAACTCCATGATTGAATTACACTATCGTTCCCCAACCTGGCCTTTTAGTGGTCAAGACTGCAGTGGTCTCTGTAGATCTTATATAAATCAGGAAAAAGTAAGCACATGAGATATCTGTAAGATGGATGCTGTTGGAAATGTAGAGTAAAGTTGGTCTTGGGTGAAGAGGAATGGAAAGGAAATCTCAGGAAGAAAGGGAGAGAATATGGGACTAACCCTGCCCATTCAGGCTGACAAAACAAGGGACAAGAAAGGAATGAATGCTTCTTCAGGATGGAAGCCCCACAGTGTGAAAGAAGGTATGGCCGCAATCATTGAGTCAAAACTCACCATATTTTACCTCAAAAAGTGTGGTGTCTGTGGCACTTTTCCATCTGTGTATTTTGTGCCTTGGTCCATCTAAGTTACCCAAGTTTCCATTTAATGGTACAGCATGTTTTTATAATTGAAGCTACAGAAGAGGGATATGTCCCGATTCTGAAGTAAATTGCAGGAGGGATTGGGTAATTATCTGGGTTGATAATCTGCAGAGCCCAAACCTGAGCAGTAATCACACATTGCCACTATTTTCCATGTGGAAGTAGCAACGATGTACCTTTGATTAATAGGTTAATATTTTTCATCAGGCAAATTTTTACCAAGTTAATATGTTTAAAATGATTATGTGCTCTCTATAAGAAAAAAAATTCTCTTTATACAATAGAATATGTGGGTAGCAGAAACTAACTTCCATGTACATCTTTCTTTTATTCAATCCCCAAAAGCCCATGAATTCAAAGCTGTTCTGAGCGTTGTAGTACTAAAGTAAAGCGTTGTTTTTCTTGTACAGATGGATGGTCTTCCCAATCCAGTATGTAGGGAAGGCATCATTTGAGTACTTTCCACAGCTATGGGAATAAGTCTGGTCCAAGCCATTCACATCACTCACTCACCTGAACCCCATTGCAAGTATACCTGTTAAGTAGTATAATTTGAGGTCATGCCCTCATTTGTAATTCTTTTTTTTTTTTTTTGCAAAATTTGGAATTAAATGTGTGAATTTGGTCTCAAATGAATGGCATTTGTTGGAGTTTAGTCAAGATACATAGTCTTTCCTACTCCTCTGGAAATAATCCAGCTTCCAGACACCTTAATGTTATGTAAAGTCCTGGTTAAAAAAATAACACAAACAAATGACAGCAACAACAAAACCCACCTGTCCTGAGATTCACCCTGGCTCCTCTCATGTGGGACCCTACGTAACGCTGAAAGCATGATATGATTTTTATGATATGATTTTTCCTTGACAGAAAATAAAACACGGTATTATCAGAAAGAAGCCAGAGGAGTTTATGAAGCTTCAAAATCTTCCCTGTATCCTTCTGGTTTGCTAAATATAGAACAGATGAATCATATGAATGGGTGTGCTCAGGTTCCTCTTCTCCTCCAAGCTCTTCTCCTTTTGGGTGGGGTGGCTTGAAATGTAGAACACTGTGTCAGCGGGGCTGCAACCCTCGGGTCCCCCAACAAAGGTAGAAGGCTAGAAACTGTTACCAATTTTCTCCTGGTCCAACTGGAGACACAGTTTCAGGAGCAAAGAATGAAACAGTCTATATCAGTCAGAATTCCCCAGAGGAGGAGAATCACATATATCTGTGGATATACGGATACACAGATAAGAGATAAGAGAGAGAGATAGGGTATATTTTATTTTTAAAAAATAATTTTTATATTTTACTTATAAAATATATTTAAATATTATATATTTATATATCTTATAAATATATTTTTCATATATATATATTTTATAAATAAAGAGATCTGTTTCAAGAAATTGGTTCATGCAATTGCGGGAGCTGGTCAGCCCCAAACTCTTAAGGTAGACCAGTATGCTAGAAATTCAGGCAAGAGTTGCAGTCTTGAGTTCAAAGTCTATAGAGCAAACCAGTGGTCTGGAAGCACAGGCAGGATTTTTATGTTATAGTCTTAAGGCAAAATTTGTTGTTCTCCCTAAAACCTCAGTCTCTGTACTTAAGATCTTCAGATGATTATATGAGCACTGCTCGCATTATCAAGGGCAACCTCTCTCACTGTAATTATAAATTATAAGTGAGTCAACTGTAATTGTAAATGTTAATAACATCTGCAAAACACCTTCACAACAATATCTAGGCTAGTGTTTGACCCAAAAACTAGGCACAAGAGCCTAACCAAGTTGATGGTTGAAATTAAGCATCATGAGCATCATGCATCCTACTGATGTTTCAAATTGCCAATCCTCCAGAAATTAATGCTTTACACATCACTCTACCAGATCAATAAATATGTAATTTTTCTTCTCCTAAAATAAATTCAAGAAATGTCAAAATGTTTGCTTCATACACAGCACAGACTCTTTAGAGGAGAAAATTGTGTTGCAAGCTTGAGAGTTGTTTAAAGATAAAAGAAAAGCTCTAAAATATTGAAAAGTCCTTAAACATAGGAATAAATTATAGGAGTAAAGGTAGAAATAAATTGGAATGTGAAAGAATTCTAAGGGTAGATGTCTGATACTGTTATCACTGCAGAAGTATATGACTTCTGGAATTGAAGCAACACAGCTAAAGTCAACACATGCACAAGACATGCTACACCAGAGGGTCTTTCCTTTTACAGGAAAGAGAAGTACAACCTTTTAAAGAAAGTCACATCCTCTGTGAGTGCTTTGGGTTCAGTAAATAAGAATGAGAATAAAATGAAGGTGTTTTATAACTGCCAAAAATTCAACAATACGTAAACAAAATGTGGAACTGACTTATTTTATGACACTATAAATTCAACATCCTATTGTTCTAAAGTGCCTTTCATTTATTCATTAGTGTTGTTATTCAAAATGATCACACGCCTGCTATGTCCCAGGCTCTCTCTGCTGGGTTCTGGCGATGCAGTGTTTCCAGCATCATGGCAGTGTCACACAGAAGGAATTGCTTGTGTTTATAAAATACCTGTGAGGCAGAGAGAGAACGTTTTTTTCTCTGCATAAATACATAAACATTGCCTGAATGGCTATACCATCACCTGCCAGATAGGTGCATCAGCCAAGCTGGGTCAACAACATTTGTGTATGCTTAGTAACATCCCTCTTTGAAGTATGTCTATCTCCCAACACACCCACCATGCTCCCAGATCTGTCACTTTTCTTTCTCTCCTGGTCCCTTTGAGTTTTTCCTCAACACAGCACAGATTATCCCTTATTTGTTTGTATCTGTTTCTTGTTCATCATTATATCCCCTGTTCTTGGCACAATGCCTAGAAGAGGAAAAGAGATGAATAGTTATTTGTTGAGTAAATGAACGAATGGTAATTCACAGTTATATGAAATCCAAAACCTGCCCTGGGTCAGGGGATGAGGAAAAAATACCTGACTCCCTGACCAGTCATTCCCAACCATAGGCTATCTACATTACTATCTTTGAAAAAGATATTATCCTTAAGAGTACAAAACCCAGAAATGGACCCAAAGCTATATAGCCAACTATTCTTTGACAAAGCAGGAAAGAATATCCACAGGAAAAAAAGACTTTTTCCCTGCCCTGCTCACGCTGTCTCTCTCTCTCCTAGAAATTATAAAAATAAAAAAAGTCTCTTCAACAAATGATGCTGGGAAAACTGGACCACTTCCTTATACCACACACAAAAATCAATTCAGAATGGATTAAAGACCTACATGTGAGACAGGAAACCATCAAAATCCTAGAGGAGAACACAGGCGGCAACCTTTTTGACATCAGCCATACCAGATTCTTATTAGAGATGTCTCTGAAGTCAAGGAAAACAAAAGCAAAAATAAACTATTGGGATTTCATCAAGATAAAAAGCTTCTGCATAGCGAAGGAAACAACTAAAAGCAAGCAATAGGAATGATAGAAGGTGTTTATAAATGACATATCTGATCAAGGGTTAATATCCAAAATCCATAAAGAACTTATTGAACCTTGATACCCAAGAAACAAATAATCCAGTTAAAAAATGGGCAAAAGACATGAATAGACACTTTTCCAAAAAAGATATCCAGATGGCCAGCAGACATATGAAAAGATGCTCAGCATTCATCATCAGGAAAATACAAATCAAAACCACAATGAGATACCACCTCATACCAGTCAGAATAGCTAAAATTAACAACCCAGGAAACAATCGATATTGGCAAGCATGCAGAGAAAGGGGAACCCTCTTACACTATTGGTGGTAATGCAAACTGGTACAGCCACTCTAAAAACAGTATGAAGTTTTCTCAGAAAGTTAACAATAGAACTACCCTACAATCCAGCAATTGCACTACTAGGTATTTCCCCAAAGGATATAAAAATACTCTTTTGAAGGGTCACCTGCAACCCAATGTTTATAGCAGCACTATCAACAACAGCCAAAGTATGGAAAGAACCCAAATGTCCATTGACTAATAAATGGATGAAGAAGACGTGATACATACACAATGGAATATTACTCAGCCATAAAAAATGAGATCTTACTATTTGCAACGATGTGGATAGAGCTAGACCAAGTGAAATAAGTCAGAGAAAGACAAATACCATGTGATTTCACTCATATGTGGAATTTAGGAAACAAAACAGATGAACATAGGGGAAAGAAAAAGAAAGAGAGAGAGAAGCAAATCATGAAAGACTCTTAACTATAGAGAACAAACTGAGGGTTGCTGGAGGCGAGGTGGGCAGGGGGATGGGCTAAATGGGTGAGAAGTATTAAGGAAGGCATTTGCTGTGACGTGCACTATGAATCACTAAATCTGTCTCCTGAAACTCATACTCATGTATCTACTAACTAGAATTTCAATAAAAACTTGAAGGATTAAAAAAA